>JAMXBB010000008.1:30891106-31167566 GCA_024138015.1 Lumnitzera littorea
CCCCCCCCTGCAAGGTAGTGCCAAAAGAAAGCCCAACTTAAGAGAAAAGTCAATAATCTCATGAGTAGGAACAACTTTAGTAAAGAAATCACCCAACTACTAAGAAGAAAGAACAAAAGCAGTGTACAAGAAACCAGTGGCAATGTGATCACACAAGAAGTAGACATTGACAATAATGTGTTTCATGTGACTATGAAAACAGGGGTTAGCAGCAATTTGAAGTGTAGATTTATTATCACAATGAAGAGCAATAGGCAACTGAACATCAACATTAAGATCATGTAACATGTAACTAATCCAAAGCAATTCTTTAGTGGTAGAGCTCATACTCCTGTACTTAGCTTCGGTACTTGAAGTATTGATTGTAGTTTATTTCTTGGTTTTCCAAGAGATAAGGGATAAACCAAGGAAGACACAAAAGCCAAACAAGGATTTCCTATAAGCCAATAAAGCCCTCCAATCCGCATCGCAAAAACATGAAAGGGAAAGGTCAGAAACAAAGGAATAAAAGAGACCAAGAGAAGGATGAGCTTTAAGATATCACAGCATATGCATGGCAGTAGTCATGTAATGTTATCATGGAGAGGATAAAAAATAACTTAAGTGATGTACGGCATAAGCTAAATTTGGTCACATAAAGGTAAGATAAAGCAGACAACCTACCAAGCATTCCTAAGGCAAAGGATCATCTAGCATAAGAAAATCAGTGGAGAACAACTTGGGACCAATTAGCAAAGGAACAAAAGCTAGCTTGCAACCAACCATTGTTATGTCTTGAAGGATGTTAAAAACAAACTTGTGTTGATTAACAAGGAGGCCTTAAGCCATGTGACTCAATTCCAAGCCCAAAAAAATAAAGGAAAAGAAAAAAAAGATGTCTTACTTAAGTCCTTAATTGTAAATGCATCATGTAAGCAACTCTTAACATGTTGTGCAGTTACAACATTAGTTCCTATGATAAGAAGATCATCAACATATAATAAAATGATAGTAAAGTCATCTTAAGTATGTCTTACAAACAAGGAATAATCATTTTTAGAGCAAGAAAAACCAAGCTTCAACAAAAATTGAAAAATTTCAACATTCCATTAACGAGAGGCCTGTTTTAATCTATAAAGGGGGCGCTTAAGCTTACAAACCTGACCTGGTTTAGCCTTAGTATATCCTTGAGGAGGTTACAATTAAATTTCCTCATCAAGGAAACCATGTAAGAAGACATTGTTAATGTCCTATTGAAACAAAGGCCACCCTCAAACAGTTGCAACAATAAGAAAAATCTTAACAATCCCTAACTTTGCGACAGGAGAAAAAGTGTCATGGTAATCTATTCCTTGGACTTAATTATAACCCTTTGCAACTAACCGAGCTTTGTAACACTCAACAGTGCCATCAAGTTTATACTTAGTTTTATAAACCTATTTACATCCGATAGACTTCTTCCTTGGGGCAAAGTAGTTAGTTTCCAAGTATGATTAAGCTCTAAGGCCTCTAGCTCTTTATTCATTGCTAGAACCTAATCATTAAGTTTAGCAGCCTGTAAATAACACCGTGGCTCTTTAGTAGCTAATAATAGGGCTAAAGATCTAACATATTCAGGAGGATAGTGGGAAAAATGTGTAATAGAAAAGGAATAGGGAGAAGAAGACAAAGGTGACTAGTTAGAAGTGTAAACAATATTGGTTACATAGTCTTGGAGCCAATGTGGTGTTTTAAAAGGGTGAGAAGACCTGTGTACAACAGCAAGAGAAGAGATTGACTCAAAAAAGGAAGACTCAAGTGTATTATCAACAACATATGGAAGATTAGGAGAAGAAGAGCCACCAACATAACTACCAAAGACAATATGAGGACTACAAACATCATCATCAAAATGAAGAGGAACATGAGGTAAAGAAGAAAGAGAATGAAAAGAATCAGGACAAGAAGAATGATCAGATAAGGTACTGAAGTTATCAACAAAAGGAAACACATCTTCAAAAAATACAACATCTCTATTAAATAAAATCTTCTTATATCAAAAGCATAAACTCGATAGGTTTTGTGACTAGCTGCATAGCCAAGAAAAACACAACATACACCTCTAGCATCCATTTTATCACTTGATTTAGGCTATTGTACAACATAGCAAAGACATCCCATAATATGCAAATGATTAAGACAAGACTTCTCTCCAAATAAAACTTCATGTGGGAACTTCCAATGTAGAATAGGCATTAGCAATTTGTTAATCAAATTGGTTGTTGTCAAGATGCATTCTCCCCAAAAAGCTTTAGGTAAAGAAGCATGTAGCATCAATGCTCTAGCTATATCTAATATATGGCAATGTTTCCTTTCAACACGACCATTTTGTTGTGGGGTGTACATGTTAGTACGTTGATGAACAATACTAAGTGTGTCAAACATTTGCTTACATTCATGTGATAAGAATTCAACGCCATTTTCTATCCTAATGAACTTAGGTATGACGAAAAAATGATTAGATACATAGGCAAGAAATTTTTTAATAACAAAGGAAACTTGAGATTTGTTATTTGTCAAATAGGCCTAAGTTGCCCTAGAACAATCACCAACAATTGTGAGGAAAAAAGTTGCACTAGAAATAGAAGGAGTTCTATGAGGGCCCTAAACATCAATATGAAGCAAGTAAAATAAATAAATTGAATGTGAAGTACTTTTAGTGAATGGTAAGCGATCCATTTTCAACTTCAAGCATGTATCACATAGCAGCTGAGTACTGGCAATGTCACAAGAAGGTATCAAGAACTTGAGTTTATCAAAAGAAGAATAACCCAATCAAGTACATAATAGACTCAAAGAAGTAGATTTATTATAAGGAGAAAGATTAGAAAAATGTTGTAGACGATTTTCTACACTTCGCAAACACTTAGTAGCATCTTGCTTCAAAATATAGAGACCATTCTGAAGATGAGCTTCAGCAACAACTAGCTCAAATTTCTACTCCTAAAGTTGTAGTTTTGAATGATCAATTGTAACTAATAAATGGTTATCAAGAATGGCTTTATGGATTACCAAAAGGTTATAGGCAAAATCAAGGATATACATGACATGGTGTAATATCAAATGTTATGTAATAACAATTTGTCCAACTAAGCTTACTGGTGTAGTATTTCCATTTGGCAAATGAACTATAATAGGTGTTGATAAACATGTAGTGTTCATAAGTAGGGTCTTATGAGGTGTTATGTGATCAGTTGCCCCACTATCAACTATCTAAGAACTCAAAGAATTATTCATGTAGCTAAAATTAGCAATTAAATTACCAGTGCAATGAATCATGTTTACTGTAGCATCAACATTGGAAGATTCACTAATAATGTTCTTCCCTTTAACCACCTTCATCATTTGATTGTACATTAAGTTGCTACATTTGTTACTCCAATGCATTTCGTCCTACCAAACAATTAGACTCAATAACAGGATCAACAAATATTGTTTCCAAAGGATTATCATAAGGTATCAAGACAGCTCTGTTTGTATCAACTTGTGTAACTATGCGACTCTGATTTTTAGTAATCCATTTGCCTTTGTACCAATCAGGATATCCATTTAATTGGAAACAATTCTCTATTGGATGCCCTTCATTCTTGCAATATTTGCACATCAATTTACTACTTGATATCCCTTGTTGTTTCCTTTTATTAAAACTTCCATTTCTGATCTTATTAATAGTAAATGCAGCAATATCACTCTCATTATTTCCATAGTAAGCGATTTGCTTCTATCGTTCAACTTATTATACGAGATATAATGCCCTATTAACCGTTGGCAATGGCTCCATGGAAAGAATTTGACTACATACAGACTCAAAGGCTTCATTAAGACCCATCAAAAATTGAATGAGCTTGCCTTGAGATTCACATATCGCAATTCGTTGATCTAAAGCACATGTACATTGATTAATTCTCCAATATTCACAACTTGGATAACCATTTAAAGCCTGTAATTCATCCCAAAATCGCTTCATTCTATTATAATAGGATCCAATAAATTGATGACCTCACTTTAAGTTCACAATTTCACATTGAATTTGATAGATCATAGCACCATTCCCGTATTCATATTGCTTAGAAATTTCTTTCCACAACTCACGTGTAGACGTAGCATAGAGATAATTCTGAGCAATCTCACTTGTCATAAAGTGAAGTAACCAACAACGAACCATATAATCATTCCTAGTCCATCTAATCAAATCAAGTGATTCATCTCTAGGTTTTTGTATCATTCCCTTAATAAATCTTATTTCAGTTTCGCACCAAGCCGTAGTTTAATTGTACAACTCCAAGCAAGGAAATTCATGCCATTGAAAACAATATTCCCTATTATCATTGAAGGACTATCCGAACTAGAAATGTGTAAAGGATTAGACAAAATATTATCGCCATGAATAGGAGGATTGACAATATGACCATTCATCTTGCCAAAAAGAAATTTCTAGATCAAATTAATGAAATAGCAGTAAGTAGACAAACCTGGAATGCTTTGATACCATGTAGAATTACTAAAGAATTACAGCTCACAATGATGGAGCCAACTCACATTGATGGAATTCAACAATCGTGTTTACAACAGATGAAGAAAAGTGAATATAGAATGTGTTCGGAAAAATGAAAAGTAAAACTAACTAGAATGATCCTATCACACACACACATATATATATACAACTCAATCCATCTAACTAACTACAATAACTAGCCAATTATATTTAGACAATTGGACCAATAAATAGATAACAACTAGCTTGCTTGTGGCTACATCACAGTAGTACACGTATTACACTAACAAGAGTACTGGAATAATTTCACTAGAAAATCACCCCATTCATATACATAGTTTCAACTTTTTTGCGGTTAGAAGAGGATTAGGAAACTACAATCCTAAGACTGACTCTAAAAAGTTTAATTTGGTTGATCCTATTGAGAGGAACACGATCAGAGTTCCATCTGGTGGTTAGGAGGCTCTTCAATTTAAAGCTGATAATCCAGGTAAATAAAACGGCGAATCTATTAGTCTTTTAACATCATATGTGCAATTGAATTTCATTTTAAGTACTTAGTTATCGGAATATAAATTTGTAGGAGTTTGGTTCATGCATTGCCATTTAGAAGTTCATACAACATGGGGTCTCAAAATGGCATTTTTGGTGGGGAATGGCAAAGGACCTAATGAATTGCTTCTACCACCTCCCAAGGATCTACCAAAGTGTTGACAATTAAATTAAGGGACTACAATGGAATAGGATCTAAGATTCAATTATTTTCATGGGAAATCTAAGGATTGACCCGTGAACATCAAATAAAGAATGTTAGTGAACTTTTTTTTTTAAATCTTTATTTTTATCTTTCATTTGATGTACCAAGTACAATAGTACTTCTTTTGAGTATTATAGAATCATTTAACCAATAGACAAATAATATTATGGACATAATACTGGGATAGTCAATCTAATGGGGAATTATACCCACCTTTATTTGGCCTAAAATTATACCTGCATTAGTTACATAATTTGTGCACTTACCAATAGCTATGGAAACTTAACTTCTTGTCCATCGTATACTTTGAAGTATGAAATCAACAACATTTTGATCATTTAGATAGACACAATAATCGATTAAACTAGAAACATTTTAGTATCAAGGCTCTGTTTGGTTTTCATTAAAAAATAATAATAATAAAAAGAAGAAGAATATCATTGGGGATTTAGGAGTAGAAATAGGCTAGGAATTAAATTCTTCAAGAACTCCCGTTCTTTAAAAATGTTAGAATCTCATTTCTCACCTAAATCCATCATTAGGATTTTAGTTCATTACCTTTTCAATTAAGAAAATCATGATCTTTCTTGCAATCCTTCATAGAATCTCTTTCTCTCTTATCTCTTTCTTTCTTTCTCCTTCTTCTTAATCTTTGCATATATTTTTCGTAAATTGTAATCCTCCATAGTATCTCTCTCTCTCGCTCTTCTTGTTCTCATGCTTTGTGTATATATCTCTTTCTTCTCCACTGGTGATTCCAAATTGTGCATCAGATAGCTAGATAAAATCATAAAATCACATCTTCATTTTCTTCACTAAACGATAGATTGTTGATTCGTTTTTCCAATGGCAAAAGACAATGTATTGTTGGTTAAATTTTAAAAGAACGGGTCACAATAATAACTTAATAAGATTCTAAAGATTAGGTTCCAGTAATATATATCAAATAAGACCTAACTGAATATATATGTATTTCAAAAACTGATCTTTTTTTTTTTTCCAATTAAATTTATAAACAGAAGCAAAGTATACACCTCTTAAAGGTTTCCAGTATGTTTATTATCGTATTCCGACAAACTATATTTTTAACAATTATTATACACCAATACTAGCCATAGTTCAAACTACAATTACTAATCAACCTGACAACCATCATATTCCACTAGATAATGCTCCTCTTGGAAACAGATGCAAGGAAAGGAGGGGACAAAATAAAATAAAAAAGAGTATGTATGGTGGTTGAATGAAGAAATATGCGTATCCTTCGTTGATCTTTATAACATAAGGAGAGAAAACGACTCACATACACTGCTATTTTTCCTTATATTAGCTTCAACATCCTATATACTAAAATGGTAATGGAAAAATGCATCAAATGGTGTATCTGATTTTCATTGAGCATGATATAAAAAGGTGTTTCAACTTCGTTTTTGAATACCATTTTGCGGATTCTCAAGCGCATCAGGGTAGTCCAATGGCCAATTTCAATGCACTTGGGTTTATAATGTCTTAATCAAACTTGTTAACAATTTTTATGGCACGTTTGGTATCTAAAAATGGATTTGAAATGTTCTTTTTCTTTTTTTTCTTTTTATATTTGGAAACCTTTTTAAAACTGTAACCGTAATTCGTTAGATTCCAATCTTAAGAAAAATTGTGATTCCAGCTTACGATGAATAAATTGTGATTGTACCCTACCCTCGTTCATGGAAAAATATATAAATAACCTTAAAGTTACATTATACATTAAAAACTAATTTAAGCAAATTAGCAGAGCTGAAATAATTATTGCCATGACTTTCCAAATTTACTAGGTGAAATCCAGAAATGTGATTATGTGAACAACCATAAGAAGATAGAACGAGAACCTGTTTGTGGTAGACAGTGATACCTTAGAATTGCAACTTTTGCCGAGAGGCTGTCATCGAGAAGGATGTTTAAGATCTTCATATTACTCCCATAAATAATATATATATATATATAACAAAATACAGACAAATAAATTAAGGACATTTTTTCGTGAATACTATTATATACACACATCATTTCATTTGGAATATAACGTAACTAAACATAATATTAAAATGAAATCAACAATTCCATAAAATATTTTCAAACAAAGTATTAGATTGTCATTCAATTCATTTCATTCAGACTCTAATTTATTCAATTTCAAGTAATTCAAACATATTAAATATAACATTAAATGATCAACAATGCCATCAAAAAGAAACAACAATAATAATAGGATAGACAGAGTAGAGAACATAAATGCTTTGAATCATGTTCAAAAAAGTTACCAATGTATTAGACTAGTCAAAAAAAGCACCATCATTATATTTGTTAATGACCCATATCACCTTATCAAAATTGTTCGAGGCTAATACTCCTTAATGAAATCATGCAGCTACTGAAACTTAAAAAAGATATGTTAGAATTAGGATTTTTACGAGCCGAATCAAAATATACAGTACTAAACTCAATTTCATATTTAATTAAAAATTCTAAAGATTGAGTTCAACTCAAACTCGATTAATTTAGAAGCTTAAACTCAAACTTAACTAGAAGTGCCATTAAACAAGCTCTACTAAATTAAACTTGTTTAGGCTTAGATTCTCTAAAAAGTTATTTTTCTCCTAATTAAAATAAATAATATGTAATATCAAATCAAATGTAACTAAATTTAAGTTTAACTCAAGGTTGATGATATCTAGCAAGTGCACCTATCGATTTTAATATAACGGATGTGAGTCCAAGTCGATCCCTCAGAAACTTCGAGTACTAATATTAACCTTAGCTCTATTATCTAACAGGAAAATTGTGATGAATTGAATGAATTAAAAATACTAAACTTAACAAACTAATCTAATTATAAGACTTGATTAAGTAATTTAGAAAGTGATAAAATTAAGAACAACTTCAAGAAAGCAAACAACGTATTTAGGAATTATTTTCCCTAGTATTTAACATGTGACCGCTTAAAATGTATCCAATTCAATCTATATTATTCTTGACTGGAGGGATTCACAATTAAAGTTAATACCTTTTTCAAGCATATTAACCATAATCCTAAATTATTTACCGGAATCTCTTCACTTAGTAATAAAATTTAAAATCGTATTAATGTATAATAAATTCCCACACAAACGAACAACTTTCCGGAAGAAACATGTATCTTATCTCTAAGTACACTTGTAATTCTCTCCAATTATATCAAGATCTCATTACACATGTAATTTCTCCATCATCATGCATAATATCATAGATTGATACTCTAGAAATATCAATTAACAATTAAATAACATAATTGAATCAAGAAAAGATAGAAATTTTATTGAAAATTATCAACCAATCTAATAGTCATATGAAACCCTAGGTTCCATAATCCTAAATACAAGAATCTTAAGCTATCATAATGAAACTAAAAACAAGTTCCAACAAAATCATGAAATAAAACATGAAAAACTCCTTTTGTTGATGAAAAATCTCTCCAATCTTGAAGTTGAGTGTTGCTTTCGCCTTTCTCCTCTCCTTCTCTTCAAGTCTCTTCTCTTTTGAATGTCCAATCTTCTGTGTAAAACTTTAGTAAGTTCTTTTATAATGTATTGTAAGGTTTCTATTTTCGTCACCAAACACAACCTAGGACACAGTCGTATCCCCAGGTTGTGTAACTTTCTGACCTTGGCAAATTTTCCTGGATGGACACAGCTTAGGGACACAGTTGTGTCCCAGATTATGTAACTTCAAAACTTCATAACTCATTCATTTGAACTCCAAATTGAGTGAAACTTAATTCTTTTTCTTAGTTTTCAATCTAAGAACACGTTCAAACCTTGAAACCAAAATTTTGATTCAATTAAGTATTAATTTCTTTAAAGAAAACCAAAAATGTAAGGAAAATACTATAAAATCACCATGTGAAATATGTTTAAAATAAGAGTTATTAGTTAATTAAGCTAGTCAAGCTAAATTACTCAAGCAATTCAAGCTCAAATCAATAAAATACTCGAATAGCTTAAGATCGAGCTCAACTCAAATTTTATCATCAAACTGAACTCGACTAAATATCATGCTAAAATCAAGTGGCTCACAAATAGTTTTACTATTAAAATCTTTAGATAAATTTCAAACATCTTAAACTTATCAATATTTTCATAACATCATATTCATTCAAGTAGCACAAAAGCACGTACTCTACAAGCTCAAAAAGATGATATTAAAAACTACCTCATATAATTTTTGGAATAAAAGTATATTACAAAACAAAAATGTGAATATATATATATATATATAATCTGTTAAATATTTTATATCAACTTACTCAAAACAAGTAACACCGAGTTCATTATAGTAAGTTTATTGGTATAATATATGATGGAAAGTATAATAGGAAGAAATGAAACAATAAAGGTGAAAAATAGAAAGGTAGAAAATAGATAAGAAGCTAGAAGGAGGTATGAAATTCTTTATGGTTTCTCATGGATAAAATATTTGGCCATAATCCATACGTTTATTTTTATTTTTTTCTTTTTTGGTAGAACAGAGAAGGTGGAATCATGATAGTGTTTAGCATCATTATTATTATTTAATTATTTTCATGAGGTAGATACTTGATATACTTCAAAGTACACATTCCAAAATGGGAACAAAATATTGAAACGTTGTACTGTACCTTTGCTCTAAGATTAGGTTTCAGAAAATTGTACATAGAATCTACCTTATAATTTTTTATATTTACTTAAAATCTATCAAATCTAATAGGATATTACAAGGTACTAGATACAATAAGTTTATCCATTTAGCCCTAAATTTAGTAATAGTATTATCATTATCAACACAATCTGTCGTAATACAAGTGCCAAACAAGAAACATTATTACAGTTAGAATAATATATAATGAATCTAAGATGAAAATGTACGTCCTTCGGTTCAAGACAGATAATAGTCATTTGAATTGGATTTTTTTTTTTCTTTTTTTCTTTTTTTATCTATATTCATGAGAAGGGATCAAAAGATGCCCAAATTCCTTTGACACTGACAAACAAACTTACCGAGAAACACTATATCTGCTGGGGTTCAAGAAGAACAAAATAGCAACATCAAAACACTATTATTCAGAAGTTGATAGATTCATAAAAAGTCTTCTTCAATGACGTTGTGAATTAAGAACCGCAGGGTATATATTTTAAGTCCGTTCCTTTCATGGCAGGTTATATTTTTCAATTAATTCAAGAATGTTTTCGGACTTGATATTACGAAAAGGACTCCAAGAAATCAACGTGCCTTTAGAAATAAAATAAATCAAATCTTATAACAGAATGTACTTTCTAGTCCTCCATCAAATGATATTTAGTTAAACCTTAATTTTCTTAAGGAATCTTCATTATCAAGTATCAACTTTTCAACGGCCCAACCATCACAAAAAAGGACATTCTAACTATTGTCACTAAGCCATAGTCTATTTAAGGTTGCCTTTTTTTCCATGCATAATCAGCAACCAAAAGAACACTTCAAGACAACTTCAAAGTAAATATCAAAAACACAAATATTAAGATATGGAGTACTACTGGGTGCGTTTTCTTCTGCTTATAGCTTGCATTTGTCCTGCATTAGTGGAATGCAAGGTTCGCCAATACAATTTCAATGTAAGTACATGATTTATTTCTGTCGACTCTCAATTTATCTTGATAAAAGATCGGTGACGATACCATTAGACTATAACAATCTTAGTAAGTTCATAAAATCTATAAATGTAATTTTATAGTACATAACTTGAGTTCTGTGTACAGTAAATTACGTATTTATAGCATTATAGCATTTCATGAGTTGGAATATATGTAACTTGAGTTTCGTTACGTAAGATCAGCGTGATGAGTATGTAGAAAATTTCCGTCTACTATATTAGCAGAACTATTCGATTAATACTTTAAAGTCGAGATTTATAACTAACCAAAATAAAAAGCTAAGAGATGAGTAAATGTACGCTAATCAAATAAAGGGTTCGCTTAAATTTGTTTTCCCAACGTGGAAATGCAGGTGGTGATGAAAAAAGTGACCAGATTATGCTCTACTAAGCCCATCGTCACAGTCAACGGCAAGTTTCCAGGACCCACCCTTCATGCCAGGGAAGGTGACACAATACTCGTTAGGGTCAACAACCGTGTCAAATACAATGTCACCATCCACTGGTAATGTTTCATGCTGAGAATAGATTTTGGTCACAAAATGTTTTTTACATAAATTCAATCCAATATACGTGTTTTTCATGGAAAAATAATGTAGTTTGACCCTTTTCTACCATATTCACACATCTAATCTAGAAACGATTCCAAAGAAAAACATCTTTTCATGATGGCAGGCATGGTGTGAGACAACTTAGAACTGGATGGGCTGATGGGCCAGCATATATTACCCAATGCCCCATCCAAACCGGACAAAGCTATCTATACAACTTCACAATTACAGGGCAAAGAGGAACGCTTTTTTGGCATGCACACATTCTCTGGCTTAGAGCAACTCTTCATGGTGCTATTGTCATCTTACCTAAACGTGGGGTTCCATACCCATTTCCTAAACCACACAAAGAAGTTGTTGTTGTGTTAGGTAATCATATCATAATTTTCTTGTTACGCTCTTTGTTACATGAATTGCAAGACAAAAATTTAAATTGATTAGTGTATGATCCAAATGTGTAGGTGAATGGTGGAAATCAGACACGGAAGCCGTCATCAATCAAGCTCTGAAATCCGGACTAGCACCGAATGTCTCGGATGCACACACCATTAATGGTCACCCTGGATCTGTATCCAGTTGTCCTTCCCAAGCAGGTTTTACACTTCCAGTTGAGAGCGGGAAAACATATATGCTACGTATAGTCAATGCTGCACTCAATGAGGAGCTTTTCTTCAAGATTGCAGGGCACAAACTAACGGTAATTGAAGTTGATGCCACCTATGTCAAACCTTTCAAGATCGACACTATTGTGATTGCTCCTGGCCAAACAACAAATGCTCTTGTTACTGCCGATCAAAGTTCTGGAAAGTATTTGGTTGCTGCCTCTCCTTTCATGGATTCTCCCATTGCAGTGGATAATATGACAGCTACCGCAACTCTACATTATTCTGGTACCCTTGCGAATTCCCCTACAACCATCACAAATCCACCACCTCAAAATGCAACTGCAATAGCTAACAAGTTCATCAACTCACTCCGAAGCTTGAATTCAAAGAAGTATCCTGCCAAAGTTCCTCAAAAAGTTGATCATAAACTCTTTTTTACTGCTGGATTAGGGATTAATCCTTGTCCTTCTTGCAAAGCTGGAAATGGTAGTAGAGTTGTCGCTGATATGAACAATATTACCTTTGTAATGCCTACAACTGCAATTCTTCAGGCTCATTTTTTCAACATTAGCGGGGTATTCACAACTGATTTTCCCGCAAATCCACTAAATGTATTCAACTACACTGGAACCCCGCCATCGAATTTGCAAACCACTACTGGAACAAAAGTCTATAAATTATCCTACAACTCCACAGTTCAACTTGTCTTGCAGGATACCGGAATAATTTCACCAGAAAATCACCCCATTCATTTACATGGTTTCAACTTTTTTGCAGTTGGAAAGGGATTAGGAAACTACAATCCTAAGACCGATCCTAAAAATTTTAATTTGGTTGATCCGGTTGAGAGGAACACAATCGGAGTTCCATCTGGTGGTTGGGTGGCTCTTCGATTTAGAGTTGATAATCCAGGTACAAGAAAAAGAAGAATCTTATGATATCAATTTCATATGCTTAATTGAATTTTGTATTAAGTACTCATTTTTTGGAATGTAAATTTGCAGGAGTTTGGTTTATGCATTGCCATTTGGAAGTTCACACGACATGGGGTCTCAAGATGGCTTTCCTAGTGGATAATGGCAAAGGACCTAATGAGTCACTTCTCCCTCCTCCCAGCGATCTTCCAAAATGTTGATTTTCAAATGGGGAAATGCAAAAGAATAGTTCCATTGAAATTGAGGAGCTGCAATAGAATTTAGCCATTATGCATTAGGATCTCAGATCAATTATTTTCGCGAGAAATCCACAGATTTACTCGTGTGCGTGAATAAAACAATTCTACTGTCTTCCAAGAAAAATTCTTTTGTTTTACCTTTAATTTGATGTACACCCTTTTTTTTCAAGTATCCAAAAGTAGTTTGTTCTCAAAAGTAGAAGATAACTCTCCTTTCCTATGTTAGTTGTAATGCTTGAATCTCATTGATGACAATAAGACATCAAAAGGTTGAAATTTAAACTCCCAGAATGCAGTTAGATGTAAAATAATCTCATAAATATTGCAATGTAATACTCTCACCAGTGCCAACTCTGAATATAAGTGACAGTATCTCATCTGCTGTGGGAGGTACCGTCTGTCCCGAAAGGAAGACCTGAACTTCCCCTTTTAGTAATATCCAACTGCAGCCAGGAACCTTTTTAACTCCTTTCATCCCCATCTCTTTCCTCAATAGTTTCTCTTCCACATGTTGGTTGTTTCCTGCATATAAATTGCATAGCACCACATGGGCCGGTGCATTGAGAGGATCCAGCTTAAGAAGCACTTGAGCAGCATGTCTACCAATTTCATAGTTTCCTCCAAGTCCACATACACCCAGCAGTGTGCCCCAGACAGATGAATCTGGTTTTAAAGGCATCTGAAGAACAATAGCTTCTGCTTCTTTTACTTTCCCCGCACGGCCAAATAGATCAATCATGCATGCATAATGCTCTGGTCTGGGTTGGACACCATAAATTTGATTCATGGCATCAAACAGCTGGGTCCCTTTCTCAACAAGCCCTGCATGACTACATGCTGATAAAATTCCCAAAAACGTGACAGAATTTGGGAGAGTTCCAGATTTGACCATATCTTCTAAAAGTTGCAGTGTTTCTTCCATCAATCCATGATTAGAGAAGCCCATAATCATGGAGTTCCAAGAAATCAGGTCTCGATCCCTCATGTTAGAGAAAACCCTATATGCATCAGCTATCTCCCCACATTTTGCATACATCGAAATCAATGAGTTTTGCAGAATCAAGTCAAGATCAAAGCAGGATTTCACTAGAAGGCAATGATATTGTCTACCCTGGTCAAGATTTGCTAAGGCACCTGCTGCTCCAATTAACACAGAGTAAGTGGCAGCTAGAGGACAAATCCCCTGAGCACGCATTTTCAAGAACATGTTTATAGCACCAAGGAATAGCTCGTTGTGAACAAGGCCTGATATCATTGCAGTCCATGCAATACCATCTCTATGAGGCATCTTGTTGAAAAGATGACACGCTTTTGATACTTCTCCAATGCTAAGATATCCATCAATCATGGATGTCCAAGAAATTTGGTTAGGGGAACTTGCAATGTCAAAGATCTGTCTTGCCTTTTCCACCTGTCCAAGCCAAATATATCCATTAATCATCGAATTGTAAGACTCAACACTGCACTTCTCTAAATTCTGCACAAATATGCTGTTGGCACTTTCCATAAGTCCAAGCATAGAATACATATGGATAAGACTTTTACTTAACCTGCCATCATAGTCAAAGGAATCCCATCCATTAACTATCGACAAAGCATGTACTTGCTCGCCTAGAAGACTATATCCAATTCCACAGCAACCATAAGTAAGTGAAATAAGTGTCTCCCCATTTGGCAAAAGGTGAGAACTCCTCATACGTAGGAAGAGCAATAATGCCTCTTCAAACAATCCATTCCAAACAAGGCCCCCAATCATGGCAGTCCAGGAAACAATATTTTTCTCGGGCATCCTCTCAAAGAAAGCATAGCCCTCTACCACATTACCACTCCTACAATACCCAGATACCATTGAGGTCCAAGTGATAACATTACGAACTTCCATTTCATCAAATAAAGCTCTTGCTTCTTCCATATAGGAATTCTCAGCATACCCTGCAATCATAGTATTCCAAGAAACTATATTCCTCACAGGCATTGCACTAAACACTTGCCTAGCTTCCTCCAAACAGCCATTCCTTATCAACCCAACAACCATTGCATTCCACGAAACAACATTCCTATCCGGCATCTCATCAAACAACACCCTTGCCCCATGAACAATCCCTGCATCCATAAGCCCGCAAAGCATTGAAGTCCATGAAACCACATTTCTCACGGGCATTTCGTCAAAGAAACTCCTAGCCTCCCAAAGTCTCCCACTTTGGACAAAACCCGACAACATGGCATTATAAGTAACAAGGTTTCGTTCTGGGATGATCTCAAAGAGTGTTTTAGCTTCATCAATGAATCCATCTTTACAAAACCTCGAGAGCATAGAAGTCCAACGGCTGATTCGGCCATTTGGGCCTCTTTGAGGCATTTCGTCGAGCAGGTTTCGTGCTTCATGAAAATCCCCTCTTGAGAGACAAGACAAAACCTGGGTGTCATTGGATGTGAGTTTGGAATAGTGGGATTTTGAACTCAGGAGTTGGGTATTGAGAGATTTGTGATGAATCGGAGAAGATTGGAATTTTATTGAGTTTCTAAAGAGAATGGCCCTTAATGCTCTAAAGTGCAGATTGAGCATCAACTGATATTTCAATTTGTTTAAATATGGGTCAGGAGATCAGAAACAATATATTATCATGAGAATTCAAAGGAATCGGGCTGGAGGAGTAGAGAGTGCAATTTTTAACAGCAATGAGAAATTAAGGATTCGTACGTTTGATGTGATGATTAGAAAAGTATAAAGCACTAGCTGGCTACTTATATTTACCTCCTCAATCTGCTCCTTATATTTTATTTACTCGCTGTATCTATTTTCCCTTTTTAAGTTTTTTATTTGATAACTTTACCTTACGTAATTCTATGAATGATAAAATGGAAATAAATAAAAAGAATATTTTTAAGAAAATAGAAAATAGAAAAAGAATATAGTTAAAAGAATTTTATTTTTAATATCTCAAAATAGAAAAGATAGGTGCATGTTTTTTTTTTAGTAAATCAGTTGTTTTGCACTCGCACGTTAAAAGAATAAAGAAAGGCAAAGTGCTATGTTAGTATCCACAACAAAACTGAATTACTTGGCACACTTTGTACCAACTGAAACTCACATATATTAATGAGATATTCTGCAATAATATAATCAAATTTAAACTCATTGCTTTAGGGAAAATTTGAACTCATTAAACTTTTAATATGATTTAGATGAGTTTAAATAGCTGGTCCTATTGAGTCCTACAACACCACCTCAAGTTATGAAAAATAAATTTTATAGCTTTTTTATTTTTTTTAATAGTAAGTCAAAAATAATAGATCCATACTTATTTAAGAGATTTATTTTAAAAAAAAAAATCATTTCACCTACTTGCTTAAGAATCGAACCCAAATTGATTAAACCAACTAAATTTATATATCAATCTAGATAAAAGATTATAATCGTAATATAAATTGAGATTTTCCTTTTATTAAAATAAGATATCATCTATAGATTACATTGTCAACAAAGATATAGACTTGTTGTATTAGTTCCTACTTTCCTGTTCATTTTCCACATATGCAACTGCAAAAGTTATTAGTACAACTGAAGCAGTCAGGGTCCTTGGTATTACAGTAGATACTACAATCAGTTTTTGTGTCACAAGGTTGCTGTTAGTCTGGATTGCTACACTATCATTTGTCGTGAAAACAAATGGCAAAACCACCGGGAGATTCAAGAGACTTGCAGTTCTTGTCGATCGAGAATGAAGAACCCATCTTCAGTCCTCCATTTCCAGATGCATATGATGAGATTGTAAGACCTAAATAAATACTAGTATAAACATTCAGTGGGATGACACAGGATTTTTTTTTTTTTTTTTTACTTTAATGGAGGACGAGTAATATATACATGGGAGAGATGAAACTATAATAGTGATATACATTTTCAAAGAATTTTCTAAATTTAATATACGTTATATATATATATATATATGAGAGACAACCACCAAAGTCCAGCTACCCAATGAACAGACTAGATGTACACAAATTTACGAGTGTATAAAGATGTAAGTGATTTAACATACTATTGGTCATATTTCAAATATAGTGATTATATATATAACATTGTAGGTTTTCATCTGACTAAATAGAATACCAACCAACCAAAATGTTAGTGGGACATGATTTTTATAAGTAAGATATAGATAGTGGGATATGCAAGTAGAAAACTGGATTACCTGCCTTCAGTATCACATTCTATTAGAAGCGTAATAATATATTAGAAAAAAAAAAAAAAAAAGGAATCCATACGTGAAACCCGCTTCTTGTAAATCACAGTATCAGTGGAAGATATAGTTAAGAATAGTGGCTCTAGGGAGCATTTATTTACTGTTTTAGTGGGATGGTGCGGTTTTTCAGAATAGGAATTATTAATTATTATGAATATAACTAATATTAAGTATTATTCAAATGGCATAAGATAAAAAATAGATGTTGTACTCTAACATAATAGATATAAATAAATAAATATGTATAATGATAAATGGTGAGAAAAATTGTTGATAAACTTTATTAAGAATTTGAAATGGACTAATAATTTTCTTCTAAATTTTATCATTCAAACAATATAAAGACAAATAAACCAATTTTATTAAACACATAATTTTCAACAAATTTTATCATACTTTCCATTTTTCATATATGTTTATGTTTTCCAGATAGACACAAATGGGCGATGCCTTTGCCTAGAAAAAAAAAAAAAAAGAGATCAAATATAATGCATATAAAAAGAAACTACGTAAGAATTGAAAATTTTTTTCTGTTCTTTACACCCTTATTTACTGAAAAAATCATCTAATTATCCAAAGTACAAAAGCGTAACTTATAAGAAAATAGAAACTGTCAAAAGTGAAAAAAAAAAAAAAAAACTGAATTTACGGATTTACGAGGATTTAACCTCAACTATTTGTAAGAAAACAGATAAAGTTTTAATTTGATACATGATTAAAGGAATATCTTGGTAAAGTTAATTTTTGGAGGTACGATTCCAAAAGCAGTCCTTTTGCACTATAATATTAAGATATATAGACACCTTTATTTTTAATGCTCCATATTAATTTTAAAAGGTAAAATATATAAAAAAAAATAATACTAACTACACACTTGCCGGAAAAATCTTTCTTAATTGCCTTGGCCATTAAATTTAACACAAATGAAAATGGAAGAAAAAAAAAATTTTAATATTAGTCTCCATTTTCAAAACTGCACTTACGGTATAAAGAGCTTTAGACTATAGCACAACCACAGATCCCTTTGTAAACTTTGAAAGAATTTTATAGTACAATCACTTAAAATTTACTATATAATAAAATTATTTTTAAATTACAATAAATCACTCATATTTATAATACGTGAGACCCATTTACGGTAAAAATGAAACCGTGGAAAGCTTCACAAAAGCTATCAAAAAGTTCATTTTTACTGTCAGTAGATTTATTTTTATTATGAGTAAGCCTATATTTACTATAGACGGAAGTAACTTATTATAACTCAAAAGTACTTACGTCATATATTCACTTTTCAACTGCTATGCATTAGTGTTTTCAACTTTTATGGTACTTTCACTTTCCATGGTTGGAATAAATTCATTATAAGTATCTTTGCATTCAATTTTCGAAAATCTAGTGTGTAAATCATTGCTTCTATAATTTTTTATTTGGTTGCCTTCTAGTGAAAACTTAAATGCAAACTTGCCTTTCAAATTGAAAATATAAACACTATTGAAACCACATCGAAAGCAGCAGAAATTGAAGGTTCAAATACTAAATGTCAAAAATTCAAACATTAAATCTCAAAATTTAAAAGTCCACTTCTATATCAACTGCATGCTATGGATGGTTGAATGTGGATAACAAGGCAAGGCAGATAACATCGGAGCAGGGATCGAAAAATAGAGATGAATAGGTAATTCTATTATATAAAATATTTATTTGAATCCTGTTCTATTAAATAAATTCTAAATAAATAAAAAAATCACAAGATAGATATTGATTATTCTATCTACCATTATAGTTAGATATATTGTAAATATAAAAACCTTTTAAACATAACTCTTTGATTCATTAGTATAGTTATATATTTAATATTAATTATGTACCAACATAATATTATGAAAGAAGATAAAGTAACAAAAAAAATATATACAAATTTCATAAGATACCCTATACTTTATAGAATTCATAGAGTACAGTGTACATAGTAGTCTCCTATGTACCCCAAGATAAATACTAAGTATAAAAATTTTAAAACTTATATTTATTGAATAGGATTTAGGTAAAATGTCATATCTTATATACTCTATACTCACTCCCTCCTACCGAAAAAGTATCATCTATTATCCATAAAAAGTATCATCTATTATCCATATAGAACCATTGTCCATCATACTTAAGGTCAATGGAGCAACCAAGAATGATGTGAATACAAATGTATGGCTTGGTTTTTTTTTTTTTTTCATTTATACTACCATTTAGAAAGGAAATTTTGAATCATAATATAT
This sequence comes from Lumnitzera littorea, assembly GCA_024138015.1. NCBI lineage: Eukaryota > Viridiplantae > Streptophyta > Magnoliopsida > Myrtales > Combretaceae > Lumnitzera > Lumnitzera littorea. The sequence continues at coordinate 30,910,907 of JAMXBB010000008.1, forward strand.
CCTAATTGGATACCAATAATGATATTACTAAATTATAAAAACTTAACTTAAACATATTTTTCATGCTTAAATTTTCTTTTTGTAAAGCTATGAAAAAAAAAAAACACATTAGAAATAATTATAATGGCGCCGAAATAGACTTATATTTAACTATGTTCTTCAAAAGCTACCTTTTTTTTCTTTTATACGAGAAAGTTTCCCAAATTGTCAAGCTTTTCCATGTGCTAAGAAAACGGATATGATGGCAGATTTTCTAGCAAACCAGGCACACGTTCACAAAGCATGGGAAGAAATCTCTTGTTTGTATCGGATTTCTCTTTTGAATAAAATAAAATAAATAAATAAACAAAAATCTTTGAATGCTTCCAGGAAAAACAGAACTCCCACAACATTTTCCTCTTAACATTTTTTTTCAGTATTGAACGAGTAACATTTTGTTGTATTTTTTTTTTTCTCCAATGATTATAACTGAAGAATTCGAACCTCCATGTGTATTTCTCGAAGGAACTTATAAAAGAAAGAAGGAATTAAGGAATACTTACAAGCCACAATGAGCCATAGAACGATTTCTAGCTTAGAAGACATGGAAGTAAAACTAACATTTCCACAAACTTGGATTCGAAAGAAACTAACTGTTTAATTACATTATTGGTAATTGATTTTAGACTTTGTACAAAATGCTAGTTTTTATCGTATTGTGGTACTTTTCCTGGGCCTCAACAAGGTTTTCTGGCCTGGAATTGTCAAAATTCAGTTGCGCTTCAGGCTTGATGGTCACAAAATGGTGTTTCAATCACATGCGACCACCCACAATACAAATATTTGATCAGAAGCACGGAGTTGTTACATTCCTGGGTGAAACATGGACAACATTGAAGATAGGAAAACTTATCAAAGTTCGACCACCCAGTAAATGGTGCCGCCGCATTTTACTAACCAATCAATATGCTCACAATAACTCAGATGCCTATAAATAACTATGGATTTCCAAGAAACCACGTCCGTCGTAGAGCAACATTTTCCCCAGAGTTCCTCCTTCACATCTACACGCATAAGGGGGAGTCCAGGAAGCAGAAAATATAAACAGATTACTATCGTATGTTTGATGTTTCCCTTAAAATTATACCTTTTGTCTCCGCTCTCGTCCTTCCAGTTTTAACTGAAACACCGGACCGGAATACACTACCAACCCGTACCGCTACACAAAGCAACATGCATCCAGACTGACTAAGAAAGTGACCACCCGGCAGAAATAAAAATCAACACAATGGAAAATCGTTTCTCCAGAAACATGGTAAAGAAATATAGTCCCAACTCCCGAACACTGTAGAACACGGTAAAAGTCACTACTTCCTCAGACGGAGCCTTACATGATATGCATTCACTGAATTTGATATTCAAATTTCCCAACATCCCTTATGAGATAACAACAAAGGCCGAACAAATAAGGAAATCCATAATCATGCTTATCACAAAACCATAGTCGAACCAGCAAGAAGCGATATGATAAGGGATACGATAAAAACAGGACTATACTGGACACTTTAGAACCCAATAATGCATGTAGGGATTTATTAGCAGCCCTGTGAACCATGACAACATAATACTTTAAATTAAGTTTTGCAGGCTACAGCATTTGCACAGAGCGAAAATCTATAGTGATTAAAAGAGTCTACCAAGTATTGCATAAAATAGTAACAACTTTACCATTTCCAAGTCCTAAATTTCTTAAACCACTATGTTTAACCATAATAGCTAGATCACCGTTACAAGTAATGTCCAACACTGCTCCCCTCAATCTTAGATCTTATCAATATCTTCATCCTCAAACTCAACGTAGTCATCAACAGGGCCATCATCCTCCTCATCAACAATACCCTCATTGAGACGTGTATTCTCGGGCAATTCTCCATATGCCTTAAGAAGCCTAGCTTCATCAGCCATGTACTTAAGGATCACATCAGCCTTATCGTCCTGGTAGTCACGAAGTCCAACAAGGATGATATCCCCAGCTGCGATCCAAACCTTCTTGTGCATCTTCCCTCTGATGTGGCAAAGACGTTTGGTACCATCAATACACATGGCTTCACATCGACCGTTTCCAAGCATGCGAAGGACTTGCGCATATTCCTGCCCGTCTTCCTTGAAGACAAGCTCACGCTTCTCATCATCAGCTTCGTTCTTTCCTCTCTTTCTGTTCTTTCCTCCCTTACCCTTGTTCTTCGGCATGATTTCAGATTATGTCGAAAAACAAGAAGGTCAGGATTTCTGCTTACAAAGCCCTGAAAGAAACCAATTGGTATCAACTTCCAGTCAATCGACATAAAAATCAGAACCTTAACATAACAATAGAAATAAATTAATCATATAAAACTCTGTATCAGCAGAACAACACATGATTTCACAAGGGTAGCAACCCATGTTGGCTAGTCTTGTTAACGTTCTATTTCATGTCAAAGTCAAAATAACATAAAACAGATCATGCAGTCACAAGTACTTGATTTTGTTATCACCATAAGTAAAAAAAATCCGAGTCGGTTTTATGCTCTGTTTCTAGGTTTGCGTCATCTAATTTTACTTTGTCCGTTTCATGTTACCACATCGTGCAGGTAATTGCAACCAATGGTAGCAATTGACTCAAATCAATCCGATTTGAAACACAACTAGCCCGACGAGTCCCAATATAACCAGAGCTGACACGATCGTACGAAATAAACTATTATTTACAGTATTTTCCTCGGTTTGTGTATTTACACAAACACGAGCTCGACACGTGATAAAGACATTCAAAACATGAACGAAGGATGAATACACGAAACTATCAATAACGATTCAATTTAACAATCCTATAATTATAATAACTGAATAAATTTATCGAAGTTCAACCAGAAAAAGGGAAAAGCTATATTGGGTATAATAAGAGGAAAAAAGAAAACCCTAGAACAAGTGATGAAGCCCTAAATTCAGGATGATTGTTATCGGATCAAATATTGAGATCTTCAAAGGGAGGGGAGCGAGAAAGAGGGTGAAAAAGAGAGAGAGAGTACCTTTTGACTGGAGAATTAACCCAATACGCAACGAAAATACCATGAAAACAAGTTGAAGATGGTAGCATAGAAAATAAGGGTTCTTGTTAGGGTTAGGGCTTACGTGTTGAAGAACGAGGCGGTCATCCAATATCCGAACGTAAGAGGCTGGCGACGTGGTTTTTTCCCCAAGCAACCTTAACACACGTGTGATTTGTAAATGCCGTCTATTTGTGGGTAGTGGACAATACTTGTGTAATTTTGTACGAACTGTCCCCTTATATTGCCATGTTTTCAATCATAATCTATATTAAAGCCCTCTAAATTTTAAGTAATCAATATTTTTTTTAACTATAATTTAATCTTTAATTTAGATATATATAACAACAAAATCAATATTAAATTAAATTATTAAACATAGAAAATTAGATGTATTTATCAAATCATTAATATACAATAAACTTTTAATACTATTTTTCTTTTCTTTTTTTAGTCTTTACACTCAATTTCTCTCTCCTACTCTTAGAAACCATCTCCCATTTCCTTCTCTCTGACTTTATTATTTCTTTCTTTTCGCGATTTTCAATAGAATCACTTTTTTCACGATTTCGATAATTTTTCCTATTATCTCATAAATTTAAAAAAAAAAGTTATTATAAATTATGTAGATATATTAAAAGTAAAATTTATAATAGTAAATAAAAAATATTTTACTATAAGTTTGAAATAAATATATGTTTCTTTTTTTCTCTTTTCGATTAGATGTGAAAAAAATTAATTTTTATGCATGCAATACGGATACACCAATAGTTAGTTAGTATTAAACACTACATGTATGTATTCATGTAATGTGCATTACTTAATAAATCTTTTTTTTTTTTGTTAATTTTATATATCTTTTATGTTAATTAAGAAAAAACTTATGGTTAGTGCAACATATTAAACTATTAACTTAATTTTTTTCCTATAAAGAAAGAAAATTTCATATAAGATAATTACATAATAACTTCTCTATAATATAAATTTAATATAGAAAATTTAATAAATAGTTAGGGTGTTAAGTGCTATCGATACTCTTTTTTTTTTCCATTTTTGTTTTGCAATTAAATTTCCCATAATTATACATTTAGATAGTAATAATTATAAAATTGTTTTACATCCACTAAATCATGCTCATTTTTTTTCCTTAATAAAACTACTCATGCTATCCCACTAGCATAACCGCATGCAAAGAGAACATGCAAAATCATAAATAAGTTAAACTACTTGCAAATTACTCGAGGTCAAATTACTTTAAACTTAACTCCACTGAAGCATTATTCACATTGAGCTAAGCTTGAGCTCTATTCACAATAAGCTTGAGCTTTAGCTCAATCCATAATGAGCTCTTGTTTATTAAAATGAATTGAGCTCAAGATTTTACTTAAACTCGTGAGCGGCTCTTAAGCAGGCTTATAAGGAAGCTTGCAAGTTGATAAATTTTATAAAAAGTTATATTTATTAAAAAAAATTACAATGTACGAATATAAGAATAAGATTAATACAATTAACATATCGTGAAAAAAATATAAGAACAAGAATAGAAGAATGTGAAAAACAAACTCTACAAACTAAAATAAAAATCATTAATACAATTAAAAATCATAAAACTTTAAATTAATTTCATTGAAAAAAAAAAAGACAAAAGAGGTAAGTTTTGAAAGTGTAAACCAATTTTAAACTTTTATTTAAATTCAAGCTTAAGCTTAGGTTTGTCTTGGCTTATTTATTTACAAAAAGCTCAAACTTAGGTTCATTTTGGTAAATGAGCTTAGACTTGTTTATCTAAATGAATCAAACTAAAGTTTTATATTCCTTAACTAACTTAAGCTCAAGTTTGTAATTTTCAAGTTTAGTAAAAGTTTGGCACAGCTCAAACTTGATATTCTTTAAATGAGTCATACTTAAGATTTCAAAAGCTTGGGTCAGTATGGTTCATTTGTAGCTCTAAAAGCATGTAAAATTTTAGCAATATCAAGTAAATTTATGTTTTACTTTTATATAATTTCATTTATTAAATGAATTGAACATATTCCTCACTAAAATGTATAATGCTATGCCTTGAGATCAAGGTGCGACTTCTCTACTACCTACTTTTAATGTAATGACCTAAAGAGAAGCCTAGTAAGATTGCCTAAATATTTCATATTACGTACGTACCCATTGCATGAAAACTATCTTATAATTCAAAAATTGCAAAACTTTACTTATTTAATTCCTATTCACATTTTAATTATATATATAACTAACTTGTTTTATTAATAACTATAGACATCCAATAATTCATAATCCATCAAAACTATAGAGCATAATTATTAAAATCGCAAGTTAAAAATACAATTTTATAAGTTTATAATTTTATAAGATTTTTCTTAGTTATAATGGATATAAAATTGTTTGTATATAGATTTTTTGTAAAATTATAAATTCTATCGTTTCCATACATTCAACTGAATGAATTGTGATTTTGACAACTAAGCCATAGAGAAATGGTATTCCTTACCAAAAGTAAAATCATCTAATGACTCTAGCAAATAAAACTTGTGAATGATATGAAATCTTAAACAAATGAATACTTATTACTTGAAAAGTTAACTTAACTATACATTTATCATTCTATACTCTTCTGCCATGTACACTTCTTGATATTTGCACTCTGTACTTGACACTTATCCCATTCCTAGCTTTAAATGGACATGTAATACAATAGCTTGGTAAAATATCCTCCTATTGTACTAGCAAACAAGCATTTTTAACAATCATATAATGCATAAACAAGCAGTATATTGAACAATGTATGCAATTGACCAATGTAACATACAACTTGGATTGACACCATCGAAATTAGGGTCAAAGATTCATCAAAACCAATCACAACTGAGTTTCAACACCTGGGTTCTTAACCAATTTGAAGTTCCACGTTTCATTAAAAAAAATCATTTCCAAAATCTAATAATAACCAAAGTCCTAAGTTTAAAGGTGAGAGAGAGAAAGAGAGTGCCTTTTGGGCAAAGAATTAACTCAATACGCAACACAAATAATATGAAAACAAATTGAAGATAATAGCATAGAAAATGAGGGTTTCTATTAAGGTAAAGGCTTATGCATTGAAGAACAAGGTAATCATCCTATACTCAAATGCTGGAAGCTTGCAATTTGTTTTTTTTTTTTTTCCAAGTCACTTTAACACACGTGTAATATGTAATCACCATTTATTTTTGGACACTTGACAATATTAGTAAGGTGAGACAGAGAGGAAGGGGGTAAGAGAAAGAAAGAGGGTCAAAGAGAGAAGGGGAGAGAGAGTACCTTTTGAGCAGAGAATTAACTCAATACACAACACAAATGATATGAAAACAGATTGAAGATGGTAGTATATAAAAAAAAAAAAGGGTTTGGACTAACGTTAAGGCTTATGTTTTCAAGAATAAGGTGGCCATCTAATATTAAAATGTTAGAGGCTCGCAACATGGTTTTTTCCTTAAGTCACTTTGATACACATGTAATGTGTAATTGCCATTTATTTTTAAACATTTGACAACATTAATATAATTTTTGTAAAAACTATCCCCTTCTATTACTACCTATTCAAACATAACTGATACTAAATGACGCATGTATATATATTTACATAATGTGTATTACCTAATAAATCCTTTCTTGAAAATTTTATTTATCTTCTATGTTAATTAAGAAAAAACTTATGGTTAGTGTAACATGTTAAACTATCAAATTAATTTTTTTTTCCTCTAAAGAAAATAAGTTATCACATAAGATAATTACATAATAACTTGTTTGTAATCTAAATTTAATATAGAAAGTTAAAGTTTTATACTCTTCTCATTTCCATATCTTGAAGTTTCTCAAGAATGAGAATAAAACTTTAGGGGGAAAACATAAATAACCCCCTAAATATGGATTTACCTCTAAACTTTCAAACGTTATAAATTATCCCTAAACATTACCAAATAGGTTGCAAATGACTTAAGAACTTTTGACATGTGTCTCGAAACAGTCATTAAACTTATCAAAATATACTTAAGACTTTCTAAACTTTGACCATATTATTACTTTTTTTAATTGAAAAAAGGACATGTCCTTTATATTACTAACTATTAAAGTTTAAGATTAATTTACAATATTTTGAAAGTTTATAGTGTAAATCTACATTTAGGTCAAATATAAGGAGTTATTTACATTTTTTTTTTCTAAAACTTTTAATTGTATAATTTTTTAAATATTGTTTAAAGATTCATAATGTGATAACAGTAATGTATAATACTAAAGCGTAAAATAGCTAGGTTGTTAGATGCTATCAATATTCTTTTTTTTTTTTTCATTTTCATTTTGCAATTAAATTTTTCATAGTTATATGTTTAGACAATAATAATTATAAAATCATTTTACATCATACTAAATCATACTCTTTATTTGTCCTTAAACTTTTCACACCATCTTGCTAACATAACTACATGCAAAGAGAATATTTAGGGTTGTAAATGAGTTGAACCACTTGCGAGTTACTCAAGGTCAACTTGCTTTAAGCTTGACTCTGCTAAAGCTCGATTCATAATGAGCTAAACTTGAGCTCAAATTAAAGTTTGTTTATGAAAAGGTAAATTACAAAAAATTGATATGTGTTTTTACACTTTTGCAAAGAAATGACCTAGGCTTTTTTCTTTTTAACAACTAACCGACCTGAATTTTCTTCCATTTTGTTCCATCCATATAACTATTAGTAAAACACGTAAGTGGCACATGTACGGTAAAAAATCCCAAAAACTTGCATTGATTTTCCAAAAACATGTTCATTCTTTTGAAATTCACCTTCCTTTACTTAAAGAAACCTCAATTGCACTCACAACTAGACTCCTTAAACCAGAAATCATTAACAAAAATCCTTAATTGAACATCATAGAAATAAAAAATTTCATCCCTTTTCACAGTAAAAAATTTACTGGAGACAACTCTCATTTTCGTCATTAGTGCTATCAAAAGTTGTTATCCTTTTTTATTTGTGCTTCCTCTGCCTAAAGTTGAGCTTGCTAATGAATTTAGGGTTTTAAAGAAGTCGATCCTATAGAGTAGTAAAGAGAGCTAATCCATGAAAGGGTTTGGTTTTAGAGAAGTCGGTCCTTTGATTGATGCAATTTGGAGACAATGATGATCTGGAGTTGCAGTAGTAAGCTTGAATAGCGAATCTAGAGTTCGGTTTTTTAGTTTGGAGTGTATGTTTAATTGATGAAAGGAAAGAAAAGGGAAGAATACGTGTTTCATCTATTTTTTAAGTGAACACATACTTTTCATGTGTGTTACTAATTATAAATTTAATGTTACAAGACGAAGGAAAATTTAGGTTGGTTGTTTATTAGAAAAAATAACTCAAGTTATTTTTCTATAAAAGCCTAAAAACATAAGTCATCTTTTTGTAATTTACCCTTTATTAAAATGAGTTGAGCTCAAGCTCCTACTTAAACTCGCAAGTTAGCTCTTGAGCAAGCTCATAAGTAGGCTTGCAAGCTAATAAATTTTATAAAAAGTCATATTTGTTAAATAATTACAATCTATGAATATAAGAATATGATTAATATAATTAACATATTATTAAAAAAAAATAAGAACAAGAATATAAGAATGCGAAAAAACAAACTCTATGAACTAAAATAAAAATCATGAAAATCATTAATATAATTAAAAATCATAAAATTATTAAATTAATTTCATTGAAAAAAAAAAGAGATAAAAGAGGTAGGTTTGGAAAGTTTAAATCAATTTCAAACTTTAATTCTAAATCAAATTCGAGCTTACACTCATTTTGGCTTATTTATATATAGTAGCTCAAACTTTGCTTCATTTAGCCAAATGAGCTTAGCTCGTTTATCTCAATGAATCAAACTTGAGTTTTATAATCCTTAACTAGCTTAAGTTCAAGTTTGTACTTTTCAAGTTTAGTAAAAGTTTGTCTTAGCCCGGCTCGAACTTGATATTCTTCAAATGAGTTGTACTTGAGATTTCAAAAGCTTAAGTTACTACAATTCATTTGCAGCTCTAAAAGCATGTAGAATTTTAGCAATATCATTAAATTTATGTTTTATTTTTGTATTTATTTCATTTATTAAATGAACTGAACATATCCCACATTAAAATGTATAATGCCATGCTTTAAGATTGAGGTACAACTGCTCCACCACCTACTTTTACTGTAACTCCCTAATGGCAAGCTTAGTATGATTATCTGAATTTTTTACATTACGTACGTACTCATGATATAAAAATCACCTTATAAGGCAGAGATTACATAACTCTACTTATTTAATTGCTATCCACATTTTAATTATAACTATCTTATTTTGTAAATAATTATTGACACCCAATAATCCATAACCCAGTAGAATTATAGAGAATCGGCGTTCCTTATCAAAAGTAAAATCATGTAAGGACTTTAGTAAATAAAACTTGTGAATGATATGAAATCTTAAACAAATGAATGCTTGTTACTTTAAAAGTCATTTTTACTATACATTTACCATTCTAACTCTAGCCACCCTCCCCCTACCCAACACGTACCTTTCAGTATTTATGCTTTGCACTCGGCACTTATCCTAATCCCAACTTTAAATGGACCTACAAAATAAACTGTTGGGGAGAAAGTAAAAATAACTTAGTAAGATATCCCTCTTACTATATCGGTAAGCAAGTTTTTTGAACAATCATAGAAATGCATGAACAAGCAAAATATGCTAAATAATACACGTAGTTGACCGATGCTGATGTGCTTAGAAGCTTAGTTAATTATTAGGGCTTACCGTAGAATGTAGTAACCAGGTGGGTCCTTTGAAGTATCAAAAAAAGAGGAAAAAAAAGATAGGTTGGCAAACATAGTAACTTCTGTGAAGCTGCTCATAGGATATGACATACCAACGAATACAACATGACTTAATACTTCACCTAATATGACACACAAGCTAATATTAAGATCTATTCGTTGCTAATTTTAAGCTACTCAATAAAATTAGATAAGAGTATGAGAAAGGGGATGTACTTGGAGAAGGGTGTTGATGGGAATCAAGCTACTAGATCTTTGACCTACAACCGAGCTCGAGAATTAGAGAGACTGGCAAGATAAATCTTCCTGGTCTAGCTGACTCATGTGAAGGCTGAGTATCTCCTTGCCAACCCATTCTGCCTATCGAGCCGAGTAACTACATATTTCTCACATGTTGAGTGCCAAGAAACTAAAAGCCGAGATAACAACCCATCTTCATTCTTGCACATTCCTAGCTAGTTACTTACTTGACCTCACCCTTGCCAAGATGCCAAGAGAAAGGGTCTAAACTGACTAAGCCACCATTGCTTGGACAAGCAAGCTATCTGTACTTTTTGTCCACATCCTCTAACGGCATCACTAATACGTCCCACGTATACAGTATCATGTGTAAAATCCATTATACCAATAATTACTTTCCTTATATATTCATTTTTACCTTTTTGTATCTTATATATTACTTCCTTAAGAAATGTCCTTTTCATCTTTTCCCTTTTGGGCAAGTTGTCCTAACTTATGAGTATAAATACTCTTGTAATTGTAGCTATAACAGATCATCATCCTTAATACATGAGTATTTTTTTCCTTGCGTAAACACTACTTGTTTACTCTCGGTATCACTCTTATCTTAACCCTTAACCAAGGCTTGGTGGCGAGTAACCTCACCTGACCAATTTGTGCGTCAAATCAAGTTGTCTCGTAAGTCCTTGGAAGTTCCATTAATGCATCATATCCTCTGAAGCTGTTAGTAAGTTTTACTTACTTTTCATTTTTATCCGTCCCTTTTTGTACCATTACCTATTATTCCTTTCGAGCTTTCTACGAGCTTAAAGTCATCTAGCGACCAACTTTGTCTATTTTTTGTCACGATCCGCAGCATCTTGGTATCAGAGCGAAGGTTTCATCTGAGTTGTAGTAGGTTCTTTTAGAAGTTTTGTCTGCGCATGTGAAACGAAGCAATTTACAGTATTCATTTTAGCTGTTGTGTTTGCTAGCTGTTAGTTTTTTGAAGTGTTTGTTTGAACTTTAAATCTGTAGAGAAAATGATAAGCCCAAATGTGAATGTTGGTATGAGAGATGACAATAATAGAGTTATCCACCATAAACGATAGTCTTAAGAAATACCTAAAAACACTGATGAGGGACTTGATGAAGTGGTTAAACTCTTGGTGGATTTGACTTAAGTTGTTCATGCGTTGTCTTGTTAACCGACTAAAGCTATGCAAAACACCCTACAAGCTAGTCAACCTGTTAGAGGTCAAAACCCAACTCGACTAGTTCGAGGTAGAGGAGTAAGCAGACAAGTAAGAAGAACGATTGATTTGGCAGACATAAAGGATGAGGAAGAAGAGTATTTTGAAGAAAAGCACATGCGAGTCCTTAAAGCATCTAACCATGTGAAACTTTGGATCTCGAACTTCAATGGATTTGGGAAAGCTGACAAGTATTTGGAGTAGGAAGAGAAGGTGAAGTGTGTTTTTTATTATCATCAATATGGGGATTACGAGAAAGCGAGAACAGCTACTGTTGAGTTATCCTGATATGCCACCATGTAGTGGAAGAATTTTCAAGCCATGAGGAGACGAAAGGGCTACTAAAAGATTAACACTTAGCTTGAGATGAAGAGGATACTTAAAAATAGGTTCGTACCGAAAACCTATCTTCAAGATACTTTCACTCGGCTTCAAAAGCTGAGACAAAGACGCCGAACTGTTGACTAGTATGTTCAAAAATTTCAAATGCTTATGATTCGTTACGAAGTGGAGGAACCACTAGCTTAGATAGTTTTAAGATTCATTATTGGGTTGAGAGATGACATCCGAGATAGTATGGAACTCCAACGATTTACAGCAGTGGATGAAGCCATCAGAATAGCCCAGCGAATAAAAAGGCAAAGAAGGAGCAGAGTACCGACAAGGATGCCAACTAGCCGACCTAAACAAGTAAGTCACTGAGCTTAGTCAAGTACTGAGCTAAGTCGAAAGATGGATGTTCAAGTTAAACTGAAGGGCTGACCTGACATTGAAGTGCCGACCAAAACTTATGAGAAGAGGCAAAGGTCTAGTAGGAAGATGAGTCATATCAAGTGCTTCAAGTGCCAAGGGTTCGGACACATGATTGCTTAGTGCTTGAACCAACAGACAATGATCATCAAGGGAGACATCCCAAAGCTAGAGATAGATAGCACTGATGAGGAACTTGAAGAAGAGGAGGTCTCTATCAAGAAAAAGAGTACCAAGAAAGAGCTAATTGAAGAAGATGTATTTGCTGAGGACTTGGACCAGTTACTCTTGGTTATCTAACGTACTATGAACATAGAACCCTCATAAGAGGAGGAGCAAAAAGAGAATTTGTTTCATATCACCTGTAAAGTAGATGATCAGGTATGTACCCTCATCGTGGATAAGTTGCACCAATGTAACATCGGTCGATCTTATTTCAAAAGTGAAGTTGCCAATTGTTACGCATCCGAGGCCATACAAATTACACCGGTTGAGTGAAAAAGGAGCATTACATATTACTCAACAAATACTACAACCGATCACTATAGGGAGTTACTTAAACCAAATTCTTTGCGATGTACTACCTATGTGTGCTTCCCACATATTACTAGGTAAATTATAGCTGTTTGATAGAAGAGTTATCCATGATGGTTATAAGAATATGTACATTTTTTAGAAGGATGACCGAAAGATTACACTAAACCCAATGCCGCCGAGAGAAGTTAACAAGTTGCAGAAAAAACTTGCTCACGGATCGAAAAAGGCTTTGGTGATGACTAGAGCCGAGCTTCAAGAGGCCATCAATGCTGATGGGCAACCTTTGTGTTGGTCAAGCGCTTATTAGAAATGAAGGAGTAGGGTGAACTACCTCAGGAAATCAAAGAGTTGCTGGATGAGTATGCCGATCTATTCCTAGAATAGTTACTTAAAGGGTTACCCCTAACTCGAAGCATAAAGCATTGCATCAACTTAGTACCCAACGCCGTACTGCCGAATAAGCCAACTTATCGGATGAATCCTAAATAAGCTATTGAGCTCCAACAACAAGTCAATAAGTTGTTAAAGAGAGGATATATGAAGGAAAGCCTTAACCATTGCATTATACCAGCCTTTCTGATGCTGAAGAAGGATGGAACCTGGCGGATGTATGTTGATAGCCATGCCGTGAATAGGAATACTATCAAGTACATGTATCCTATCCCGAGGTTAAAAGATATGCTAGATGAATTGAGTAGAGCTAAGATTTTCAACAAGATTGATCTTAAATCTAGCTACTAACAGATTTACATAAGGCCGAGAGGCGAATGGAAAACAACGTTCAAGACTCGACATGGATTATATGAATGGATGGTCATGCCCTTCGACTTGTCAAATGCCTCGAGCACTTTTATGAGACTAATGAATCATGTGTTAAGACATCTAATCGGGAAGTGTGTCATAGTCTACTTTGACGACATCCTTGACACATTGGTATATAGTACTAACATGCTGAGTTATTGTAAACATCTTCGAGCCGTTGTAGACACCCTCCGTGTTGAGAGATTATTCAACAATCTCAAGAAGTGTTGTTTTTGCCAAGAGAAAATAGTATTCTTAGGCTATATAGTCAATAGAGGAGGCTTACAAGTAAATGATGAGAAGATTCGAGCAATTGTAAAGTAGTCGACTCCTACTACCTATGTCGACATGAGAAGTTTCCATAGTTTGGCTTCATTCTATAGATGATTCATCAAGAATTTCAATACCCTTACCATGCTACTTATTGAGCTAACAAAGAAAAACACCGACTTCCGATGGGGAGAAAGGGAGGAGAAGAGCTTTGCCGAGATAAAAAAAAGGTTGACCTTCATCCCAATGTTGCTTCTACTTAACTTCAAGAAAATATTTGAGTTGGAATGTAACCCGTCAAGCATTAGAATAGGCGATATCCTAATGTAGGAAGGCTGACCAATCGCCTTCTACAGTGAGAAGCTCAAAAGGCCACAATTAAATTACTCCGTATATGACAAAAAACTCTTAACATTGATTCAAACACTGCAAGTATGGCAGCATTACCAATTGTTGAAAGAGTTTGTCATCTACATAGACCACAAATCTTTGAGGAACCTCTAAAGGGAGACGAAATTATTGAAGTGACAGGTGGGATGGATTGAATTCCTTGAAGAATTCAATTTCATGATTAAATATAAGCAAGGAAAGAGCAACGTAGTTATAGATGCTCTTTCGAGGAGACACGCGCTTTTAACCAAATTGCAGACCAAGCTGTTTGGGTTTACAAGTATCAAAGAACAATATTTAGGGGATCCACACTTTAGACCCATAATCATGCGATGCATTGATGGAAAAATAGTAGATAAGTATCATATGGAAGGTAGTTACTTGTTCCAAGGTAGAAAATTATGCGTGCCGACCTACTCACTACGGAAACTGATGATTAGGGAAGCCCACGGTGGAGGACTCTCTGAACATTTTGGAGAAAGAAAGACCTGTGAACTATTGAATAGTCAATTCTTTTGGTTGAGAATGAGGAGAGATGTACACCAAGTTATCGAGAGCTGTACTGTGTATAAGAGGGCTAAGTGTCGAGCTAAGTAAGGGAAAGCAATGCCTTTGCTTGTCCTAGCGTAGCCGTGGATTGAATTGAGCATAAACTTTGTTCTCGAACCACCATGAACTACCCGAGGTAAAGATTCTATAATGGTCATTGTAGATCCATTCAGCAAAATGGCACACTTTGTATCTTGCTCCAAAACTAACGATGCTTCAGCTATTGCTTCTCTTTTCTTATGAGAAATTGTACAAATACACAACGTGCTAAGAAGTATAGTCTTTGATAAAGACCTAAAGTTCTTAAGCCATTTCTAGAGGACCTTATGGCATTAGATGGGTACCATTCTACTATTTAATACTTCCTGTCACCCCCAAAATGATGCCTAAACAGAGGTGGTCAATTGTACCTTAAGATCACTGCTTTGAGCTGCAGTGGACAAGAACTTAGCTTATTAGGACGTTTGCTTACCAGTGGTGAAGTTCGCTTACAATCGAACAATGCATAACACCACTAAGCAAACTTCCTTTGAGGTGGTCCATGGTTTCAATCTCGAGTTGCCCCTAAACCATACCCTTATACCTACACCCGCACAAAAAGACCCTAATGCCTCAGCTAAAGTACAATCCCTCCAGCACATCTATGATAAGGTCACTCGGCACATCGACCATGCTGTTAGAAGAATGTAACAAAAGACCAAGGGTAGGACGGCTAAACAATTCAAGCCAAGAGACTTGGTATGGTTGCACCTCAGTAAGGAATGATTCTCGAACAAGAGGAGGATCAAATTATCTGCACGAACTGAAGGACCTTTCCGAATCTTTTAGAAGATCAATGACAACGCCTATAGATTGGAGTTACCTAAGGACTATGGAGTTTCTAACACCTCCAACATTGCTGACCTTAGCCTATATCACCTTGACGGAGAGCTTATCGAGGACCATTCGGATTTAATCCCAAATCTAAAACAACCTGGAAGGAATGATGGGAATCAGGCTACTAGACCTTTAACCCACAGCTGAGCCCAAGGACTAAAGGGACTAACAAGACAAATCCTCTTATTCTAACCGACTCATGCAGAGGCCGAGTATCTCCTTGCCGACCCATTCTGCCTACTGAGCTAAGTGACTACCTATTTCTCACATGTTAAGTGCTGGGAAACTGAAGGCCAAGATAACAATCTATCTTCATTCTCGCATATTCCTGGCTAATTACTTACTCGACCTTACCCCTACCGAGATACTAAGAGAGAGAGTCCAAACTGACTAAGCCACCTTTACTCGAACAAGCAAGCTATCCGTACTTTTTGTCCACATCCTCCAACGGCATCACCAATAAAGTATTACCACGTGTATAGTATTATGTGTAAAATCCATTGCACCAATGATTACTTTCCTTGTATATTCATTTTTACACTTTTGCATCTTGTATATTACTTCCTTAGGAAATGTCCTTTTTGTCTTTTCCCTTTTAGGTAAGTTACCTTAACTTATAGGTATAAATACCCTTGTAATTGTGGCTATAACAAATCATCATCCTTAATACATGAGTATTTTCTTCCTTGCATAAACACTGGTTGTTTACTCTCGGCATCGCTTTTATCCTAACCCTTAAGCAAGGTTAGGTGGCAAGTAATCTCATTGGACCGATTCGTGCGTCATATTGGATTGTGCTGTGAGTTTTTAGAAGTTCCATTGGTGTGTCATATTCTCTAGAGCTATTTGTGGGTTTTGCTTACTTTTCATTTGCATCCATCCCTTTTTGCACCATTCCCCATTATTCTTTTCAAACTTTCTACATGCTTGGACCCATCCAGCGATCAAGCTTGTCTATTCTTGGTCACAGTCCGCAACAAGTGTCTCATAAGAATAAGAATATTTATTAACTTGTAAGGTGTAAGATTATTACGACTATAATAAAAATGATTATTTATAATAAGTCATTTAGTTTAACAATACAATAATGGAAAATTATATAAAGGGTAAGGTAAGAGAGAGATTCTTAGTATATATGAAAAGAGTAAATATAACAAAGGACAAAAATGGAAAATTATATAAAGGGTAAGGTAAGAGAGAGATTCTTAGTATATATGAAAAGAGTAAATATGACAAAGGACACAAATGAATATAGTAAAAATCTCAGAAAAGTAAGAGACAGGTGGCGGCTTGTCAATAGGTTTATGTTTTAGGATTTTAGGTCATTGTAACTTAATTGAACTAATGTTAGAGCGGCCTTAGCTGAGCTGCACTAAAGGCTACCAAGGTGATTGGTTGAAGCTGCGATTTGACTCAATACTTGATAGGTCGACGATTAGGCAAGAGTCTAAGGAAAGCATTACATACACGAGCTATGGTTTAATATACGATAGGTTGGTACTCATCAAGTCGGTAACCGTACTAGTTTGAGTAGAGTAGAGAGTATATGAGCTAGGGCCTTAAAGAGTTTACCCACAACTCTTCCATGTATGAGGACTCATCTTCAATAAGCTAATAGAAGAGTATACTCCTTATGAGGGATTGTAGGCCTCAAAGGCAGGCATGAATGAGAGGTCTGAAGGTTGGTAATCCATCAATTCATTAAGGTTGTTAAAGATTTGCCCTCAAATCTTTGCCTTCTTATTCTTCCAGCACAAAGGGCATGAGGTCGGTGATGTTGAAAGTTGGAGACACTCCGTATCCTTTAGGTAGTTATAGCTTATAAGCATTGTCATTGATGCATCGAAGGATTTTAAAAAAGCTATCTAACTCAGGACATAACTTATCCATTCTCTTCCCTAGAAATCACTCCTTGATGAGGTGAATCTAAGTAAGGTCTCTTAGGTTATAAATAATTCACCTTCTACCTTGGTTTCCTTGCTTTCTTTGCCAAACTATTGTCTTGGCTAATTGCTCAAAAACCTTCAGATATAGTCTTTGAAACTCCTCAGCATGCTGCAAGCTTGATTGACTTTCTCTTAGAGAGGTCGAGCTAGTAATCATTCTAATGGTAAGTTTGAATTAATTTTGTAGATGACCTCAAAAAATGACCTTTTTGTTAAGCTATGGGTGGAGCAGTTATAGGCGAACTCAATAATGGGTGGGCATAGATCCCAATTATGCATATTCTTCCCAACGGTAGCTCAAAGGAGATTCCCAACGGTCCTGTTCACAACCTCAATCTAGCTGTCTATTTATAGGTGATAAGAAGTACTGAGCATAAGTTTAGCGTCGAGCTTCTCCTATAGTGCTCGCTAGAAGAAGCTCGTGAATTTCAAATCGCAATTTGATACAATACTTCTTGGGACACCATGTAGCCAAACAATTTCCTACAAAAAGAGGCTAGTAACAAATAAAGCATCATTGGTTTCGTGGCAAGGGATAAAGTGGCTTATTTTGTTGAACCAATCAACCACCATCATAATAAAATCATGTTTCTAAGGTGTTTTGGATAAGTTGAGCATGAAATCCTTGCTTAGATTGGTCTATGGCTGCTCAAGTATGGGCAGAGGTGTATATTCTCCATATGTCTCATTTCTTCCCTTGGCTCGCTTGTATACCTTATGCCGTTCAAGAATTTTATACACATCCTTCACCAATCCAGGGCAATAGAAGTGCTCTTTCAACAACTTGGCAGTTTTTTTCTTGCCAAAATAGCTAGCTAAACCCTTAGCAAGGGCTTCCTAAACAAGTAAATCCTTAGCATAACTATTTG
Source organism: Lumnitzera littorea (assembly GCA_024138015.1). Lineage (NCBI taxonomy): Eukaryota > Viridiplantae > Streptophyta > Magnoliopsida > Myrtales > Combretaceae > Lumnitzera > Lumnitzera littorea. The sequence continues at coordinate 30,929,258 of JAMXBB010000008.1, forward strand.
ACACAAAAACTTGTTTTCCCTTCATCAGAAATCCTTCACTCAAATAGAACCCATCCACTACTCCTCCAATGTTTCACTTGGCTACTAAGGGTCCGAAGTATGAATCTTGTTCATATTGATTAGGTAAAATATCAAACCCAAGTATTCTAGCTTGTAATGTCTTGATAAGAACATGTCGATGAGCAAGGGCATCTGCCACAATGCTAAAACTTCCCTTCTTGTATTTGATGATGTAGCAAAAGGTTTCTAGGTACTTAACCCACTTTGCATGGTATCGAGAGAGTTTTTACTATCCTTTGAGATGCTTAAGAGATTCATGGTCTATATAGATAATGAACTCTCATGGCAATAGGTAATATTGCTAGTTCTAAAGTGTTCAGGGAAGGGCACGGAATTCCTTATCACTAACAAAGTGGATTCTATTGTTCTAACTAACCCTTATTGAGGCAAAGCGGAGCCTAACCTCATTGTCGACTAACTTCACATGCTAAGCCAAGTAACTTCTCATCTGTTAGTACTCAAGTGCTAACCCGAAATATGCTCTATTAATAGCTCGGACCTTTACACATCTACTCGGCCATGATTATGCTGACCATCAACTCAGCAACACTGGTGCCTAGAACCCAAGAGCACATCTGCACCACATCTTCGCGAAGGACCCCTGGGTTTGCTCAACACTTCTACTTGGCAATCCACATCCTGATCAAATCGATTGTCCATTTTTGCTAGAAGTGTCTCTAGTGATTGAATGCCATGTGTCCAATCTCATGTGAAAAGGACCCTATTACACCAATTATCAATTTCTTTGAATTTTCATTTGTACTCTTTTGTTATTCCTTATACATTACTTGTTTAAGAAATACCCCTTTTATCCTTTCCATTTAAGGGAGGTTACCCTAAGTTTTTTAGTATAAATACCTTTTGTAATATGTCTCAACATCATCTTAAACATCTAATATTGAATATGCCCCTCTTTTGTCAGCTAATGTGCTTACTTCCCTCTTTTTACTCTTATCTTAACCCTTAAGCAAGGTTAGGTAGCAAGTGACCTCAACGAACTATTCATACATCATATTAAGTTAGCTTGATGAGTCTACAAAGTTTCCTTAGTGCACCACATCCTCGTAATCATTCGTGGTTTTGCTTATTTATCTTGTTTACTTGTTCTGATTTTTTCATTTGATCACCCTTCATTTCAAGCTTTTTGCAAACTTGGACTTACCCTAATACTATCTCCCTTGTTCGTTCTTAGCGTAGCATACCAAGCTAGGTTCACATTAGCAACCTCTAGTGCTTTATACTCAGCTACTTATCTGCTTAGCCTATCTCTAACATCTTGGCCTTGTTCATCAACTCTCGCTTAAGGCTTAGTCTCTATTACCCCCTGTATAGATAAACCAAGTTGGCTACGATTGTAGTAAGGTCTTACAATTGCTAGTCAATAGTTTACGAAGTCTATTAAGTAATACGGCCATGACTATGAGCATCACTCTCACCATCATTAATCTCTCCTTAAATACTAGGATTCAATATTCTCAATACAAAACTTCACAAAGTCCACTACTCAACAAAAGGTTGCACACAATGTTGATAATATGATATCGCACAGTAACTTAAGAACTCGCTTTGTTTTTCCACTAAAGAAACAGAGTATAATAGAACACACGCTATCACAAGAAGTAATTACTACAATACTTAGCTTTCAGTTACAACATTAAGCTTTGAGACCAAGATTATATGATGTGCTTAAGAACTGAGTTAATTACTAGGGCTTATCATAGGAAGTAATAACCAGGCAGTTCTTTCAAAGTATCAAAGAAAGAGGAAAAAAAGGATAGGTCAGCAAATACAGCAACTTCCATGAAGTTACTCATAGAATATGATGTACCAACGAACACAACATGCTTAGTATTTTACTTGATATGACATATAAGTTAATACTAAGGTCTACTCGCCATTAATCTCAAGCTACTCAATAAGATTAAATAAGAGTATGAGAAAGGGGATGTACTCGAAGAAGGGTGTCTTAGAAGAATAAGAATACTCATTAACTTGTAGGGTGTAAAATGATTGTGACTATAGTAAAAAGGACAATTTATAATAAGTAATTTAAGGCAACAATATAATAATGGAAAATTACATAAAAGATAATGTGAGAGAGAGATTCCTAGTATATACGAAAAGGGTAAATATGACAAAGGACAAAAAGGAATATAGTACAAATGTTAGAAAAGTAAGGAATAGGTGGTAGCTTGTCAATAGGTTTGTGTTTTGGGATTTTAGGGCATTGTGGCTAAACTAAATTGATGTTGGGGTGGTTGTTGCTAAGCTATACTGAAGGTTGCCAAGGTGATTGGTTGAAGTTGTAGCTTGGTAGGATGGAAAATGAGAGCTCGACATGTAGAAACCTTAGACTTGGTACTCAGTAGGTTGGTAACTAAGCAAGAGTCTTAGTAAAGCATTGTATATGCAAGATATGATTCGAAACTCATCCGGTCAACAACTATGCAAGAGTCTAAGCAGAGTAGAGCATATCTGAGTTGGAGCCTTAAAGAGTTCACCCATAACTCTTCCATGTATGGGGATTCGTCCTCGGCAGGCTGATAAGAGAATATCCTCCTTGTAAAGGATTGTAAACCTCGAAGGCAGGCATGAGTGAGAGGTTTGGACTTTCAACTACATGCAACAACTCAAATTTATGCCTAAAGATTCATCAGCACCAATCACAATAGGGTTCCAGCACCTAGACTCTTAACCAATTCGAATTTCCATGTTTCATAAAAAGAATTTTTCATTTCCAAAATCTAGTAATAACCAAAGTCTTAAGTTTGCCAATGAAGTAGCCCATAATCCACACCCATTCCTTATATCAAAGGTCTTTAAACATAACCCTTAGGCATGTGATTAATGTCTTTAGGTGCCTAGTAATCCCGTAAGCTAAGTTGGGGCACTTGCCATACGAGTACACCATACTAGAATACTTTACGATATGATCTTTCCAAGCTTAATAAATACAACCCCTATAAGACCCCTTAACACCTTTGCATAAGGTGATGACTTGAATAATAGATGCAATGTCATGATCATATATGTCCATTTTAATTAGTCAAACTCAATATAATTAGTTCTAATTCGACTTAGTGATATAATAGTTCACAGACACTCGTAGTAGAGGACATTCCACAATATCGTACGCATTACATTCTCTTAAAATAAAGGTATCTTGGCACAACATTCAATACTAAGTGTAAGCACATTCATGAACCCATACTCCTCAAGCAATCAATTTAGTTATATTTTATTAATTATGCCAGTAGCTACATGCATAAAGAAGTATAGAATCATCTGGAGCATTCACCTAACCATAGTGCCTATAACTATAGAAATCCTTGGGTGTCCTTAGAATCAATTTCAAAGTCACTAGTAATAAAATGATGATGATACTATAAGTTTGTGGTGAAACTATTTAATTACTTAAGTTAATTTTGATATGCTATTATAGCATGCAGTCAAAACTTCTTTTTGCTATATCTTTTTTGTTTAAACTTCAATTTTCATGTTTTTATAGTCAATTTCATACATTTTTCAAATGTACTTTTGCATGTTAGGATCTGTTTTGGGAGTTAAGACCCTTAACTATCTGTTTAGATAAGGGTTAGATTCAAACTTCATGTTTTCCCCTTCTTACTTAGTCGATTTATTAATTTAATTAAGTGTTTGAGTGTTCAAGGCCTTGTCCTAACTTCCTATCTTTATTAATTGGGCTTTTAATTCTTTATTGAAGGTTATCAAATTAGTTAGACCAATTAAATTTATGTCCAAGTCCAATTCTTATTAATTTAAGGTTTAAACTACTCTTTCTAACTACTTATGCGCTCCATTTACACCTATGCCTATTTGGGTCTCTTTTAATCGTTTAGTGGGATTAATAAGCTTCTTAAAGCTCTAATTATTCATTTCACTTGCCGGTCATGTAAGTTTAGATATGATTAACACTTATTTTGTAGGCCTTTTAGCTTAACTTAGGGCTAATTCATATACCACTGCCTTTACCCTATCTCCAGCTTAATCTATTGGGGCCTTATAACTTATTAATCTTATTAATTGATACATTAAAGCATAAGTTCCAAATTTGATGTTATTAATTTATTAGGCTCTAAATGGGTTTTTCTAAGCCTAAAATCCAATTTAGGTGTGACTACGCACTATAGACATTGTTTAGCCCACTATCTTGCAAGTTTAACTCTTAATTCTTAATTAATATTAATTAATCATAAGATTGACTTTCTAATTAAACATCTACAGCAAGTGAAACTATTATTAAGGGATGATTAAGTATGATTTTCTAAGGATATCTACACTACATGTACTAGACTTGATAATTGATGCATCAAACTAACTCTACAATGTAATTTAATCCACTTTTCACTAAAATAATCACATGAAATAAAAAATAAAGTTAGGTTATGCATGTACATGTTTTTTGGCCTAAGCATGGTTGGTGGATTTTATGGAGTTTTCTCAACTTTTCTTCAAGTAATCTACATGGACTTTACTTTACACTTCAAAATTATAAGTAAAAATCTAAATGAAAACATGAATGAAGGTATGATCATGTGACCCTAAAGTGATATTTTCATTATTATAACATGTTTAGTTAGTATTTTTGATCCTAAACTCTTAAGATATCATAGGTATAACTTGTGTAAAATATGAGACTTAAGTTAGGTGAGTTTGATCTTAAGCTAGAGCGCATGATTTTTAACTTTTCCACTTAAAAATGAAATCAAAATGTGTCCTTTTAGATGCAAGGGTTTGTTGACAAGAGAGGGAGTGATGGTTCAAATAATGGAAGTCATTTGTGATTTAGTGGTGCAAGGTAGTGGTAGGGGCTATTGAGTCTAATTTTTTTCTTTCTTTTATTAAAAATTGATTTCTTATTTCCTAATTAATATTAAACCCTAACCCATTTAATATTGATCATCGATTAAAGAAATTAAGAAATTTCGGTTTTTTATTGAAAATAATTTTTGGAGTCGCCATCCGATCATAGTCAGGAAAAAGGAAAGAAACCGTAATCAATTAGGTGAATTGATTACGATTTGGCTATCGATTTTTTATTTCAATTTGAATGAAGAATCAGAAGGTTCTGAATTTGGGGGCTAACCTATTAAACCCTAACGGGTACCACTTTCTATTTACCGAAATTAGAATTATTCTTCTAATTATAATATTTAAAAATAAATAAATAAATAAAAATCAAAAGAAAAAAAACCTAAGTTTCAACATATTTTATCGTCACCCCGAAAGTGCCTACGTACCCGCTAACCAGGATCAGACGATTGTAATTCTTTCCGAAAACTTTAATGTGTTGGTTCTTTTTATGAAAAAAATAATTGGTTGAATTTACGTTTTTATTAACCATTTCATTTTTTATTAAGAAAAATTCTTAGAATTCTAATTTTTATTCCCAATTATAAAAAAAAAAAACCTAAAAACGTAATTTTTGAAAAGTCCCAAATTAAGATTTTTATTTAAAAACAACTAAGTGATAATTTTTTTTATTTTCAAGAAAAACACTAAAGACCTAAAAATACAATTTTTATGAAATATGCAACGCTCTACGTGATGAATCTTTTATATAAAAAAGATGCTTAAAACATAAAAAGAAAAAAATTCTTAATTATAAAAAAGATACCTAAATCATAGAAAAGATGCCTGACTATAGAAAAAATATTTAAATTATGAAAAAAAATGTTTAAACCATAGAAGAAAATCTAAATTATAGAAAAGATGTATGAATCATAGAATCATAGAAAAGAAACCTAAACAAGGGAAAAGATATATAAATTAATAAAAAAGAAGCTTCAATTATGGAAAAAATGTCTAACCATAGAAAAGATGTTTAAACCATAAAAATGATGTTTAAACTATGGAAAAGAAACTTAAACTATGGAAAAGAAACTTCAACTATGGAAAAGATGTCTCGCAGTAAAAAATAAGTCAATTAAAGATTTTTTTTTTATTTTATGAACATCAAAATGATTTTTTTTTTTTAGAAAACCCTAACATGCCTAATGCAATTTTTCTAAATTAATACAATATGCAAAGAATGAGATTTTGTAAAATATGAGATTTTATAAAAATGTCATTTTGAAAATATGAAACCTAAAAAAAATAATAAAAAAACTAAAATTTAACTTAACGCATGTTCACTAGACACTAATACTATAACTAATTACTAGCAATTAAAGACGTGATAAAAATAAAAAAAATTAGTACAAGTCTTAAAAATAACTGCACATATACTAAGTGAGATAAAAATAAATAAATAAGACAAGCTATAGACAATAATTAAAAATCACTATTACGTATCTATAAGGCAAAGCACACAAAGCTGATGAAAGGAAACAAATTGGATCCCTAGTCCTATCGCGCACACAACTATAAAATTGGTTTAAGGAGTAAATTCGAGCGTATTTTTAATAAATGTGTAATTGTTCTTTTTGGCTCGCACCATGCAACTTCTATTTATAAAACTCGAAAACAAATCTTTTGAATCAAATTGAATCTAAATTGATAAAGATCCAAAGTAGATTCAAATCTTACTAATCTTAATTTTATTAGATTTAACGTCATCGTATTAGATTTGCTTTTTTTTTTTCAACAACTATTTAGTCAATATTCCATCAAATTAATTTTTTTGAATTTTTTTTTTTAGTTTTTTTTTTCTTTTTTTTCCAACAATTTTCTATTTTTTCGTCTTTTTTATCATTTTTCAAATTTTTTTTTATTTTCTAAATTATAACCCCTAAAAACAAAAATTATAACTACTGTAGGCAAAAATCGAGTGTTTATAAAGACTTTAGGCAATTAGGTAAATAAGGGCATCTAATAGCTCCTTTTGTTTTTTGTTTTTTTTTTCCCTTTTTCCTTTCATTGTTATTTAGATTCCTAAAGAGTGTTTCCTATGATTTTCTAAGAAGGAAAAATGAAGTTGAAGGATAGTTTTAGTGGGTGGAAATAGTAGATCATGAACATGGGATAAGGGACAAATTGTCTCCTCTTTTGGTTACTAAACACTAACTTATAATTAGGACCACTTGCTTTTTATGATTTTTGCCAAATAAGGTAAGGATCTGTCCACTAAAAGTAAGGTTGTTATAAAAATGTCTTTAAAATATCTATTTTTCTTGTCTTACATGTTTAATTAATATTATTGTCTAGTTAATTAAGATGTATGAATGCAATTAAGTGATTAGAATGCAATTAAACTCATTAACCCTAGTTACTTACATGCATGGCCTCAACTAGTCATAGTTTTAGGTTCTTCCTATTTCATTCAAATAATTAAGATTATTAGATCCTTTTATCTACTTAATTTAGTAAATCTAAGGTTTTGAATTTATCATCACTATTTGATTATGATTCTGAAGGTAAATTAAGACTTTTTAATGATTAATCGAATTATAAGCAATTGGTGAATAGTTTAGCTATATAATTGGAATGTAATAATTAATTTGAAGTTTTGATACTAATTTAGAGTTTTAGAGTCGATTTAGGATCTTTCATATTTTAAGGTTTAATTAGGGTTTTAAGGTTTTCAAAGGTACATTTAAGCTTTTAGTTTTAGAGTTTCAAACATATCATTGGGTTTTTCTATTCAATTTGGCGTAAAGAGGATCAAAACTATGAAAGATTTTGAATATTGGATAAAATAGGATTGGATTAGAATGGATTATAAAGATTAGGGTCATAAAAGAAAACAAGGTCGTCAAACAAGAGGAATACAAGCGAGGACCACAGGCGTGGTCTTGCCCATAGACCCCTCAATGTAAATCTTGGTTAAAGCATGAAAAGGAAAAAAATAAGGTTAAGAGAATCATGGTCTATAACCATAATCATGGACATAGCCATGGACTTGTAATAATAGTTAAGAACACGAGCGTGAACTAATGAGTTTAGTTACTTTCATCAATTTCCCTAACTGATGAATAGAGTAAGTTTGGTTTTAACATCTTATTGTTCTTGTATGAGTCACTTATCCTTCATACTCTCACTAAATATCCTTTTTTCTACATAATAGCAAAAGTTTCTCATTATTCTTATCAATCTCCTTAAATCGATAAAAAATAGCAAAACAATATTGATCATATTTACCTTAGATTTCTTGTAATTGATTTCCAATTAATTATAGAAGAATGACAATAGTACTTCTACGGTTAGGTGGTGTTAACATAGGGTTTAGGAGGAGGGAATGCTTAAGGCTCTTGAGTTTCTATGGTTAGAGAGGTCTATTCATAGGAAAGGGTTATAAAGAAAATTTACCATATTACTGTTAGTTTAAAACTATATTGAGGATATTGCATTCTCCTTTACCAATTCAAACCAAACCACCCCCCTATGTTATGGGCCTCCCAAAATGGGCCATTCCCAGGAGGTTCCTAAAGCCCAAGCCCCCTAAAAGCTTCTAAAATATGAAAAGCTCTAGAATGTGGTAGTTGGGGTAGGTGAATATGATAGTTGAGAGTCAATTGTAATCGTTAGATCGAATTGATTTTAACCATTAAATTGTAAAGGCTTTCTGTATATATAGGGGTGTTTCCTTCAGATGTAACACATAAGTTATTTGAGTGAATACAACATACCTTTGGAGTTTTCTCTCTCTACTTTCTCTCTCTAAACTTTGTGAGTGTGTTACAGGCTAACTTAACCTTCCTTAGTGTAGTCAAGAACATTAAGTGCCGCACGGGATCGAGTGATGGAATCCACCCATGATAAGTAGTATCAGAGCCTAGAAAAGGGACTACTTGTGGAGAAAATGTCATCCGGAGGAGACAACAACACTTCAATGGTCGATGAGTTGGCTAACCATGGTGATCGCCATGTTACCAGGCAAAGGGCCAGGTCTCGGGACTTGCTGAACTCCCTCCTTAATAGGATGAATAAGGCAGAGTTGAGCATTGTTGAGGCTAAGAAACAATTTGATGAGTCTCAAGGCAATCTTGAGGAAATGGAAGAAGAACTCCGAGGCAAATTGCAAGGAGCACTGAATCGGGCAGTAGAAGAGCTTAGGCAGCATAGAAACGTTATTGAAGAGAAGGGTGATGCTCTCCAAGCCCAAGCCACGGCTTCAGAAACTAAGGAAGAGGCTTATGAAGCTAAGATTGATGCAGTGATAATAGCTATGCGTCAGGAGATTAAAGATCTCAAGACGTAATTGACGGCTTGTCAAATTGCTATTGCAAATGGAGTGATCATCTAGACAGGCCATAGGGTCGATGTTCCAAAGCCAGAGCATTTTAACAGAACGTAGTCCACTCGAGAAGTAGACAACTTCTTATGGGGAGTGGAACAATACTTTAATGGTATAGGAATCTTAGATTATGGTGGAAAGGTACGTACTACTGCCATGTATCTAAAAGACTCTGCTATGGTATGGTAGCACTGGAGGGCAGTTAATATCAACACATGAGATAGCTTTATATAAGAGCTGAAGGGTCAATTCTCCCCTCAAAATGCTGCTAAGGAAGCAAAGGTGCAATTGCGTCACCTAACCCATAAGGGTGACATAAAGTAATATGTAAAGGAATTTTCAGAGTCGATGTTGGAGATCTTAGACCTCAACTAAGAAGATGCTTTAGTAATGTTTGTGGATGGCTTAAAGCCCTGGGCTAAATTAGAACTGGAGCAAAGGGGAGTAGAAGACATTTCCAAGGTTATAGCAGTTGTTGAAGGCCTAATGGAATTTTCGAAGATAGATCCTAAGATCACAGGGGGAAGATGGAAAGGGGGAGCTGAAAGGGAGAAGAGTGGGAGTTCTTCCAAAGGGAAAACTAAAGCAAAGAAAGGAGATAACGATCGAGGTAGAACTCGTGAAGGGAGAAACGGGGAAAGATGGAAACCCCGTGAATTGAAATATTATTTCTGTAATGGTCCCCATTATGCTAGGGAATGTTTGAAGAAAGAGAGATTGGCGGTGCTAGTAGCAGGTGAAAGCTTAGATGATGAGGATGAGGCTCAGTTAGCTTTAATTCGTCTACTCAGTGCCATGAAGTCTCAAGTTAACAAAAGAAAAGGATTGATGTATACCAAAGTTTCAGTAGCAGGTAAGAAACTTAATGCCTTCATAAACACAGGAGCATCTCATTTTTTCATTTCTGATATGGCAGCAAAGAAGTTGGGGCTAAAAGTAGAGGAGATCAAAACATGGCTCAAAACAGTTAACTCGAAAGAAGTTCCCACTATTGGAGTAGCCAAGGGGATAAAGCTCCATATTGGGGGTTGGCAGGGAAAGGAGATGGTTGAAGTAGTGCATTGAGTTTGTGATTGGGATGGATTTCCTAGATCGCATTGATGCACTTATTGTACCGCGGGCTAATTGCATTTGTGTACTTGATCACAACTCACAATGTGTAGTCCCCATTACAAGAAAGGTAAGCCAAGCCACCAAATTCCTATCGGCTATGCAATTGGAAAAGGGACTCAAGAAGAATGAAGTCGCTTATTTGGCTACCTTAAAAGTCAAGGAAGAGACTATTGGTCAAGAAAAGGTTCCACCTCAAGTGAGGGAGATATTGGAAGAATTTAGGGATATAATGCCACCAACGTTGCCCAAGAAGTTACCACCAAGAAAATAGGTAGACCATGTGATAGAATTGGAACCTGGAGCCAAGTCGCCTGTCGCCGTCCCATATAGGATGTTACCTCCAAAACTAGAAGCAAGTTTCATTAGGCCTTTAAAGGCACCTTTTGGAGCTCTTGTACTCTCTCAGAAGAAACAAGATAGATGACTCCGAATGTGTATTGATTATCAAGCCCTAAATAAAGTCACTATAAAGAATAAGTATCCCATTCTACTAGTATTAGACTTATTCGATAGGTTGGGAGAAGCTAGATACTTCTCCAAATTGGATTTATGGTCGGGATATCACCAAGTGAGGATTGCAGAAAGAGATGAACCCAAGACCACTTGTATTACAAGGTATGGTGCTTTTGAATTCCTGGTCATGCCGTTTGGCCTTACCAATGCCCCAGCTACTTTCGATACACTTATGAATCGTGTTTTGGCCTCCTTTCTTGATCAATTTGTAGTAGTATACTTGGATGACATTATGATTTATAGTAAGACGTTGGAGGAACACATAGAACACCTTTGCTCGGTATTCTTAGCTTTGAGAAGAAATGATCTATATGTGAAACTAGAAAAATGTGCTTTTGCATAAGAAGAGGTGACGTTCCTTGGTTACATAGTAAGGAAAGGAAAGATTAGAATGGACAAAGGAAAGGTGTGGGCCATCTGGGATTGGAAGGAACCCACCATGCCTATCGAGCTGAGATCCTTCCTTGGCTTAGTGAATTACTATAGAAGATTCATTAAAGGCTATTCGAGGATAGCGAGCCCATTGACAGACTTACTCAAAAAGAATACCCCTTGGGTTTAGAGTACAGATAGACGATAGGCACTCGAGACCTTGAAGATAGCAATTACTAAGGAGCCGGTCCTTCTCCTTCCCAACTTTAGCAAACCCTTTGAGGTATGTATAGATGCTAGTGATTTTGCTATAAGAGGGGTTTTAATGCAGGAAGGACTCCCTGTGGCATTTGAAAGCCGGAAGCTGAATGACACAAAGAAGCGATATCCAGTGCATGAAAAGGAGATGACAACAATAGTACACTATCTTTGGGTATGGAGGCACTACTTGTTAAGGAAGAAGTTTGTGGTCAAAACTGACAATATAGCTACTAACTATTTTTAGACTTAAAAGAAGCTCTCTCCTAAGCAAGCCCGATGGTAAGTTATCCTAGCAGAATTTGATTTCAACCTTGAACATAAGTAAGGTAAGACTAACGTTGTAGTGGATGTTTTGAGCTGAAGGGTTGAGTTGGTAGCCATCAGCAAACCTGAAAGCAACTTCATTGATAGAATTCAAGAGGGGATGGAGAGTGATAAACAAGCTAAAGCTTTATTGATCTAATGTCAAGAAGGGAAAATAAGGAGATTTTGGCAAGAGAATGTACTAATATATACAAAGGGACAACGAATTTATGTGCCTCAATCCTTGAACCTAAAAAGGGAGATGCTTAGAGAATGTCATGATTCTAAATGGGCAAGTCATCCAGGAATGCACCTTACCCAAGCCTTAGTGGAAGAAAAGTATTTTTGGCCACACATGAGGGAAAATGTTGAGAGCTATGTCTGAACTTGTCTCGTGTGCCAACAAGACAAAGTTGAACACAAGGCAACTCTAGGACTACTAAAGCCTCTTCCCATTCCTAAAGGCCATGGGAGAGTGTTTCCATAGACTTCATTGTAAGTTTGCCTCGATCGAAAAGGTATGGTATAATCATGGTTGTGGTAGACAGGTTCTCAAAATATTCGACTTTTGTTCTAGTAACAAAGGAGTGCCTGGCAGATGAGGCTGTCCGATTGTTCCTAAGACATGTAGTAAAGTATTGGGGTTTACCAAGAAAAATTGTGAGTGATCGAGATGGGCGATTCATAGGGAAATTTTGGATAGAATTGTTCAAACTTTTGGGATCTGAGTTGACCTTTTCAACTAGTTTGCATCCTTAGATGGATGGTCAGACGGAGCGAGTGAATGCTTTAGTAGAATTATACTTAAGGCATTTTGTAGGAGCTAACCAATGCAATTAGACCAAGTTGTTAGATGTGGCGCAGTTCTCGTTCAACCTATAGAAGAATGAGTCCATCGAACAGAGTCCTTTCGAGATCATCCTGGGAAGGTAACCCTTAACTCCTCATACAATGACAATGGGATATACGGGGTCCAGCCCTCCCACATATAAATTTGCAAGAGAACGGCAAGAAAATCACGACTTAGCTCGAACATACTTAGACCAAGCTATTAAGAGAATGAAGAAAATTGCAGACAAGAAGCATAGGCCGATGGAATATCAAGCAGGTGACCAAGTGCTTGTTAAGTTACATTTGATACAACGTACAAGGGGACAACTACATAAAGGTTTAATGAGGCGCTACGAGGGTCCATTCCTAATTGTGAAACAAGTGGGGCGAGTGTCTTACAAATTGGAACTTCCATCCAAACTGAAATTCCACCCGGTTTTCCACATGAGCATACTAAAACCATTCCATAAGGATGAGGAAGACCCTATAAGAGCTATATCATAAAGGGCCCCAATAGGAGTACGAGATTCATTTGATAAGGAAGTTGAAGGGATCATAGCTGATAGACATGTGAGGAGACGTGGATAGACTTCCAGACATGAGTATATGGTAATGTGGAAGGGAAGACCAAAGAGTGAGGCCAGTTAGGAACCAATTGAAGCACTATGGCAATTTAAAGACAAGATTCAAAAGTTCCATGATGAAGGAGTGACGAGGGCATCGCCGGATTGAGCGGTGAAGAATATTACGGACCTCCCAAAATGGGCCATTCCCAAGAGGTTCCTAAAGCCCAAGACTAAAGCCCAAGCCCCCTAAAAACTTCTAGAAGATGAAAAGCTTTAAAAGGTTCTAAAGAAGTCCAGAATCTTGTATAGTAGTAGGTGGGGTAGGTGAATGTGGTAGTTAGGAGTCAATTGTAACCATTAGATCGAATTGTTCTTAACAATTAAATTGTAAAGGCTTTCTGTATATATAGGGGTGTTTCCCTCAGATGTAACACACAAGTCATTTAAGTGAATATAACATACCTTCAAAGTTTCTCTCTCTACTTTCTCTTTCTAAACTTTGTGAATGTGTTACAGGCTGACTTAGTCTTCCTTAGTATGGTCAGGAACGCTAAGTGCCATACGGGATCAAGTGACGGAATCTACCCATAACACCTATACCCCTTCCCCACCCACCAACCCCTACCCCAGCTCCCCTTTCTCCTTTTCCCCCTTTCCTAAAAAGAAAATACTAATAAATTTTGTTTATGAAATTTGCATAGTAGCTACTCAAATGTTAGATATGTGTTTCTTATAAGTTCCTTAAACTCCTTCAAGAATTCCTTCACAGGTGGTTTCTTCATTAACCTGTTTTCCTTCCCTTAATTATCCTTATCCCCAAAGTCTTCTCTGCTGACATTAATTTCATTTTGGCATTTATATATTCTTAATCAATGACTTGATTAGCAATTGGTAAATTCATTTAAGGTTTATCTATTTGAAGGGTACAATATACCCCAAATGCCTAAAGTGTTTTGTTGTGCACCGCCTTACAAGTTATTCCTTAAAAGGCTTTAGTTATAAAGGACACCTTAGATTAGCTTTACCTTAGTCCTAATCATATTCCACTCTTAATAGGGACGACATTCTAGGATGCATTATCTTTCACTTGGAATTCTAAAGGTCCTTTTCCCTTATTATGGGAGCTTCTCCTTGAATTGCACTCTATACTATTCTCATCTTCATAATCTAGCATACCATGCCATCTCATTTACTTTTATCTCCATTGACTATTTTTGTCATAAGAATACTGTTTCCCTTGACATCATGAAATTTGTTTAGCATTTCCTTTATAATTATTGTATATGGATTTCACTTCGCCAAGCTTCAGAATATTTTCATGGTCCACAAGGCCCTAGCCTAGCTATCTCTTTAAGAAAGTGCAATGCCCCTTAAATACTAGGTAGCAAAACTTTAATCATTGATGCGCCTTTAGTGTGGTGGCTTAGAGTTTACCTAAACTTCAAAGCTAAGAGCATTCTGTTCAGAGCAATCTAAGAATGGGTGACCACTTAGGAAGCAATTGCACTAAGAAACAAAATCATGTGGAGTATCATGCCAAAGCGAATAATAACTTGGTGGAAGGAGTTCCAGTCAAGTCATTACAAGTAATATTAGAGCAATCTACCAACTAGAAAGGTGTAGTCCTTGCCTAGTAATAATCCTATACCTATATAACAAAATAATGAAGACATAAGTTCTATAAGGGGGAATGAATTGTAATATCCTTTAAATACTAGGTAATGGAACTCTACTTATCAAAACACCTTTTGGTGTAATGGCTTAGAGTTCATTAGAATTTTGAAGTTAAGAGTATTCAAGTTAGAGTAATCCTAAGATAAGTGACCACTTGGGAAGCAGATGAACTAAGGGATAAAATTGTGTAACATTCCATACCAAAACAGATAATACTTCGATAGGAGGAGTTTTGATCGATCATTACTAAAAGAAGCTCCTCTAGGATCGTAGATTGACGTTCAATATACCTTGGCAATCCTACAAGCTTAAAGATGTGATGCAAAAGTATAGGTCCCCTACTACCTATTCTAATCTCGACAGTCCTTATATAGCTTAGTGAATTCATGCTTACTGATAACTCTGATTTTAAACATATTTCATATGGTAATTTTATAGTATTTCCCTTACATTTTTGGTTTTCTTTAAAGAAATTGATACTTAATTGAGTAAAATTTTGATTTCAAGGTTTGACGCATTCTAGGATCGAAAACGAAGAAAAGGAATCAAGTTTCACTCAATTCGGAGTTCAAACGAAGGAGTCATGAAGTTTTAAAGTTATGCAGAAAAATTTGCCTAGGTGCAGAAAGTTACACGACCTGGGGACACAGCCATGTCCCAGGCCGTGTCTGATGACGAAAATAGAATCCTTATAATACATATATAAAAGGATATCTGAGGTTTTAGACAGAAGGGAGACAATAGAGAAACGAACGAGACACGAGAGAAGAGAAGAGACTTGAGGAGAAAGAGAAGAAAAAGGCGAGAGCAACATCAACTTCAAGATTAGAGAGATTGTTCATCAATTAAAAGGGTTTTCCATGTTTTATTTAATGTTTTTGATAGAACTCGTTTTTAGATTCATTATAATAGCTTAGAATTCAAGTATTTAGGATTATGGAACCTAGGGTTTCATGTAACCCTTGGGTTGAATTATAATTTCAATAAAGTTTCTATCTTTTCTTGATTCAATTATGTTGTTTAATTGTTGATTGATAATTCTAGAGTATCAATATATGATATTATGCATGATGATTGAGAAATTGCATATGTAATTAGATCTTAGCATAATTGGAGAGAATTACATGTATACTTAGAGATAAAATATATGATTCTTCCAGAAAGTTAATTGTTTATGTAGGAATTCATTATACATTAATGCAATTCTAAGTTATATTACTAAGTGAAGAGATTCCGGTAAATAATTTAGGATTAGGGTTAATATGCTTGAGAAAGGTATTAGCTTTAATTGTGAATCCCTCCAGTCAAGAATAATAGAAACTGAATTGAATATATTTTAAGCGATCACGTGTTAAACACTAGGGGAAATAATTCCTAAATACATTATTGCATACTTGAAGTCGTTCGTAGTTTTATTGCTTTCTAATTTGCTTAATCAAGTTTCATAATTAGTTTAGTTTGTTAATTTCAGTATTTTTAATTCATTTAATTTATCATAATTTTCCTGTTAGATAATAGAGCTAAGGTTAATATTAGTACTCGAAATTTTTGAGGGATCGACTCGAACTCACATCCGCTATATTAAAATTGATAAGTGCACTTGCTTCATATCACTTATTATAGAAAATCCGTTGCTTAGCTTTCTCTATCTTAAGAAGGCAAGTATTATTTAAGGAGGATCACCATTCATGTGGCCAAATCTTAAGAGCCATCTCTAACCTATAAAATCACTTAGATAACTCCACATATAAGGATACCTTTAAGACTTAAACCCCCCTATTGATCCTAATGCATTCTCTAAACCCTAAAACTCTATTGACTATTGATATTGATTGTTCTTACATCCTTCAAGCTATCAAACTAACTTGAGTATCAAAATGTATGTGCTAGAGCCACCTCCGATGCCCTTCTAACTCATGTATTCACTCTTACAGGATTAAGCCTAAGCTTAAGCTAGATGAGCAACCCCAAGAGAATATTTAAACACCAACATTTTAGCGCCTACCACAGTCAAATCTAATGAGACATTATGACTAACACTAGAAACGCTCGAGACACTAAAAAATTTGGTAAATAACCCCAAAACAACCTAAAGACTAACCTTCCTAAAGCCTTTAACCAATTGCCTCTAGACAAAACGAGGCCACAAACATCTTAAAAGGACCCAATCATTCGTCTACAACAACAAATGACCAAAATGATGGTAAAAAACAAATGCCTCACTAAGAACTTGTTTCTCAAAAGTGCTTGCTCTAAAACAACTAGCAAGCACATGTTCATGACAACAAGTCTCCTATAAACTCATAAGCCTTTCCTTCAGGACAACCCCTGCTACTTCACATAGTAGAACGTGCCAAAAGCTTCCAACTGAGCATTTAAGGCCTAGTTTAAGAAGTCTCCTACAAATTTCAACATAGATGAGATCGACTACAAGAGAAAAAGCTATTAATTCTAGGGAGTTAAAGTAATAGAGTGACCATTGGACCACCTTCTCCATTGGCCATCCTACTTTCATCAAAGCCATATAAGAGGAAGTTGTCCTTCCTAACATCAAGATTCTATAGAATAAGATGTATGGTAGAACAACTAACCCTATACTCTATATAACCTATTATACCTCCATGATGATCTCCATAACACATTTGATTCTATTGCTTGCAAAGCTTTCATTATCACTCTTAAGAACCCCACTCATACTTAATATTATGAGCTTATACCTAACTCCATCACCAGCTTCAAAGACCTAAGTAAGTCCTTTCTCTAGCATTTTATGATAAGTATGCATTTAGAGAGGACACATCTTACTTGATAAGTATTTATCGATCCTTCACGAACTACCAATCATGCTTCAAGACCATGCTCGAGATTCTTAGTCTTAACATGAACATGGCACTCAATGCTACTTTATAAGGACTAAAAGATCACTATCAGTTTTTTTAATCCCTCGCAAAGAAGAGGCCTACAACTTTCATTGAGTTCTAGTAAAAGGTCTCTATATACATCACCTAAGAAGATAACATCAACGTCAAATAGCAGTTAGAGTAACAACTAGCCCAAGAGAAAGGCCAACATCCCTGTATGAAGAGCAACATCTCTAACCAATAGAGCCCATCTAGCTTTTACCTTAAAAGCCAGACAATTTCCTTTTTTCAATGAGCACCATGAGCTCACCATACCTTAAGACTAAATTCTACTTGAGATTTGAGACTAAAGATTCCTTACTTAGCTAAAGCACATGCCATACAACCCTATGTGCTAATACTCTCACAGAATTGCAAGTTCTATCATAATAGAGGAAGTTAACCATGCTTCACAAGTTCAATGAGGCTACTACAAAGAGTACATTACCAATAAGGCTAACCACGCTTTGCGACCTCCTAAGCAAGGACGATACAATTAACAATTCAAGGTATGGCTATCCAACACTAATGACAAAACCATCAACTATCTTATTTACGGTACCATCTGCACAATAGTGGGTGATTGACAATAGGAAAGTGGTCGAACTCCTAGAGTAAGGTCTATACATGATCAAGATACTTTTAGTGGGTACTCTACATATAAAGCAATAGACTCGAAATAGATACCTCCATCTCCTTATAAGAAACCAACATAGAGGCATCATTTCTCCTTATGATGATACCCCCTTGATCCGAGTCATTTGTAGAGTTCAATTTCATAAAGTACTTGTCGACAGCAGTAACTTCATTAACATTATCTCTATGGAAGTGTTCATTGAAATGAAGAGCAAGATCACAAATCCATTTAGCCCTACTATAAAAACTTATATGACCTCAACCACTAACACATCAAAGTTGCTGACATTATTACTTTCCCTATATATTTCAAGAGCATTGAGTAATGGAGACCTGAGTCAACTTTCTTGTCATAGACACCGGTTGCCACATAATACCATCTCCAACATACCTATGTTGAACTCCATTAGAATGATCACGTCTACTAAACATTTAAAGGTCGAATTTCCAACCCCAACAGGAGTTTGTATTTGCAAAGGCTACCAACAAGTATCTCGCTCTAGTTATGTTCAAGCCTTCTTTAACCACTAACACATCAAAGTCGTTAGCATTATTAATCTCCTTATGACACTAAGCACATAGTGCAAACCCAAGTCAACTTTCTTATCGTAAACACTTGGTTGTTATATAATGCCGTCATCGACAAACCTTTGTTGAACTCCATTGCAATGATTGCATCTACCAAACATCTGAAGGTCGAATTTCCAAACCTAATGGAAGTTGGTATTTACAAAAGCTACTAATAGGTATCCCGCTCTTGTTATGTTCAAGCTCTCTCTAGTAAGCATGTTTAATAGGTATAGTCCAGCCTAGTCATCCAGCTCGAGAACAAAGGGGAACTAGTTAAACATGTAAAGATAATCTAAATCGGTGATTGACCTAAGCAAATAACATACATTGGCACGTCTTTGTCTGTAGACCTATGACAACAACTCACTAAGCTCCTTTGAGCCAATGTTAAGAAAGACGTCCTAAGCCATAGTTTATTAACCAATCAAGAGTCTAGAGCTCCATATATAAGTACTATGTTTCCCTCTGCCAATAGGGGGTTAGGGTTAGAATCGGTATATGTATAAACACTTCATATTCTCATGTTATCTCATTCTCCACTATTTGTGACTAACTTAAGTATTGGAGCAATCATAATGAGTGAAATTACGATACTTATTTTGGTTGTATGATATTGTTGCAGGTGATTGGAGGTCTAACCTTAAACATGACGAAAAACACCGGTCAATAATGATAGGAAGATGGATCTTGATTCTTCCTTTAGTACATATATATATATACATATATGTGTATGTGTGTGTATTCCCTAGAAAAATAGTGTAATACTCATCCTTCTATAGTAAATGAAAGGCATGATCAATAAAACTTATGACTTAATTAATCCTTTGATATTTCACTATTTAATATATTTTCCTTTTTTATTTAATTATTTTGTAAATTTATTTTCCTATAAAAATATTACATTAATATTTTAATCATTTATTAGATAGCAAGAACAAAATTAAGTATCTATATTTAGAGTTTCTTCATGATATCTAAATAAATACTTAATTCATTACGTCATGATCCAATCTATTTTTGATTTTGTTCTTTTTCTTTCTTAACTTTTCACTAGTTTCCTTTTCTTCATTTTTAATTTATTTAACAATACATATTTCATTGTAAAGTAATTGAAAATAGAAATAAAAAAAAAAAGATACGTGATTTTCTTATTTTACATGTACTTTTTATATGTTTCCACCATATATATATATATATATATATATATAAGTATTTGCTAATTTATATAGTCTTTTTAGTAAGTTTCTACACAATTTCTTTCTTATTTCTTTGGACAATCCATAAGTTATGTACATAGTTTATATTTAATATGAATACACATATATATACACAGATGTATATACAACACATACAAGGTGGGTATGTTGGCCATCAAGATTTAATCATGAGGCCCCATGATATATGGGTTTATAAGTAAGATAGCTAGGATTGGTGTTTAGGTAACTCACCTTTACTTTTCATATTTTTATTCATTTCTTTGCAATTTTGAAAAGAGAAGAGATAAACTCTAAAGTAAACTGTTTTCACTTATTTCTTCAATTTTTTTTTATTTTTTCTATTTAACTCATTATTTAGGTTATTAAACATTAAATTTTCTTTTATTTCTATCTTTTTGCTTTCCTATTTTAGTGGACATCCATTTATCCATTAGCTCAAGTGAAGTCTACCTTGAACCTAAGCTTATGAAGCCTTGGTTCAATTGAACATGTTGGTTTAGAGGCCTTTTTGGATATAGGCTTTCAAACCTGAATCGATCTACCCAAGTCACTACTTTAGATCTAATACCCCAATCTAATCTTTTGTGCTCTCACCAAGCTCCTACATCCTTTATTATATAGTTTAACTTGCAAGCTAACTCACTTTACCTTCACTACTACTTTAGCCTTTGCCAGTCAAGCCGCTCTCAACAAACCATGGATTAAGTATTTAGAAGCTTCAACAACAACCATAATGAGTCATTAGTCATTAGCCAGATATGACATATTGAATACCTTAAAGTTCCTAAAGGCCTTAGACTTTTAGCCTAGGTTAGCTAAGCCCAATCTAAATGCTCAAATAAGGAACTCTCAGTGATAGTTTGATAAATAAGGAAAGTCCACCGATCAAAGATATATATCCACTAAATCCAGAGTGCATATTGCCTTCATTATCTACCATTCAAAAATGACTCAATCTCATCTCCTATAAAAAGTAGATGAGGCATTAAGGTAGACAATCTCCACGCTCTCAGCTCCATCATCCTGATTTAGACATTGAAGCAATTATGCTAAAGTATCCTCAAATACAACCCCATCCCCCTGCTTAAGGATACTAAAGTGAGGGTTATATTAAAGTATCCTCTAATTTATTAATTTATAATCT
Source organism: Lumnitzera littorea (assembly GCA_024138015.1). NCBI lineage: Eukaryota > Viridiplantae > Streptophyta > Magnoliopsida > Myrtales > Combretaceae > Lumnitzera > Lumnitzera littorea. Next base: position 30,950,614 of record JAMXBB010000008.1, read on the forward strand.
TTTCTTTTGTTTTTGTTTTTATAAGCAGATGCTCCACCCATTGTGCATGTGCAAATTTTGGAACATTAATTACGTAAAATTTTATTTCATAATATTTACATAATTAATTATGTAGAAGAGCAAAAGACAAAACTATAGAATAAAAGAAAAAAAAAAAGGAAATGATCCCTCTAAAGTTCCTATTTCCCAAAGTTACAAAACTAATGGTTGATATTGTCCAAATTTTTAAAATATTCAGTGACATCATATTTTTTAAAAAAATCTAGATAATAACAACTATTACTTTTATAACTTTAGAAAATAGAAACTTTTAAGGATCCAAATCTTATGAAAACATAATTAGTAATTTTTCAAAAAGTATATTTCTTTATTAGCATGTATTAAATGTTATTGATACTTGTACGTCGCTTATTGATCTACATGATATATTAATATCATTAAATCATTTTTTCTGTGCATAAATTAGGTCTTAATCTTAAAAATTGAAATTTATATATATATATATATTATTAAAGTCACAAGATTTTATGTAACCATCATCTTTGTAAATTACCTACTTAACCTTAATTTAGTATTATTGAACAAAAATATCTATACTAAAATAACCTTTGAAAATTATAGATATCTTACATCATGCATAAATTCATAAATTTCCTCTTTCTTTTTCACCTGATTTTTCTTTCTCTCACTACTTTCCAACCTAAATTTTCTCTCTCTCTCTCTCCCCTCCATTTTTTCCCTTAATCAAATCTCCTACTTCTACATATAAAACAACTAAAATTGTTTTTTTCACTCTTCAAATAGTATTTAACTTTACAGTTTCACTACATTTTCTCTTTCACATCTTATGCTTTCCTATACATTTTTTTTTTCTATTTTGGCCAAATTCTCCATACATGTTTACACGTCTTATTTTTAATATCCTTTTCCTCTTTTGGTCAAAAAAAAAAAAATCCGTTTCATATTTCATTTTTGTATAGAGAATATAAATTTATCAAGTACATATTACTACTTCATTTAGTTATATTTTATCAAATATAACATACGAGTGTATAGTTTTTTACAATTGATATTTTTAACTATTATGTCAAAACTTTTTTTTTTTTTTTTAGGATTTGGATTCTTTAAACTTTCTATTTTCTAAAGTTTCCTAAAATTATAAAAGTAATTGTTGTTATTGTCTAAATTTTTTAAAAAATATGATATTATGAGATATTTAAAAAATTTAGATAATTGCAGCTATTACTTTTGTAACTCTAAAAAATAAAAACTTAAAATAAATCCATTTCTAGTTTTCTTATATTTAATTTTTATTAATATTTACCTAATCCGTATCCATTTAGGTTTAGTATTGTTAAAGGGGAGAATAAATCCTCATGGCCTCAAATAATGAATACCGCAAACACGAATGGTACAAAGCACAGGGGTTACAAAACGGTAATGGAAACATACAATTCGAGTCCCTGATTTAGTCAACCATCGCGCTCTCTCTGTCTCCCTCTCTCGATCTCGATTCTCCAAAGCCATGGAGTTCATAGATGAAGATACAAGACCCAGATTTCTCTTCCATTCCAAAAGTAACACTGTACTAAACCCTAACACCCAATCCTCCAACCAAGTAAACAAACCCCTCCTCTACCTAACATGCTCATTCTCCCTCCTCCTAATTAGCATCTCAATTTTCTACATCCAAACAGAACCTTTCAAATCCCTCCTCTTATGGCTCTCATTCTCTCTCCTCCTCGGTCCTTTCGCTCCCTCTACCCTCACCGGCGGCGACATTCGTGTCGGTCAAGGCCCAATCGTCCAATTCCCCATTGAACAACAGCATCCCACCAATGAAGAGCAGGAATCCAAGAAAAAATCGTCTCAAAACCGATCGAGATCGAAACTTTATGACGATTATGGAAATGGGGCAGCAGGAATTTCAAATGGGTATGTGAAAATCGAAGAAAGATCTGATCTTGATGCGAAACCCAAAGATGGGTCTGTGAAAACAAATCAGGAGGAGGAGAGAGAGTGGAGCGAAGAGGATGTTGAGCTTTTAAGAAAACAGTTGTTGAAACATCCTGCTGGCAAACCTAGGAGATGGGAAATAATAACCGAGGTTTTCAATGGGAGGCATAAAGTTGAGAGCGTGATTAAAATGGCCAAAGATCTAGGTAACAAGAAGTCTACTGATAAGGATTCATATACCCAATTTTTGAAGAATAGAAAACCAGTTGATAAAAGAGTTGAAGTCGAAAATGGTAATGAAGTTATGAATTCAAAAGATGGTGAAGGCGTTAAAGGAGAGAGTGAGTGGAGTAATGGTGAAGATATTGCATTGTTGAATGCGTTGAAAGCATTTCCTAAGGATGTGTCAATGAGATGGGAGAAGATTGTGGCCGCCGTGCCGGGGAAGACCAAGACAGCTTGTATGAAAAGAGTTGCTGAATTGAAGAAGGATTTTAGAAGTGCTAAAGCTTCTAGGGAGGAATAGATGGATGTTTAGATTCATTGGTGGATGAGAATTGGTTGTTTTCGGGTTTTTAGTCAATTTTGATACTATCGAGATCATAATCACTTAATGAATTAATACTTGTAATTTTTTTTTTTTTTTCTGTTTTCTGTTGTTAGGATATGTCGGCAGGATGATACCTGGATCGAGCAAATTATAGTTGAAGAAATGTTTGTACTTTGTACCCGGATGATTACGCCTCTACTTACAAGCTGAAAGTTACAATTGAGAACAAAAGAAAAGCAGTTCTATTTTTTGGTTCTCTACAGTAGATTTTGCATCTACATAAGTGCTTACAGCTAATATGTTTTCTTAGTAATTCTACAAATGAAAGTTCACTTTCTGCTGCTTGTGGCCGCGAACTTTGTTCCGGTATGTATGAACACTTGTTTGTACATTTTAAGGAGACACTTACAAAATCGAGAGCCCTTTGCGATTTAATCGCTGTCTGAACCTTCTATTAGGAGTTTGTGTGGAGTTTTGGTGTAAAGTCATGGAAACTAAATGAGTTAATCTATTACATTACAAAGTTTTTTTGAGCTTCAGTGGATCTCACGATGATTCAATTCAGATATCATTAATATTAAGATGGCTTTGCTCCAAAGCCTCCAGGCCTTACAGGATCGTTTTAATCAAGATTAGTTTTGACTGGTCCATTCTGCTTCGAGTTCATCCGAGAAAAGGAATTTATATTGGATTATCTTATATCTATTTTCTATATAATTGTATTTGTCAAGATCTGGTGCTCTGTAACTTATCTCGATTTCAACTATGACATTTGAATAAATTGTTTTTGTATATCGTGTTGTAACTATAGACTATAGTGAGGATAGTGACTAGAAATGAAAAATAATAAAGTGAAAATTTTTTGTAATTTCTAGTTTAAAGGTTTGGGGAAAGGAGTTTATTATTGGAAAAATGAAAACTTTATATGTTTTTTTATTTTATTTTTTTTCAAAGTAAAATAATGGATAAATAAGTCTAATGTTGTATAAATTTATTAGATATAGAATTTTGAAAGGGTGTAAATATATATTTATTTATTGACACTTTATTTTGATAAATACTATGATGTGAAAGTAGTGCTACACAGAGATAGAGAAAAATGTGACTAATTGCATGTTTACTTAAGGAGAATGGAATTCCTATTCTTTTCTCATTCTCTATTATGTTGTTTAATTTTAAGTTCTTAAATCATAATTCTTAAGAATCTCAATTATCTAAAGACATGTAATAGGCATTTCCTTCCATCAACCTAAGAATTCCAATTCTTATCTTATAATTTTTTTTTCCTAAAATAACCTTTTCCATTCACTCTCTCCCTCTCCTTTACCACCTTCATGTTTATAAACATCAGCTACTACTATATAAACAACATGCACTACCACCACCATCCTCATTGTCAATGACGAGGCAAACTTTGGTGACCACACAATAACCACTTAACCATTAACACAACCACCAATACACCTACCTACCTACACTACCGCCACCAGACCATACTTCGATGACAACAAGCATCACCACCAACCCACATACTCTAATCACATCTAGATCTAGACTGCACAAACAAACAATGACCACTACCAACCCATAAACTCGAATCAAACCTAGATCTAAATCGCCATAGTAGCACAAGCAAAGACCACCACCGACCTACACAATCGAATCACACCTAGATCTGCACTGCATAGCAACACAAACAATAACTATCACCAACCTACACACTAGATTCACACCTAGATTTGAGATTGAAGGCCGGCATATCCAATGTAGGTTTTGTTTTCGTTTGTATAGAGATGCCATTTTGAAACCCTAAGTAAATAGAAAGATAGACGCGTGCGTGCGCAAGAGAGAGAGAGAGAGAGAGAGAAGGGATTTGATTTTTTTTTGCGTTTGTCTTTTTTAGATTATTGGGAAGTTTGTACACAAAGAATAGATAGACAGAAAAAAAAAATGTTGTAGAAGAGAGCATTATTGACCTTTTATCTGTAGTCCAAGTGTATTCCTATTATGGTTTTTTATCCAAGTAAACGCTGTATGAGTCTCTTCTATTCATGATAAATGTCTATTCTATTATGAGCCTATTCCAACAGGCAATAAATGTTTGCAATCACTTCAAAAAGACATTCACGCCGTAGGGCCTCTCAGCTTAAACATAAATGGGGGACGGTTTAGCCCTCAAATGCCTCGGACGAGGACTTAGGCGATCGCAGAGCACCAAGATCGACACTCCATAAACGTGATATTCAAGTGTTTGGAGCAGCGGTCTTGCTCCCTTCCGAAATGTGCTCTACAGGCTTTGTTAAGCAGTGCCATGGAGTTGCTACCAGGGTTTAGCAACAACTTACTGATATTGCCAATTCAATGGACAACCTAAGAAAAAATTGATATAATGCTGCGACACCCATGACAAATAAATATGCTCCAATAAAGAAGTCAAAACAGCAGACTTAATGGGGGAAAAGAATGAACTCTCAGTAATTTCAAGTCAAGCTGTCCCAATGCTGTACAGCATATATATAAAAAAGACGGCTAATTCAATGAACAAACTCATCACCAAATTACGCACACGATTCTCACTTATAGGTTACATAAATGTCGCCAGAACCCTTTTGTGAACCTTAAATGTTTCACAAGATGCTGTATTCATCATCATCACCCATTCGTATGTAACACATTATAGCCAACACAAACACAAAAAAGGATGAGAGCTCCATTGCCAAAGCTCCCCAACCAATAACACCAGAATGCTTCAATATTGCTGGTATTGCGATGCTTCCAATAGCTGAAGCACCAGTCAAGAACTTAGTTGCATTCACCCACCTATTTAATTGCAAGAGAACAACAATTGAGATGATTAATTAAAATATAGTTAGGATCACGTACATATAAGTAGGTGAAACGAGAAATGCTAACCCACTGTCAGATTCTGAGAACAGAGAGGAACCGTCAGAACCAGTAAAAAAAAGTAGAGGCATAGGAAGGAGCACGTACATAATCACTGCAGGAGACAGACACCTTGTTAAATTACTCGATATTGGAAGAAACAACTTAAATCTGTAAATGAAAGAATAACTGCTAATGAATAAATAGAGGTCACCAATGGATCAATAATATATAGGCACGAAACAATGAATTTAGATAGTACAAGACAAAAATGATAAGATTATATGGATTGATTATGATCCTGAAATAGTGATCGATTGTTCCTAGGAAAATTAATCAGTATGTGCATACACAAGCACTCAATAAACTCTCAAAGAATGATATTCCAGTGCACAGCTTTGACAGGAGATGATATGCAAGTTTTGTGGTCAAGCATCCCTTCAAATGTTGAACATTACAAACTCCATACAGCAGCTTTTAAAGAAAACATAGTCCTAATACAAACAGTCATGAGAGTTTCACTGTCAGACTCAAGATTCTTCACAAGAATTCATCACCTTACTTCCAATGGTTAGATTGGAATAGCTAAATATGACTTTCATATACACAAAATATCTACTACTAATATGAGAAATTAATGGTTAATCTTGCCATATCTTATTGTTTAAGATTGCATTCATGATATCATATTCCCTTCTAAGAGGGATAAACTCACACGAGAGCAGGGCATTATGAGACAAAATAGAGCCAACAAGGCCAACCAGTGAAGAACTATGTGATTGAAGAACTTGTTGTGGAACATATAACTTACCAGTTAACATAGGCCACCAGTTGTCGTACAAAGCACAAGCCTGCAGAACAACAGTAAATACAAAAGAACAAATGAGACGATGTGTATGGAGGCAAGAAGAAAAGGTAAGACTGCACTTATTGCAAATAGACGAGAGAATCCGTGAAAATAGGATACACTAACCAATATTTGCAACACTACTCCTCCAGATACCAGAATTGCCAGGAAAGCAAGTTTTCCAGAGTGCAAGCAAGCCCTCATATAACCAGGTAAGTCCGCCATCACGAAAGTTTCCTCACCTCATAGGGAAGTACAGCTGAAACAGTGGATTTATAATAAATATGTAGGTTAATGCCTGATCAAAGGAGCAAAAAAAACAACATATGCTAAAAGAAGGGGTAGGCAAGAGTCATGTAACCTTAAACCCTTTTTTACTACATTTGCAATTTCCACAAAACAACAAATACAAACAAATGGATTCAGCGATCTTAATACTGAAAACAGGAATGAAGTACCTACAACAGGACAATAATCTTAGTTCCGCTATTCGTTTTAACTCCTGTCACTTTCTCATTGATAAAGTCATGGCTATTACTATACACGGGTGATTTCTCTTACACCAAATTCTCCTTTACTAGCTGATAAAATGATTTAGGTTACCTTCAAATCCAGCAAATCAGTTAGTAATTGTTATTGGCAATTATTAATTTCAACACACATGAAACTTGTCCATCGTCATGCAACTTAACAACATAACTCAAGCATTATTCCCAGCCGGAGGGGTTGGCCAAATCTATTTTAACATATACAATTTGACCACATTATGCACTTAAAAACTATCTTATTGGCCGATAACAAAAAATGTGCTAATTGAATTTATTCAAGCATATGGACCACATTCATTTAGATAAAATAACCCATTGCAAAACTCAAACGAGATCAAACAAATTAAAAACTAACTTTAGTATTAACTGATATGGTATTCTTAAAACATGAAAATACACCTAAAACACTTATAAGCCTACCAGATCTTAAAGACAAAGTAAATCCTACAAGTTTCTTCCTTTAATGAGATTCATCATTTTCCATTAAAGTTTTGAAAAGAATTTTCAATTGGTTCAACAATTCATGAAATTCTGAACTCAATTTGATCGAATTTATGCAAAGACCGAATCTTTATGAGAAAGCAGGAACTGGGTACAGGAGATTCAGACACAAACCTTAAAACGCCTGAAACTTGCGAGGAAATTTCGTGAGACTGGCACGACTATTCTGTCCTATGATGGAATCTACTGGATTTCTAAGGCTTTTTGGTTTGTAAAGGATAGAAAAGGGGAGGAAAGGACAAGCTTTACAGTTTGGGGGCTTAAGCTACCCCCATAAATGAAATTTGGGAAGTAATTAGAGGAAACCTTTTTGTTTTATTTGTTGAATGGAAGTATCGGATAGGAATAGTGAAAAAATAAAATTAAAAAAACTTTAAATTTCATGAGATAAGGTTTTACACTGTGTTTGGGAGAAGGGAAATGAGAAGGGATTGAATTTCCGACTTTGGCAATTCGATGTGAAGTTCCATTATTTATAAGGTCTTATGGATCGACATATTTATCCTGATAAGTGGATGTGATATAGAAGACATATTAATCAAATAAAATTTCTTTTTCTTATTTTTTCTGGCTAGTCAAATAACCTTAAAAATAAAAAATTGGATTTTTGTTTTTTTAAAAGACAGAGTGAGGGTCCATAATATCTACTGTTAGGAGATAGAAGATTTCCTTAAAGTTTTATGGCAATCCTATCTTTAAAATTCTCAAAAACCCTATACTTTTGTCTCTTCCTAAAGTGAGAAAACCTAAGTAGAATTTCAGTTGTTTTAAAGATTAATTTTCATAACAAAACAACAATCCCTTTTCACTTCATTTGTGGTACAACTGCCAAAATGTAAAGAAAATTTTTAAAGATTCACCATTTATTACGAAGTTGAACAATAATCATCTACAAATTGCTTCATTCCTATAAGATTTCGCCTGCTCGCTTTTAAGAAGTACAAAAGAGCGAAAAAATATGAGTAAAAATTCAATTACCTCTTTTGACCTTTATTCCCTTAACAAAACCCATGGATTTTGCATTTGCTATCATTTGAAATAAAGAATCTACATCTAAAACAAAAAGATAAGGCAAAATGGAATCTCTTTGCCTATTTTATCTTGTTGGTTAACTACTCTTTTTCCATTAACTATTAAATTATGAGAAATAGATGCAACATTATTCATTATCTATTATATACATTTCTTTGGTGAAAAACTATCTTGATCATACATCTTTTACAAAAACACCATTTAACTCTATGGTAAAACTTAGTTATGTACATGTTTAGTGCACGTAAATCATTCTTTCCTTTCCTCTTAGCTTATAAAAAATGAAAAATTTCATGTGTCATAAGGACATTGTTATAGATAAGCAAACCTAAAATAAACATACTCTAAAAGGGAGTAATAATAGAATTAAGAATAGGTTGAAGCCTAATTGATATAGCTTTATCTATGATCTTATAAGTAAAGTTTCACAAACTAATGGGCCATAACCAAGTTACATTTATTAGGTCATTTACTTTAAGAATTAAGAAAATATCTATAATACTAAAACTGAGAGAAAACATACCTATGTGTTAGAAGTTCCTAACCACCTCTATCGTAAATGTTCTAATAGTTGCCCATTATATTTGATAGAACATATCATTAAAGCCAAGTGTTTTCAAACTTCCCATAAGAAAACTGCTTCTTTAACTTCTTCTCCTTTATAAGCCGTATTAAATATTCATTCACTTTAAGTTCCATCACTTTTTGCACATGTTTCAATACGTTTTCATACTAGCATGATTCTATAATAGTGATAAGGATGAATAAAACTATACGATAGTTTCACTGTCAAACTTTCATCTTTGTGCTCTAAACTCATATCCTCGATCTCAAGGATTTTGTTTCTCACTCTTCTATATAATGTACTACAATGGAAAAACTTATTGTTATATCTCAACATTGAAGTCAATCCATCCTTAACCATTGCTTTTAGTATTGTTCTTTTGGATTCATTACTTCATTTAACTATTATTGCATCATTTCTTTTATCTCCACATCCATCTCTTCCACTACTTTCCCCTAAGAACTACAAGCTTATTCATAGGTTTACAATATTCCTACTCCATCTATTTAGAGCTTATCCACATGCATCAAGTTTAATCACTAAACCAATAAAATCTGCAAGTTACACCACTTCATCCCATGCTTTCTTTGTTACCTCTATAGCCAGCAACACCTAATCATTATTGTTCCAATATGAATATATGGGTCCTTTTGTTCTAGCAACTTTGACCTCAATTGGCAAAGAAAAATAGCCACTCCAATGAACTAAAAGATTAGTTACTCTTCTTTTTTAATACATTGAGATTCAATTAGAATTGGCTAGCCTTTTGTAAAGTCTTTCTTCAACTAAGCCACGATCAATTCTCCCCTTTAACCATGTAAGTGGTTGCCTTCGATAACTAATACCAATGAGGAGAAAGTTTAATATCATGGCCATAAAGTTCCTCATCCATCTCAAAGGTTTCATCCGATACCTACTTTTCTCCTTTATATAACCGATCTATCAAAATCCTCCACAACCACCTATAGTCCCAAGATATTACATGAAATCATCTACAAATTATTTTAAAATCTAATTAGAAGAGAATACTATGCGTTAGCAAACATTAATAGCTGCAATACTACCTTCCTGATTAAATCCATTAACTTTAGTATCGATAGTGTTGGAATTGACTTATAACACTTTTACAATTGAATGATCTTTCCACTACAATGCTAGCCCATCAAGCAATTCAATAGGATCAACATAAAACTTATAACTAAAGCTTATTAACCATCAAGGGTTGCCCCAAATCCTGACAATTCCAAGTCCAACTCGATATCATGATGACTAAGTAATTAATTAAAGCCAACCACCGTAGCTTATGTGTTTTGCATTCTCTATCGAATTACTTTCACTTCTACTAATTTGCTCTCAAAATGAATCTACTTTATTTTTTTCTCTTGATATGTACATCTTTAATTTTAACTTTTCCCTAAATTGGCTTCTCTTACTGAGAAAAGATATGGTCTCCTTCTTTTTCTTAAATATTAGCCATTTGAATTCCTCCAGTTCATCCATGGCCAAAGCTCTCTTGATAGATAGTGATCATAGTGCTTTGGTAATTGGTGAAGGGATGGTTTTCTTTTACTTTTTTTTGTGAGTGAAATTTTAAGGGAAACTTTGCTCATTGCTAATTATCTATAAAGATAGGTTAATGTATTTGTTAATTGACAAGCTTGTTAGGGTTTGTTTAGTAAGGCTAATTGACTCTTAGATGAAATACTTAGGATGAACATCATAGGTACAAAGAGCTGTGGTATTGTTTGATGAATCCAATGGACTAATATTTAGGTCTAGAATATGAGACATACCTCAATAATTTGTTTGCACTATAGGCTAAGAAGAATAGATATCTGTTTTTGTAATGCGCATTTTTTTTTTAATGGATGGCAAAAGAGAACTTATAGTTGTAGGTGCAAGGATCTAATTACAATGGTCAAGTACACATACCATGCATCTTATGCTATACATAACTTTGGAGAAGTGATATGGAATGGTATATAAAAGATGATCAGACAATAAGGAGGCAGAAAGGATGAGTAGGTAGTCTTAGGAGGCTAAATTGCATGCATAACAAGTAAAAGAGTTGCTTAAGCATTAAACAACTAGTAGAACGAAATGTTTCCCTTGTTTTCTTCCTTATTCAAATGAGAAGAGACTCTAGGTACTTATAAAGTTTAGTTGTCGATATCATTCATTGGATTTTGTGACAATCGATGGCTAGGATGAGTCCCTTTATCAATGGACTCCTTAATAGGCATCTTTTAGATTTAAGCCTAGTAAAAAGCCTCTTCTCCTATGTGAATCTCCTTAAGAAAGGTTAAAAGCAATTAGACTAGTCCAAAGGTCCTTGCTCTAAGTTGATTATGCCAAATCTCCTTTGATCATCTTGAATCATATACATCATTCTCTAAGCCCTTCCAATTTAGCCTAAAAGGTCAAACCTAGTTCATTATTGGACTTAAAGAGTAAAAATTGAATTTAGCCCTCTAAAGTAGACATACTGACTTTCTAAGAGAAACAGAGCAATTAGGCTAATCCAAAGGTCCTTGCTTAAGTTGACCATGCTAAGTTTCTCTTAATCATCCCAAATCATAGACCTCGCTTTCTATGGCCATTTTAGCCTAAAGAGTCAAACCTAATTCATTAGTAGACTTAAAGCCTAATAATCAAATCTAGCCTTCTTTAGTAGAGATACTAAGTTTCTAGGAGAATCAAAGTACGTAGCTCTTTCTTATTTGACTTAATAAGTAAGTTTCCAATTGCTAGCTCCTCATAAGTGAATAAAGTTTAGTGAGAACTTGCTATGCTAATTTTGAGGATGAAACTTTTTCGGTCACCTCATTTTTCACAAGGGAAACTTCTTTCCTTACTTGAATAACGATTTGATTAATATCATTTTCTTAAGAAGTTAAACATTGATTATTAAGAGAATTAATTTGATCTTGCTACTTTAAATTTCAATTCTCATGATTCATGATTATAGGAGCATCCTTTTAAAATGGACTTGTATTCCCTTTTTTAGACATTGTTTCCTTTAAACCTATAACTTTAACATTCTTCTACAAACCTCAGTGATTTGTAGATTTTTTTTTTTTTACATTAAAAGTTATATTTATCGAAACAAATTATTTTTATCTTCTTTATTAGGGAATCGATTCATTTGACACTCAATAATATAACAAGTAGAGCTAAAATCTAGATTTTTCTTTTCAATTTTAAAAGATACCAATAACTTATCCTTACTCTACGCTTTAGTTCATAATCAAGACATGGAATTCCACTTACAAAGAAAATCCCTCAAAAATCACTATAACCCTTCTTATTTTATCCCTTATAATTTTGGCAACATTTACCACAAGAGAGAATTATTTTAGGGGGTATTAATGTTTAAGAGTAAGTTCAAATAGGGAATTAATGTTTCAAAAAGTTCAAATAGGGAATTAATGTTTCAAAAAGTTCAAATCATAAATTAATGTTTCAATGAGAAATTAAAATAAAAAGGTCATCGTTATACCACAGTTAGCTTTGTCTGACCTGGTCACTAAGGTTATATATGTATTTAAATAATAAATAAATGGAAAAAACTAAAATATATAGAAAAAGTTACTAAAAATTAAGAAGAAATTAAAAATAAAAAAAATAAATTAAAAATAAAGAAAAGTAGAAAAAAAAACTAAGTATTATAATTTAAGAAATATAATTAAATTATTGGTGAAAAAAAATAAAAATATTAACAAAAAGTTTTTAAAAAATAAATAAAACTAACTACCTCTTACACTAGTTAGTAGGTCAACAACTTACTTTTTTAAGTAGGTTATAACCTACCATGGCTTTATAGGCTAATTTGCTTACCCTAACAGTGAGGATGGCCATACTACCTCACTTAAGTAGTCGTCAGCTACACTTTGCCCTTAAAGTAGTTGGTTTTATTATTTTCCTTTAAAATATTTTTTTTATTTCTGAATTTTTTTATTAATTTAATCATATTATTATTTACATTACACTTAAATAATAATATTTAGTTTTCATATTTTTAACTTATTTTTATAAAATTTTCTTAATTTTTAGTACTTTTTACATATTTTTTTTTCAATTTATTTATTAGTTAAACGAGAGATTAGAATAGTAAGAATCAACATTTCGGGGTAAGAGATATGCATAAGTAACGTTAGACGAAGCAATTGGTGATATAATGGTAATCTCTTATTTTAATTTTTCATTAAAATGTTAATTCCTTATTTAGACTTTTTAAAACATCTCCTATTTGAATTTATTCCTAAATGTTGATATCCTCTAATATAATTCTCCCTTTACTAAGAGCATTGCATATGCAACCCATAGATTTGGACAAAAAACAATAGTGATCGAATTCCAAATCTTCTTCTTTTATTATTATTATTATTATTATCATCATCATCTTGATTTTATCTTCTCAATATTGTTTTGAAACCCATAACCGACTACGATTATTTTTTTTTGTGAAAATAATCAACCATGGTTGTTGCTCCATTATTTTTTCAATATTTGAATCTTCAATTGAAACTCCCATGAATAAATTGTTATTAAGAAGTGAAATACGTATCCCTCCCAAACCTCTCTATCATCTTAAGATCTTTATTAGTATGGATTTGAGAGAGATTACACTTCACGCAAGATATAGAGCCTGCAAAAGAAAGTACAGTGAGGGGATGTTGAGGTGTTGTCCAACGTGGCCACTTCAATGCTTAAGTTAATTGAGTGTTTAAGGAATATGAGTACTCAAGAATAGTATCCACTCCTTTATAAATACAAGACTCTTATGTAGGCTAATGTGTTCAAAGTATTAAATAGTTTACCATTACATAAGAGTCTTGTATTTATAAAGGAGTGGAGCTGCCAGTTAAAGAGGAGTTAGTAGACAAGGTCACATCTACAAGTATTAGAGGGTAGGATCACAATATTCAACGTGGTCCGCAAGTATAGGGGTTAGTTGTTTAACTTAGTCTTTCAGCTTTATCCAAAGTCTTCTAGCTATTGGTGACCATAATTATTTATTAGGTTGTACGATGGGCTTAGGTTGAGGTTAGCGAGAGGGAAAAGATCGAATCTGAAATAGGTGCATCTTAAGCCGTGAGTCTCATCAGGTAAGCATAAACCTAAGGGGCCTATGTTCAAAAGGCCTTACCAACACTTTCCCCCTTACAATCTCTTTACTACTAAAGGTAAGGAGAGAGAAAAGATAGGCTTTTTAGGCGTATAGTCGATATGATATGGAGCTATCTATATTAATGCTATTACACCAACGTGGCAATGATGGAAGTCCGGGCTGGTGAAAGGCTTAGACAAAGACGTTCGAGTTAATTGACATCAAAGCCAAACAAGTGTGACATACCCGAATAGATTGCCTTTGAGGCAAAGGTGAGTGCAATAGTTCCGAGGTAGAATACAAGAAGTCTGACTTCCTTAGCCATCAAGGGGTAAGAGTAGTTGGCCCTTCGTCAACTCAAAGCAAAGCGCATGTATATCAAGGTGGATAGGTGAACTAAGGTGGAAACTTCATGGTCTATACTAGGTGCTTTGGGCCGAGGCGAGGATACAATGGATTGTGTATCTCATGATAGAGTCATGGAGTAGAGGCATTGAATAGACAAGGCCGAACTGAGCTGACAATTGCTTGAGCAAATGCAACCTACTCGATCTAAGGCATAGTGCTATTAGAGTATCGAACAAGTTTTCTCCTAGAAGTTAAGGGGACCTCGAGGAAACTTCTTGTAGAAGTTAACTTTTCAAATTCTTACTTTATCACGCTCATTTTCAATGTATTTAATGCAATGTGATAGGTATCCTATCACAGTAGACTTGCGTACGATTGCATGTGCTTTGTCTTTTGAATGTAGCCACCTAATCAAAACTGACTCCATGTATTCGCATCGCAATATTTCAAGGGATTTGTGCTTATACAAATCCTTATAACTGCCTATACACTTTCCAAAGCATTTGATCTATAAATACTATAGTTGTTTAGAGAGAGTACCTTTTCACGATTTCCTTGCTTTCTCGTTGTAAGCCTTCTTCTCTATTTTCATCAACCTTCTATGAAGTTGTATTTTTTACAAGTTTTTCTTCAAAGTTCTTCATTTCTTTTTGCTTCCTCATCAGCATGTCGATGAACATAGGTGAGACGTCGTCAGATGCGTCAAAGTACAACATCAAACACTCTAAGGCCATAAGGAGTGATCCTTCCTATGGAGGAGAGGACGAAGCGACATCATTGACATAGCTAGATGACAACATAAGAATGGCGGTGGAGGAACAAGATAGGCCGATGCTTATCATTGCCATCCTAAGAGATGCTTACATTTATGTCCCCTTATTGGAGGCCAAAGATCTGTTCACCATGCTTAGGACAGATAAGGGCCACTTTTACTCCCTGAGTAACTTCGTTGTTGAATCAATTTCAAGTTAGACAATATGGCTACCAAGGGGGAAGGAGAGGATACCCTTTCTATTAGGGAGGCATTTTGCCATATTTAAGAAGTGTTTAGAGTATAAGCAGCACCTCCTTTTGAGTGAATTTGAAAAAGAACTTTTCAACTTCCACTAGTGTAGTATGGCGTATGGCCCAAGTTCCTCCCAATGGGTAGAGGGTATTAAAGGCTTTCAACAGACTTTGTGAATACTTAGTGATTAGGGCTATCGCCGAGCTATTCAACCATTTCTACATGTGGAAAAGCTTAGGTAGATGGTCGTACCTCTACCCATGTCTGGGGTGAAAGCTGTTCAGTGGCCTCACAAACTCTATTAAGGGCTAATAGGATGACTTCCTAGTGGTCAAGCTATTAGAGGAGGCAGACTTCTGGATAAGATGGATTGAGCTTGTCCAAACTAGAGCCTACAAGGAGCTTGGGCCTAACAATGTCGAGGCCGCAAAGGAGATTCAAACCTTCATGGCCCTTCAAAATGGTAATGAAATAAACACCATGAAGACAAAAAAGAGATACTTAAAGTATCTGATCTTCATGCTTTTCCCTAGCATGAAGAATGCTATAGTGAAAAAGTGGATAGAAGGTACAGGTTCATTTTTCACAAATGGCTTCATCTATTATGCTAGCTTATGTAAAGTTGTGCTTTGTCCGACATCCTCCTTAAATGAAATGGGGGAAGGGTCTTCTTTGCTTGTATTGGTCATGGCGGAGTTGGTGAAAGGTGGTGCTTTGTAGTTGTTTTGTTTTGTTTCTTTTTTCTTTTGCTAATCTCTTGTTTAACTCTTTGTAGGCAAGAGATTAGCTGGGAATATTCCTTATCCTTCAGTAGCCGAGTTGCTAAGTCATTGCCAAGTTAGGTCGAAGCCCACCGTGAAAGCCTCCGATCTTAAGAGCAAGGCCATGGGGCTAAGGTAAAGGGTTGGGGAGACCAACAGGGATAAGCCAACTGTTCTGCCTCAAGGGATTCCTCTTGGTCCCCAAATAGAGCCGTTAGCTGCTTAGCTTATGAGTATGGTCCTTCCTTCCACTATCTATATCTCTACCTCGATGCCCATCGTTGTGGAGGATGAACTCGCTGACGTTGACAAGCCAGATGTGGTGATGCTTGCCCTTCCTAATAAGGGTGAGCACAATGGGGTCGAGGCTAGCGCTTCATTCGAGATAGCTAAATAGTAAAGAAAGGTCCCCGAGAATTTTGGGGAAGTAACACCTAGGATAAAGAAGTAGAAGCTAATGGGGAATATGACCCTAAGCTGGGTGAGATGGTACGAATGGCTAACGACTTACCCATATAGGTGTGTCGATGAGCTTAGGGATAAGTTTTTTGAAGTCCTCAATAAGTATTGGTTCCTAAGGATAAAGCTAGACTTATTTAAGGACATGGCCTATGTGTCTCGAGATGAGGAGCTTCACCTTCATAATTTTGAACCTGAGACTAAAAGGGCGAAAGGGAAGCTTCTAAGGCCAAAATGGGATATATGGGTAACAACATTACGTCGTAGCACCAAACTCCCAACTGTTAGGCCTCAATGGGGTTTTATACCCTTGGCAATTGGGCAATCTTTGAGCAACTGTTGAGGGTAGGAGGAGGTAATCCTACGGAGATGGTAGGTCATTTGAGCTCGTTCATCTAGCAAGTAAATCATCGTTTCTTTTAATTGATGTCCTTCCTTGTCATCATTAATTTTAACCTTAGTTTATGTTTCTTTGCAATACCATAGCTAGGTATCATTGTAGCTCAATAGTAATGATACCTTGCGGAAAGAGGTAATGGGATTTCAAGTGGCATTGTCTAGTACCAAAAAAAGGGCCTAAGGGAGGCAGGATCTTTCTCTAGCAAATATATGGACAAACAACACAAAAGGCAAATTGGAAGAAGATAAGGTAATTGTCTAATCAAATTAATGCATAATAATTCCCCATGACCTTTATAAATACCCCAAATTTTTTAGAAGCTCATTTTAGATATTAGGAAGCTTAGAAAATTAGAGAGAGGCGAAATTGAAAGTAAATTAAGGTTTTAGAAAAAAATCACAAAAAAAACTGTGCAGTTGGAGCTTTTAAGGAGAACCGAGACCCGACGAGCAATTAGCAGTGAACGGCCACCACCACTACACGGTGGTGGCAGCACCCAGGTGGGTCGATATACCTATGGCCACCGACGATGGCCGAAGCCACCCAAACCAGTGAGTTCAATTTCTAGCTTAATTTTGTGTAATTTTCTAAAAATATTAAAAATAGTAAATATTTTTAGAAAATTATAGATTTTGTTATTCTGAAATATTTTAGTATGCAGTTTTTAGGAAAAATATTATTTTGATGAAAATATGTCCTGTGATATATGTTCCTTAAGAAATCATACAAAACCGAATATGTTCTAGTTTAGAAATAAATGATCTTAAGAGTGTAGTTTTGAGCCCAAAATTTTGTTACGAAACCCTTTTTCAAAAATGAATTTTCAAAAATTTTAGATAATTTTTAAGCCTTAAAATAAGGCATAAAATGAGTAATTTAGAGTTAATTACTGATTTAGTGAATAATTATATATTTTAAGATGTTGAAATCTGATGAAGTATGATACTTGTAGCATTTAAGGTGTTATATGTAATTAGTAAGCTAATTATGTAGTAAATAAGTAATAGGGAAAAAGAAAGTAAATTTTAAGTTAATTTTGTAAATTATGGTAATTAGGTATAAAATCTTATTTAGGATGAATTTAGACATTTGAAATGATAATTAATGTTAGGAGATAATAATTAGAGTGATAGAAATATTATATGTATATTAGTACATAATAAGTGATAGTACATAATATGCAATTATTGGAAATATAATAAATAGAAGATATTAGAATAAAAATTGATATTATATAAATAATATGGATATATAATAAATCTGATAGAAATCTTAAATTTATGTAATTATATGAAAAATGTAAAAATTTCTCATATCAAGAATAAATTCGATACACTAATAAGGATATAAATATACCGGGTGGAATAAAATACTGACTAGGGGTAATTATGATATCTAGAATATTAGGAAGTAATGTGATTAATTTCATATTATGAGTTGAAACGAGTTTCTAGGGTTTGGGTATAAAAATTTAGAAATCGATGAAGAACCCGAACCTGAGCTTAGCCCTAAACCTACAATAATTGTAAAAGATTTGAGAATTTAAATAATTAGACATATTAAACCCTAAGCTAAAAATAACAATAAGTGTTATAGGATAAAAATTAATCTATAACAGTTATATGAAAACTAAGACAACGTTGGTATTATAGGGATGATCGGTAATAGTCTAAGCAAGTCGGATCTTGAGTGAGTAAGCAAGAAGTCTAAGTAAGTTGTGATTAATATGTTACTGTATTTTGGAGGCTTGAGATTATACTTGGTTGTGCTTATTAAGTAGTTGGCTATGTGCATATAATTGATTATGAGTGATAATATGGTTCTGTCTATTGTTCTAGCTTGTATTATATAAAATGATTGACCACCCTAAACTAAACCTAATCAAATATACGACCTGTAATCATAAATCGGACCTGCATAGTAATCCCTTAGGGGAAACCTAAGATTCTCCTGCTAAATACTGACTCATTCGAAAGGGATAGCGCTGGATAGCATAATGGGTCCCTTCTTCATCCTTAGTCAAACTAAATGACAGGTAAGGAAGTCACGGCAAGGGTAAAGTCAATGGTTCGAAGGTAGTTACAGGAGGAGCAATGTCTCTATCGTATAAGCTTGGGTTTGATCATGAACTATTGCATTAATGATAACTCTTCAACCCGGATTAGAGTGAGCGCAATTTCTCTAATCTTATGATAGGCCAGACAACGTCGTGTGATGGCATTTGCTTGAACATGTATTACACCTAATAAGTTGGTTAATAACCTTGTTCGTATTTGTGGTATAGTTTTAAATCCTCTATCCTAACTTACTGAGCTATGGTTGCTCACATCTCTATATACTTCGTTGCAGGTGCTAGCTAAGAAGCGGTTTACAACTACTCTGAAGCTAGCAATTGCTAGATCTTAGGAAGTGAGAAAAAACATTTGAAGAATAGACATATATTTTTAAGGTCTAAGCTCTTATCTTAAAATTTTTCTTTACTGAATAATGTATTAACTAGGAAATAGATTATGGTGAAACGTTGTAA
The DNA here is from genome assembly GCA_024138015.1 of Lumnitzera littorea. Classification (NCBI taxonomy): domain Eukaryota; kingdom Viridiplantae; phylum Streptophyta; class Magnoliopsida; order Myrtales; family Combretaceae; genus Lumnitzera; species Lumnitzera littorea. The sequence goes on from JAMXBB010000008.1 coordinate 30,970,107, forward strand.
ACATTAATTATAATAACTGAATTCTAGTATATATATATATATTTTTCTTACTTTCTTAAGTAAATAATTTATTTAAATTACGAATTATTTATTTCAAAACGGGTTAGTCGTGGATGCCTTGTGTAAATTAGGTCTAAGATGGTAGCTGTATAGTTAGCTTTTATCTTAGAATGGTTTGTACGGCGGGATTGTTATAACTCTGCTGCTTCGAGGCGTGACGGTTACATGTAAACTCTAATGGAAGTAGCAATTACATAGCAATTTTTTACTTTCATACTGAAAGCAAGTCTTCGAGAAAATCCAAAAGGAAAAGAAATCCATCCATTAAATTTAGGAAGAATAACAACGTCGTCTTACGGCTGCTAAAAAGGAATATTAGAAGGAGCAAACAATAATATCGAATTTCAACACCAAAGGAGAAAGAAAAATTTTGGAATTCCAAACAAATTCGTAAACCATGAATAAATCCACTTAAATTACATAATCTCAAAGAATCGTTACATATTTCCTAATGGGCTGAAATTTTTTTTTTCGATTCCCACAAATGGTGCCAATTGTTGATGGGAGATTCTCATTTTGGTACACGAATACCTGTAACATAAGAAAATGGCTATGGGGGGCACCGGAGGGTACTTTGGTACAACCACTCCGATGCCTAAGTTAGCCCTTTGTTCATAAGAGTAAAATTGTTGAATGGTTATGGTAATGAGAGAATGGAGAAGAGGATTTCCTTACCTGGGGGTCTTACCTGTTATTTATATTGAGTCTATAGAGATTGTCCTTGGACTAGATAATTGGACCAAGTTATGTATCAAGCGGGTTAATATAAGCCCATATAATGATTCTCGAAAAGTGCCTATTAACAATGCTAGTCTTATATCTTCCTATAGTACATGGCGATAATGCCACAACTTAAACACCTCTTGAGTTATGATAACATCACTTGTCAAGAAGATCTTCTACAATTGCATATTAACCTGGGATAAGAGATAAAAGGTGGTGCTTAGGTAGATAGTTGGGAATTGACCATACACCAAAAATGCTATAGACATGTTAGAAGAATGGGACGAGAGGGTAAGTTCGTGTCAGGCGGTGCGTTTTAGCAAGTATATTAAGCTTTATGAGGTTGAGATAGGAAGCAAACATGTAGGTAATAGGTTAAACAGAGGAAAGCATGTGCAACCAATCGACTTCAACAATTGCATGTATACATATATTAAATGGTAGATATATAGGATCCCTTGCTTACATGTAATTGTTGTGGTTAGTTTCGAGCAATTAGATGTCATGTCATCAATTGAGGTTAGGTATAGGTCCATCCATCAGGTGCAATGCTATAGAGCCCTCTTCTTCCCTATCAAGGACAAGTCGAGCTGGCATGTGATTCTACACCTTTAGAAAAGTACGTCCTAATCCATGGCTTGAATGTAAAAAGGGTAAGCTTAGGATAAAGAGATTCTACGTAAAGATGGACATTAAGGAATGTTCGGATAAGATAACTTATACTCTATGTAAGAGGGAGGGGCATAACAAAAGAACGTGTCCTCATATGAATCAACAAGATAATTGAACCCAACATTAATAGCTATACACATGCTTGATTTTGTTTATTTAATGACTAATTCCCAACTTTTGCGAAATGGTATGTATTTTACTAAACACTAACCTTATTGTTTTTGCTTTTGTAGGTTAGATGCATAAACTCATAGATGGATCGGTTCTAATTGGCTAATATAGGCATAGATCGCAATGCATTTAGGGAAGATATGTAAGCCTACTAACTTGTCTTTTTATTATAAATTGTCATGTTTACCTGGATCCCACGGCACTTATGTTTGGTTGTTGTTTACTTTATAAGACATAGATGCTTTACATATGTAACGTCGTGAACGGGATCTCAAATGAGATTAGTAGGTACACGAGATTCCTTTGGACCCTCACAAGCTACCTTACTTGGAGCAAGCAAGGTTTATAAGTTCAAGTCATCTATAATACATTCAACTTGACCACCACTTGATTACGGCATTAGTGGGGGTACAATTTAGTCTTTAAGTTGATGGCATGTTGGTGACTGGGAGCACTTTTAGAGAGTAGCCTAATATATGTACCAGATACCTTAGAGTTGTTCCTAAGGGCTTCGATGCTAAAGGAAGGTGTGTGAAGCTAGGTTAGCCGATCAACCATTTTAATTCTCTACCTACTGGGACAAATGAGGAGTGGGTTAAATGACACATGTAAGCGTATATCCTGCAAATGTTAGGAGAGTTCGTGTTTGTCGATAAATTCTGCAACCTAGTCTATACTATGTTTCTTCCTTTGTTGGAGGACTTCATTTGAGCCAAATAGTATAGTTGGAGGTCTGTATGTCTCGCTTGGCTATATAGATAGCTATGTGGCTTCTTGTTAGAGACTGCTCGTAAGATAAGAGGTATTACGACTCTCCTTCAAGTATAGGCTTAAGATAGATTCCCACACATAGCCCCTTTAAGCAGACATGGGATGGTAGTCGATTGTAAGAGGCCTTTAGCTATCGGGTAAATGGTTGGATAAGACACAAGGACACATCTAGCCCATGTGGTCACAAACTATCGGGATGTATTTGGTAGGCAAATCCATATTAGGTATGTATTCTATATATTCTATATACCTTTATGACCTATTGTTTCAATACTTTACAAAGACATTAACTTTGAAAACATCTTTTTGTATGTCATATGATAGCCATATCTAAACAAGATAATGGAGATCCTACTTAGTTTTTACCATCGTGGCTGCCACATTTGGATAGTGTAAGTTCTACTCATATGCTTCTACATAATGGTACTTCCCAGAGCATGTGGTTTAACAGTTTAATAGATTGTTAATGATTCCACCACCATGCAACATGAAGAAGGCCTTGCATTATACTGATCTATGAGGCCAAATGAATGTTAACTGGATTACATAGCATCTATTGCATATCACTACTTAGAATGATTGACACCTTTAGGTGATTTCGATTGATGGACCTAGAAGAGTGGAGTATGGGTGCCATAATGGTGCAAGAGCATCACTCATTGGTATATCGGCTAGATTAGAGCATTGCTTGGGTAATTGGTTAGATCGCTTTCAACTATTACTATTTTTTTTTTACTTACCTTGCTCTTGCTTATGCTAATCCTCTTCTTTTTGCAAGCTAAAGAGTTTTAATATATAAGAATCTTTTTAGATGGGGTTAATTGCCAAGCAACTCAAGCTTATGCTAATCATAGGATATAATTACTGCATAACCATTTGCCAGTTACTTTGTACCCTCCAGATCTGGCTCAGATCAGGTTTAAGGAGTGAATGACGACATCTAAGTGGATTATGAACCTCTAGATCCTCCTAAGCGAGGCAGAGGCATTAGGATTGGGGGAGGAGGATGACATCAGAGACAAGGTCGACCTAGTGATGACACTATAAGTGCATCTGATGGAGCGGGGTCATTCAAGGGCCTAAGTGCAAGCAATATGTTCTAAACCTTGGCTTTAGAGATGTGGCATAATCCTCCCTTCATATTGCTAGCTCCACATAAGAGAGGGAGGAGATATGTTAGGTTTTAGGGAGAAAGTTCTTCCTAGATAGCAACGGTTGATCCATCACGATTCTATAAGCCACCCTAGCAGTTGATAGAGATACAAGAGTCATAGGCTCTAGTAGTTTTAGAGGAGAGGAAGTCTAGTTAGAGTTTAGCATTTAAGTATCACGGGTGTTCACTAGGATTAGGAAAAGATGAGATTACATGTATTGATTTGCTAAACGTATATGAACAATTGTATTAACCATTTTTATTTATGTATAATTAAATATCAGTTTAACTTCTTTGAGTTTCTTTTTGTTTCCTAATTGTCTCATACTTCATTATTTATGCTAAAGTAACAATGATAAAGTTTGGAGTTTGGGATATGAGTTGGATATGGAGTTTTAGTTTTTTTATTAGATTGATGTTAGTTTGAGTTTATCATTGTGCTAATGCTTTGTATTGTATTTAGGTTTGTGCTTTTACTTTACTAAATTTTTTGTTTCAAGTTTTTGTGAAGAAGACACCTTTTTCATTTATTTTTTTAATGAAAGGCATCTTCTTTGCTACAAATAACAAAAGTGAAGGGGCTTTTCAAAAAAGCGTTTTCACACCCCACTATACGTAATTAGTTTTGCTTTAGTCCATTTTTTTTATTTTTATTTTTTTGAGGGTGCGTTACTTAGAAAAAGACATTATTATAAGTCAACATATTAGGTGGTGTAATTTGATCTAACTATCTACCAAAAATTTAGTTAGTGTTTCAATTTTCTTTCTTTTTTACTAGCCATTTCACATTTTTTTAAAGGGAAAAACGAGCACATGAATATTACATTTTTGCATTGATTATGGTTACTTATAAAGCCTTAACTCTTTATAATTGATGAATATGTGAAATTTTAGTTAGAAGAAAAGGATATTATTATAAATCAATATATTAAGTGGTGAAATTCTATATTACTATCTACTAAAAATTTAGTTGGTGTTTCAATTTTCTTTTTTCTTTTTTTTTTCAAAAAGAAATTTTCATTATTGAATATTGAACAACTCCAGTTATCTTAAAGGTGCTAAGTTATAATTAAAAAGTTTGATGATTTGTATTTTTTTTTTATAGCAATTCGTAATATTACATGACTTTAGATTTATACAACTTTTAGATTTTGGTATTAATTAACTTTTTAAACTTGTACATATATTACAAATGCAGTTGTCATAGGCCAATTCAAAAGGGTTCAAACTCATGAGGTTCGTTCAAGCCTAAGGCGGATAATCTAGAATGTTTTAGAAAGTCAAGAAAGTTTTAAAGTAAGTAGTAGGTGGGGTAAGTGGATGCATTTAATGTAAAGGTAGTTAGGATTCAATTATAATTGTTAGATCAAATTGGTCTTAGCTATCCATCTTGAGAGGCCTTTCGTATATATAGGGGAGATCCTCTCAGTTGTAATCATCCAGTTATTCACTATTTGCTTGAGAGTTTCTCTCTTTAAACTTTGTAAGTGTATTACAGGCTAATTTAGCCCTCCTTAGAGTGGTAAAAAACGCTAAGTGCCATATGGGTTCGAGTGAGGGATTTCGCTTGTGACAAGTGGTATTAAAGCTAGAGAAAGAGACTACTCGTGGAGAAGATGTTATCTAGAGGAGACAACAACGCTTCGATGATTGAGGAGTTGGCTGGCTACGATGATCGCTGTGTTACCAGGTCGAGAGCTAGGTCCCGGGACTTACCGAGCTCCCTCTTTAATAGGATAGATAGAGTGAAGTTGAGCATTGCTGAAACAAAAGAACAATTCGATAAGTCACAAGGCAACCTTGAAGAGATGGAGGAAGAACTTTGAGGCGAGTTGCAAGGGATATTGAATTAAGTAATCGAAGAGCTTAAGCAACATGATGAGGCGATTAAAGGGAAGAATGAAGTACTCTAAGCTTGAGTCATAGCTTTGGAAACTAAGGAGGAAGCTTATGAAGCTAAGATAGATGTTGTAATGGTAGCCATACACTAGGAGATTGAGGAACTTAAGAATGAAGTAGTGACATATCGGGCGATAGTAGCAAATGGAGTAACCATCCAGCCTGCTCATAAGGTCGATGTGCCTAAGCTCGAACCTTTCAATGGGACACGATCTACTTGAGAGGTAGACAACTTCCTTTAGGAGATAGAATAATATTTCAATGATATAGGGATCTTCGATGACTTCAGAAAGATACATATTGCTGTTATGTATTTAAAGGATTCTGCTATGATGTAGTGGCGTAGGAGGGTAAACGAAATCAACATTTGGGCTAGTTTTGTGCAAGAAATCAAGAGGCAATTCTCTCTTCCCAAAATGTAGTTAAAGAAGCAAAGGTGAAATTATGTCACCTAACTCATAAGGGTGACATCAAGCAATATGTAAAGGAATTTTCAGAGTTAATACTGGAGATCCCAGACTTTAACTAGGATGACGCTCTAGTGATGTTTTTAGATGGTTTGAAATCTTGGGCAAAGTTAGAGTTAGAGTAGAGAGGAGTAGAAGACATCTCTAAGGCCATAGCAGTTATGGAAGGCCTAATGGAGTTCAAGAAAACGGAACACAAGACCCTAATGGGAAGGTGGAAAGAGGGAGTTGAGAAGGAAAAGAATGGGAGTTCTTTAAAGGGGGAAGGTTAAGATAGAAGAGCAAAATAATTATTAGGGAAGGACTCATGAAGGAAAGGATAGGGAACGATGGAAGCCCGAGAATTGAAGTGCTATTTCTATAATGGCCCCCATTATGCTAAGGAATGTCTAAAAAAAGATTGGTTGACAACAATTATGGCAGATGAGAGATCAAATGAAGGGGATGAGGCTAAACTAGGCTTTGTATGATTGCTTAGAGCTATGATGCCACGGGCGATTGAGAAGCGAAAGGGGTTGATGTATACTGAGGTGATGGTTGCTAGTAAGAGATTAAATGCCCTTATTAACATCGAGGCATCTCATCTTTTCATCTCCGAGGTAGTAGCGTTGGACTATAAGTAGAGAAGACTAAGACATGGCTTAAGATGGTAAACTCAAAGGAAGTCTCTACTATTGGAGTTGCCAAGGACATAAAGCTCCATGTGGGAGGATGGAAAAGGAAGGAAACCATCGAAGTAGTGCCCATGAATGACTTTGCATTTGTGATTGAGATGGACTTCCTAGATCGTATTGATGTACTTATTGTTCCCTATGCTAATTGTATTTGTGTACTCGATACCCACTCTCAAAGTATAGTACCCGTTATAAGGAAAACCAGTCAAGCCACAAAATTCCTTTCCGCTATGCAACTAACTAAGGGCCTTAAAAAGAATGAAGTTATGTATTTAGCTACTTTGAAGGGGGAGGAAGAGACGAGAAGTCAAGAGGCAATTTCACATCAAGTGGGGGAGTTATTGGAGGAATTTAAAGACATCATGCTTAAAGAATTACTGAAGAAGCTACCTCCAAGAAGGGAAGTATATCATACGATTGAGTAAGAACCGGGTGTAAAGGCTTTTGTTGCAATTCCTTATCTCATGTCCTTACAAGAATTAGAAGAATTAAGGCGACAATTTAAGGAGTTGTTGGAAGCTGGATTCATCTAACCCTTTGAAGGCACTATTTGGGGCTCTAGTTCTCTTCTAGAAGAAACATGATTGGTCTCTCTACATGTGTATTGACTATAGGGCCTTGAATAAGGTTATTGTAAAGAATAAGTACTACATTCCTTTGGTATCAGACTTGTTCGATCGACTGGGAGAGATAAGATATTTTTTCGAAACTAGATCTACAATTGGTGTATCATCAAGAATGGATAATAAACGGAGATGAGCCCAAAACTACTTGCTTTATAAGGTATGGTGCATTTGAGTTTCTTGTTATACCGTTTGAGCTCACAAATGCCTTAGCTACTTTCTGCACTCTCATGAATAGGGTATTGGTGCCTTTCTTAGATCATTTTGTTGTGGTTTACTTAGATGATATCGTGATTTATAGCAAGACTATGGAAGAGAATAGAGAACATCTTTGTGCAGTTTTCCTAGTGTTAAGGGAAAATGAGTTATATGTAAAGCTGGAAAAATGTACCTTTGTAAAGGAAGAAGTGGCTTTACTATGGCACGTAATAAGCTAGGAGAAGATTAGAATGGACAAAAAGAAGATACGGCCTATTCGAGAATGGAAAGAGCTTACTAAGCCTATAGAATTGAGGTCATTTCTCGGCTTAGTAAATTATTATAAAAGGTTTATTCACGGATATTCTCGAATGGCTGCTTCCCTCTTTAAGAGATTTACTCAAGAAAGACGTTCCATGGAAATGGAGGGAAGATCGGCAAAAGGCATTTGATACATTAAAGAAAGCAGTAGCTAGAGAGCTAGTTCTTGCGCTCCCTAACTTCGACAAATCATTTGAAGTATGTATGGATGCTAGTGATTATGCCATTGGTAGGGTTTTAATATAGGAGAACCATCCGATAGCCTTTGAGAGCTGAAAGTTGAATGAGACAAAAAGGCAACACCCAATACATGAGAAAGAAATGACAGTTGTGGTGCATTACCTTCAAGTTTGGAGACACTACTTGGTATGAAATTTGTGGTCAAGATTGATAATGTGGCCACTAGTTACTTCTAAACCTAAAAGAAGCTATCCTTTAAGTAAGTCCGTTGGCAAATCTTCTTGGCAGAATTTGATTTTAATATGGAGTATAAGGTAGGCAGGACGAATGTTGTAGCAGATGCCCTAAGTTAGAGGGTAGAATTGGTTGCTATAAGTAATCCTGAGAACAACCTTTTAGAGAAGATTCGAGAAGGGATAGAGACTAACCAGTTGGCTAAGGCTCTACTAATTCAATGTAAAGAAGGTAAAACAAGAAGATTTTAGGAGGAAGATGGACTAATTTACATTAAGGGGCAACAGGTGTATGTTCCCCACTTATCACCATTAAGGAGGGAAATATTGAAGGAATACCATGATTTTAAATGGGTAGGTCACCCAGGAATACACCGAACCTTAGCCTTGGTTGAAGAAACGTACTTTTGGCTACATCTAAGGGAAGATGTTGAGAGTTATGTTAGAATTTGTCTCATATGTCAATAAGACAAGGTGGAACAAAGGTCAGCCCTTACACTATTAGAGCCTCTACTTATTCTAGAGCATCCTTGGAAAAGTGTCTCTACGGATTTTATCATAAGCCTGCCCAAGTCAGATGGGTATGGTACGATTATGGTAGTAGTAGACAAGTTCTGAAAACATGCAACCTTCATTCCAGCAACAAAGGAGTGCCCCACTGATGAAGCAGCCTGATTATTCCTCAAGTATATAGTGAAGTATTGGGGTTTACCTAGAAACATTGTAAGTGATTGGGATGGTCGTTTCATAGGGAAATTCTGGATGAAACTATTTAAGCTTCATAGTTTTGAGTTAAATTTTTCTATTAGTCTTTATCCATAAACAGATGGACAAACGAAAAGGGTGAATGCATTAGTGGAGCTTTACTTGAGGCACTTCATAAGTGCAAATTAGCAAGACTAGTATAAATTATTAGATGGGGTACAGTTCTCTTTTAATCTACAAAAGAATGAATCAATGGGATATAGTCCTTTTGAGATTATCTTAAGGACATAGCCATTAACTCCTAATACGGTGACACCAAGGTATGCAGGGTATAGTCCCTCGACATATAAATTTGCAAGAGAGTAACAAGAGAGCCAAGACTTAGATCGGATGTACTTAAATAGGGCTATCAAGAGAATGAAGAAGGATGCAGATAAGAAGCATCGATCAATGGAGTATCAAGTGGGATATTAAATACTTGTGAAGTTAAACCTGATCTAGCAAACCAAAGGCCAATTGTACAAATGATTAATGAGGTGTTATGAAGGACCATTCCCTATCGTGAAACGGGTGGGATAAGTATCTTATAAGTTGGAGTTACCCCCAAAATTAAAATTCCGTCCAGTATTCCATGTTAGTATGCTCAAGCCATATCATAAGAACGAGGACGACCTAAGCAGAACAATGTTACAAAGGGTACCGATCGAGGTTCGAAAGTCGTATAACAAAGAAGTTGGAGAAATTATCGCTGATAGATATATAAGAAGACAAGGCTACTCCTCTAAGCATGAGTATATGGTTTTATGGAAGGGAAAGCCAGAAAGCGAAGCCAGTTGGGAACCTGTGAAAGACCCCATGGCAGTTTCTAGAAAAGATTCAAAAGTTCTACGAAGAAAATGCGACGAGGACATTGTCGAAATAAGTGGAGGAGAATGTCATGGGCCAATTTAAAAGGGCCCAAACTCATGAAATTCGTTCAGATAATCCAAAATGTTTTAGATAGTTGAGAAGATAAATAAGGTAGATGGATGCATTTAATATAAAAGTGGGGAGGATTTAATTGTAACCGTTAAATCAAATTGGTCTTGGTCATCCATCTTGAGAGGCCTACCTTTTGTATATATAGGGTATATTCCCTCAATTATAATCATTCAGTTATTTTTCTTAGTGCGGTTAAAAATGTTAAGTGTTGTATGGATTTGAGTGAAGGATTCCACCTGTGACACGGTATTGTACTAATATTTACTTTACGAATGTTTATCGATAAAAGAGCAAAACCCAAAACTAAGAGCGTTAAGGGTCATGAAATTAACTTCTTAAAAATTAATGAAATTTTCATTTATTTTTTTTTTCGCCCAGTTAAAAACTATTGATTAAAATTAACTTTTTAAACACTATTGATAAAAAGGGAGAAACACAATCCTCCGAGTCGAATTGCCGGTCCTACTCCATAGCAAGTAACCTCGTCAGTTTGTAAGCAAAAAGGCTATCGAATTTCAAATCCAAACCGACCTTTCCACCGATGTCTTCCACACCCAAACAACGCCCCAAACCCAAACCACCTCCACCGTCACCATTATCTTCCTCGGCCTCCTCTCGATCTTCCCTAAAATCCACAATCACGACTGAACCACCCCCAACCTTATTTCCTTCCAAAGACGAATACTTGAAGCTCGTAACGGTTCTCGTCATCGCTTCTATTATTGCTTTTGCCTGCAATTTCATCGTCAATACTTTCATTTATCCCCAAACCAAACCCTTTTGCGATACCGATATTGATGTCCAGGATGCGATCACAGGTTACTATGACTTCGAAACCCTAACTCTTGTCTTGACATACGATGAAATTGATTAGAAGCCTCTTAAGTGAAGTGATGTTGATTTAAAAATCCTAGCATTTATCTTTGGATGAAATGAAATTATTAAAATGTCTAGCTTAATGTTCAAGTGAAGTGGAATTGATTAAAATTCCTAACCTTCATCTTTCATTGCAGTGAGATTAATTAAAAACCCTAGCTTTTATCTTCCGGGGAAGTGAAATTGATTAAAATTTCTGTAGTGTCATGCTACAATAAGTACTGGTAGTTTTATTTCGTTTGGAGTATCTTCTGAGCTGGTAATTAGAGGTGCATTCGAGTGGTTTTTGTACTCTCTGATTGCTGTAAAGTTTGGTGATTGGTGTTATCATGTTGCAATCAAGTTGGTGTATTCATGTCAGTGTTAAAATGTTTATGTTTGCTATTGTAAATAATCAACTTATTTTGTAGTTGTTATATCTATTTCTGTCATCTCATTGTAGTGTATAAAGAATGGTAAAACATGACATGAATTCACGACTGACACTTATATCAAATAGTATCAATACTTTGTTATACAATTGTATGGTACAGTATTCTCTGTGACATTTGTGATTTGTGTAAAATATTTTGAAATAGTTCATGTCTCCTATCATCTTGGTGTATAAATTGCCGCCCCTGGTTGCAATATAACCACTAAAAGGCCCAATACACAAATAAGCTCCGAATGTCAATGGAAATGGAACCAATTTTTCTGAATCTGTATTGTGCAAGTAAGCCTTTTAACTTTGCACAATGGTTCAAATAAGTGCTTCTATTATAAGAACTTGCACTCAAACTTTGGAAAATATTTCTAGAGAATTTGAACTCACCAAGCTTATGCCTTTTTATGCTGTGATTTTAAGAACTTTCAAATATATGGTATTATATTATAAGGGGGTTATTTGTTCCATTGCAAAGTTGAGTGGTTTATCTGTATAAGTCAAAGTTTAGGGCTTTAAATGCATTTTTCTTCAAAGTTTCAAGGGCTTGTGCCTTGCTAGAATTGCCTAAGTTGTCCAGTTTTGTGAACTCCATGTTTTAAGCACTTATCATATTTGTGGAAGATGTTTATATTGAGTTTGATATTGTTTCAATGTATAAATTATCTGTACTTTGGGAATTCTATATATAACTTTCACCAATCTCCATATAAAGAGAGGCAGTGAACTAGTGAAAAATTAAAAATATTTTGCAGCACTATATGTTTCTTTAATTATATGATAGATGTTGCTCATGTTGCACCAGTATGATAATGGAGATGGATTTTTTTACTTGTTTAATGATGTATGTGATGTTTTTGCAATTTTGTGATAAGGGATTTCATTGTATGTATCTGATGAACAAAGTAGTTAGTGAGGTACATATTCTTCCTGGGGATGCTTTAATTTCGGTTTGCCTTGTCATCATCAGTCAACGGCTAACTGTGTACTTAATCTTCTGGTTATAGATAATTGTGAACCGTGTCCGAGTCATGGAGAGTGTCATCAGGGAAGGCTGGAGTGCTTTCATGGATATCGGAAATATGGGAAGACTTGCATAGAAGATGGAGATATAAATGAAACTGCCAGAAAGCTTGTGCATCCTGCGTCTTCTGCATTTTTTGTTCGAACATATATTGTCTGAGTTTTAAGTGGTGTCTTCTTTGAGTGAATATATTACGATGTAATTGCAGGCACAGTGGATTGAGGATCATCTTTGCGAAGCGTGTGCTCAAGCTATGTGTGATGGAAAAGGTGTAGTCTGGGTATATAACCATCCTATTGCTCCCTCTCATATACCTGTTTTTTGTAGATGCTTGTAGTAATGAGGATTTGATCCTAGATGTCAGGTTAAAGCAGAAGATATATGGAAAGATCTTGACGAACATCCATTGATGAAAAATTTTGGCTGGGACAGAGCTCTTTATTTATACACCAAACAAAAAACAATGGAGGCACTTGAAAAATTATTGGAGACTAGGCCAAACTCTATAGGGTATTTTTTTTCCCATGTTGTTGGAGTTGATAATCCTTCTTTCTTTCCTATCAAGAGAAGCTTATAATTGAAAGAGAGAATCTGACTGAAGCATTCTATCTTTCCTCGTTCTCACAGGGGTAAGGAGTTGGAGTTGAAGTGCCCAGATTCAATGGCAGAGTATTACAAACCTTACAGCTGTCGTGTCCATCAATGGATTCTTGAGCATGCAATGATTGTTTTGCCAGTTTGTGCACTGGTATCCATTCTAAAGGCAGATCTTGAGTGCTTACATTTTGACATCAAAGTAGTGGAGTTGTTGACAGTATTAAGATCTACAGCTTGTTGGACTTGTTCTATTGACCTGGAAAGTTCGTCAGAAACAATATATATCAGCACGTGTGGGGGAGCTTTACCATCAGGTGGATGATTCTTTTAATCCATTTTTATAATTTTCTTGAATGCTATATGCCAGGTTTCTTGAGTCAAAAGTGTTTAGGTGACTGCTTTAGGTATAAAATGGTATACCTTACTAGGAGGTGCTAACGGGTACTTAGTTTTGGAGGGTGTCAGTGAATGATGTGCCAAAGGATATTAATTTTAGCTAATTATTGGAGTAAATGAATAGTAGGAAGAAAGAAAAATAAAAGCTAAAAGAAAGTCAGCCTACATACTTGCATTGGCTGAAGGAATATATTAATTTGCACCATTTTTAAGTTGTTGCCTTTAGATATAATTTCATGAACTGAACAAATTTGGGATTGCAGAGAAGGTCATCCTTTCCCATGTCACCTAGTTACATGCTGCTTTATAGATATAAGGGATAATTTTTGAAGCACATGAGGATAATGACTGTTGATGTTTTTCATAGTTTATGAGAGATATATGTACTGCATAGTTATTCTTATTGTGGAGCTGGGTAACTATGTTCATAAACATATGTCATACCAAACCTGGACTATTGAATATCTGAACAAAGCAGCATTACAAGAATTCTGTTCTTTTGTCTATTCTGTCTGAACTGATATTAAAGGTTGGAAGTAGTACATATTTATCCTATTGGATGAGGTTGATTTCCCTTTCTTCCTTTCAGTAAAAGAGATGATGCGAGTTTCATCCATGTAGTTTCCATAACTTAGCCAAATGAATGTCTTAAGAAAACTTAAAATATTTCTCTTAGGAGCGGTTTAATATAGTTTCTCTTTTCTGCAACTCCTCTTTTGAAGAGCTTTTGTTATACCCCTTTTGCTATACTTGGTTTTGTTAAAAACAAGAAAATCTTAAGAAAACACCTAGCAAAAGAAATACTATTATGGTGTGAAGATAGTAGAATGTTTAGTCGTGTGTTTGTCACAAGTTCAAGGTAGTAGAATGTTTAGATATAGACATCGACCTTCAATTTCAATGAAATTTTGTGGATGTTTTACTATCCAGGAAATGATGTCAAACCTACAAAGATCGCATAGTATTTTGTTGCGACCAGTATATTGGGCAAATGATTGGTTACTATATGCATCCTTTTCTTTGTAAACTTGTGTTTATGTGCTTGGACTCCTTTGCTGGTGCTGCTGTAGGTCTGTGACATTCTTGAGGAAAGTGCATTGATGTCAAAGAGAGGGAATGGTGAGTATGAACCATGGGTAGTTGCATCTAGGTTACGCGACCATCTCCTGTTACCCAAAGAAAGGAAGGACCCTGTATTATGGAAAAAGGTACTTGTATGTTGCAGTAAGATCATTCCGCCACTAGAAAGTACTTTATTTCATCATCTTTGGCCCCATTCATCCTTCCATTTTTCTTATATAATTTTAAAGTTGATACCTCCTAAGTTTATGCTACATTGTAGTCAAACAGTGTCTCTTTTTCGATAGTTTTGGTGATTCCAAACTTGTTTACATGTTCTCTTTCCACATGCATGTAGGTTGAAGAGTTAATTCAGGAAGATTCACGCATTGATCAATACCCAAAACTGGTGAAGGGTGAATCAAGAGTTGTATGGGAGTGGCAAGGTAAGTAAAGCCACAATGTTAGCAACTTTGCATCAGCAGTTAATTGTTATTTATAACCATGTGTCTTGCTGCATTAGTCAATATCTCCTGCAGCAGATACAAGAATGTCATCCTTTTAACAGTAGGTTGGTCAGATTATCTTTAAGGGAGTCTAGGCTATTCGAAGAGTCTTTTAATCAGTTTCTGTTAGAGATCAAATGCTTGCTTTTTTTTTTCTTTATGGGTGGGGGAAGATGGAAGATGAATTTCATTTAATCGGAAGAAATTATATCAATCAAATTGACCAATATAAAAGAATTGATATACAAAGAGTTGGGAGAACGAAGACCCAGCTGGATAAACAAACACATTTCTTTAAGCATCAAAATATGCTACATAAGGAATATTGAATATTCTCTTAAGAGAACAAAACCCATCCAACGTGGTGAGTGACAAATCCTACAAAGGGATAATAGAATACCGTATAGGGGATGACAAAAAGAAAAAGAAAATAAACAAATTTATTATAAATATATAATTTTGGAAGTTTTTCCAATGGTTTCAACTTTGTAGTTTTATATCCATTTATAATATATGATTATAGAAGTCGCATAATACCTCTTCAATATTTCTTAATGAATACAACTCATAAACTTACTATATATTTGTTACACACTCTTCCATCTTTGTTTCTAGCATTTTTTCTTTTCTTCCTTTCACCTCTCTCTCTCTCTCTCTCTTTCTCCTTCTCTTCCTCTTCAAATTGTTTGCATTTTTTTTTTTCTCTTTTCACTGTACTCAATAGAAATCTTTTCCAATAATGCTATTTTTTTTTGGGTAATTCTTCCATTAGGAATTGAAACAAGTTTTAGTTGAAGGCCAATTTTTTAAGCCTGCAATTCTCAGTGGACTTTTCGCAAATGTTGTCTCTATTGTAATAATTGTTTTCATTTTTATTTATATTATTTGAGTTTTTATTTACACATTCCATTAATAGAGAGTATATACATGATATTTTCATTTTCCGATTTGTAAATAGTGTGACAAAATTTAGTCTTAAATGAAAACACAATTAGTAATGACATGTTATATCTTCCAATTCCTCTTTTCTCTCTCTCTCTCTCTTTTTTTCCCTCTCTCAAAGAGATATGATTTAATATCTCATCTCCTTATTCTATTTATACTATTCACTGTTGCGATAAGTGAGGTAAATTTCAAATTTAACTTTATATATTTTATATACTTGAACTTTGAGAACTTTATATTTGATTATTTGTATTTTATTATTGTTATTTACCATTAATATGTAGTTTGTGTATAAATTCTTTATTACAAAGTTTTCTCATTTTATTGCCTTGAATCCTTATACCATTGTATGTGGAAATGTATATGAGATTTTAAATTTTCATTTCATGTATGTTTTCATATGTTGCAAAATGCTATGTAATATCCTTACTTTTACATCAAATAATCCCTACACCTTTTGGTCTTTTCAAATACGATGTTATGTTTTTTATTAGTTAATCGATAATTATGTGGAATAGATCCAATTAAGTAAAATTAATTGAAAAGTTGTTAATTCATGGTTTACATTTTTAACCATTGTAAAATCTTTCTTCTGCATTTTCAGTAATTTCTTTACCGGAATTTCAATTATCTTTACTTTTCAAATATTTTAATAGAATTTAGAATTATTGGATATTTTATTAAATATTTTGGAAATGGTGACACTAATATAAATGTTCTTTTTTGCAAAGGATATTTCATACACTGTTTAGAGTTATATCGAATTATTTAACTTCAATCTTTGTTAATTTAACTCTTTGGTGTGTTACCTATTCTTTTTTATGGTACTCTGTTATTTTACTTGGAGTCAGTATTCTCTTACAAGAAACCATTTCTCTTATTTCACTAAAAATTATTTACAAGTATAGTATTTACATAAATTTTGAAACATTTAAATGTTGAGCAATAATCAAATAATTACATAAAACTATAATGTATAACATATTTATATAATTAAATGAGAAAATTTGGCTTGATTTTTGACATTAACTATCAATATATTAATTTTAGTAATCTTTTATGTAAATATAAAGGATATGATCTTTATTTGTGTTTGTTTAGTTCATGTATTTATGGACGGTAATATGTTATAACAAGTATGTACACAAGTGCTTAAGTAGTATATATGTGAGATTGAATATTGCGTTACTATTTAATATATACTATCAATATTAGGTTCAATCACTTGTGGTTGCAAAGGGAGAGAGAGAGAGTGCAAATCTAGCATGAAGTCAATTGGAGGCTTTGGAGTTTAATGGAGAGGGTAGAGTTGATCTTGTGATTATTGTGCCATTGATAAAAATATAACCAATAAAACTTGCACAATATGCGAATATTGGTATAGAATATTAACAAAAATAAAAATTTTATTTAAAAATATCATATTTAATATCTTAACAATATATAATTAAATTTAAAATAAATATATTATAACATTATGGAACTTGGATTGCTTTCCATAAAATGTATGTTATTTTGAAAGGGTTATAACATTTAAATATATTATTGGAATATTATGTGTGTGAACAGTTGTGTTGTTAAGCATTATATTAGGTTTTTATTTTATTTTTTTTGGGGTTAGCAAAATTAGGTTAATGTTGCAAAATTTAAAAAGTTTCATCATTTACTTAAAAGGAGGTGTTCCTTAAATAAAAGATTTTTTTTTTCCTCTTCAATATTATACCTCTTCTATATTACATTTTTTCTATTGTACCTCTTTGATGTTTCTTTTCCTATAAATAGTACTTACTCGTGTTGACTTTTTGTCATTATTTTTTCTGAAAATCACCATGTATTATATTTAATTTCAGAAGATTTTATTATTTGTACCCTTTCAATACAAATGCATTTTTGTAAATACCTTTTAAGGAAGAGATATTCTTATTGTAGATAATGAAAAGAGTTGCAAATAAAATGACATAACTTTAAATATTTTTTAAAATAGTTGTAACTTTTCTTTCACATATAGATGTAGAAAAACCACTAACATCATATAACATTGGTAATTTTAAGTTTAAAAGAATAATGGTAACTATTTTATTCAAAGAACATATATTTTACATAAAAAAGGTTTGATGAACTTGACTTTCGCATGATGAATTGTAACTTTTATATTTTGGATGTTTCATACAAAATGATATAACCAATAGTTTAAATTTAACATTAGAAATTATATTTTTCAAAATAATTTGTGAGATTAAATTATTAATATATTAATTGGGAGAATATTTTACATATGTAAATATTTTATATTGAAATCCGCCCATGGTGCAGATGCTTCACTAGTATATAAAAAAGTGCTTATTCTAATAACTACCGCCAAACAAATCTCAACTCGATCGCCACGATATTCGAACAGACTAGATCTGTAAAACTGGATCTATGATGGGTAGTATTGTAATGTTAATGGATCAATGATTGTTGGAATGGTAAGAAAAAAAACAATACGAGGTCAGTAGCAGTGGATCTATGGATATTGTGATCGACAATGGTAAATCTGCAAATTAAATATATTGATCAAGGGAAAAGATTTAGAATGCGGCTGCCCCCCTAGATGCTAGGGTTTGTGAAAGAGCTAAGAGAGAGAGAGAGAGAGAGAGAGAGAGAGATATTGTAATGTAAATGCCTTATTTATGAAATTGAAGATTAGCTGCCAAAACTTACACTGAAAGATGTGCACATTTGTGGAACTAATCTATTGTCTAGTGCAATCCATCTTTAACTGAACTGAAGCAAGAATGGAATGTCTTTTGTTGCCAAAAGAAAAGAGTAGAATATTTACTCATTCTCACTTGCCAAAGGATGCTTATGTGGTCTTAACCAATGGGCTCTAATGAGGGCTATGCTTGATGAAAGATGTAGGGTACATGTTTATCTATGCGTTTTAGAAGGTTTACATCTTCTTTCCATGCATAAGCTTGTAATTTATTGAACTGTGATGGCTCATCCATTTTTTTTCCTCCTTCTGTAGTTGATGGTTCTCTAAGCTCTTCAAAATTGCGGGAAAGGAGGGATAGAGGTAATTTGAGGTTCAGTACGTCCCCCAATGCAGATCTGTTTTGATAAGGGTCTAATTTGAGAACAGGCAAGCTGCTATCCTTGATTTTACCTACACGGCATATCTTTTTTCGAATTGTTCTAATGCTTTTTCTTGCATATGGAAACCTGTGCTCTGATTCAATGTAAATTAAGACACTACATCGCTGTGCTAGGTTATTGCTCTTTCTTTGAGACGAATGATCATTATAAATAGCTTTCTTTTTGTTGTCTTGTCTATTAGTTGTAAGGACATCACTTTAATTAATACAAGTGAAATTTAAAATTGCAGAGGATTTGCTTTTGAGACAATTGTATCAACTGTGTAAAATTTTTTTAAATATATGAGAGGAGGATGAACCATCCTTTGAAAGCCAACTGAGGAATGACATTTTTCCTTCATTCCTTATCTTGAATGTCCAAACATGCCAGACGGATCATCATGGGGTTAGTAAGCACAAACCAGACTGGCTCAAGTCCTTGGCAGGAGAAGTAGGGTTTGAGAATACTAGGAACTGCAAGATTAATAAAGCAAGTTTTCAAGGTCTTTCTATCCTCCAGATTGAGTCGAAGTACCTAGCTTCAGATATCATGTTTGTTTGTGTGCTAATGCTCCTTTCTGTCAGGTTTCTGTAAATATAATGTACTATTACAGTATGGAACATATTATGGTCCATTCAGAAATATTAGCGAGTACAGAATTACACAGATTTGTAACTCCTGGGGAATTCTTTCTCAATTAGCTCAAAAGGATCTTGATGTGATTTTACTGAGCCATGGTAAAGAAGGATTAGCTGGGTACTTTGCTTGTAGCTTCAGTTTGTGTACTCCTCTCACTAATATTATGTAAGTGTTAGTAGTTCCATCATACGAAGCACAGACAGGAGCATGAGGTACTGTAATATTATCTTCTCTCAAGCTGTTCTTGCACTCGTGTGTTGCACATGGATTTTACGTGGTTGGATGAGGCTTGGTTCGAATTCTATGTGCCACAATTTACACTTTGGCAAATGGGTATAGAAGATGGAGGAATGGGTAATGGTGAATCTACGATGCATTATTCCCATTGTCAAAATGCATTGATCTCTGGAAACATGTGTTTTCTCCTAAGCTTGTGTTTTCGTTTTTCTTCATATCCATTTTTGTTTTGAAATTTAATAAGGGCAGCCAATCCATTTGTTATTCGTAAATTTCTTTCCATTATGCATTTTCCTTCCAATTTTTATGTACTCTTTACTTTGGTTTGGTAATTCATGTTATTGGGTAGTGTTTGTATTTCTATTTCGTGTTGAATTCGTGTCATTTTCAAAGCACATGAAATTGAATAAAAATTGCAAATAATTAAGTTATGATACGTTGCGTTTACTTGTATCATAATTGTCTTATGTTCTGTCGTATTAGTATGTCATGTTTCTTCAATATAATGATGTTTTGAATCGTGTCATATATGTGTTGTATTGGTTCAGTATCTAACTCTGTTCTTACTTTCCTTGCTATCTTAAGAACATAAAGAAAACTCAATTACTTCTCTCATTTTCCGTCATTCGATTAAAGCACATAACATGGCGTTAGGCTTAGCTGTAGTGAGGGAGGGACTTGGCAGGTCGATGGATCTGGAAAGGTTGTTCCTCTGTCCAAGCAGGTAAGAGCTGCATTTTCTAGAAACTATTTCATGTCCAGCATTTCGTATCTTATGCGGCCCAGATCTAAAATAAGGCGTTGCTAATACCTCGTTAAAATAACAAGCATGGAGAATATTTGAGATCCACAAGATAGCTGTTCTAGATTTGGGATGGAGAGAGAATTTCGGACCAGGAGTATTTATACCGGTGGATTGGGTCAAACAAGCGCAAACTGCAGTAGACCTCCTAAATGACTGGCTAGAGGAGGATAGACCTTTGAATTCTTGAAATGTGCTTCTATTTCTTCATACTTTAAAAATATATGAACCATCAGAAAGTCATTAAGGTTTTAATACTGTTGCTATTTACGGTGTTTTTACCAATAGTATTAGCATTTTAGCAATAATTTGGGATATATGAATATTTTTATAAAGTTACAAGGAATGCGAAGCAAGTGCAAGACTAGGACCTAGAGGGTCTATTTAGACTAATTGCTTTGGGATAATATTCACAATTATTAATTAAAAAAGATATTTTGGGCTTTTCAGAACCGTGTTCATATTAAGCTAGGCAGTTGCTTTTGGGGGAAACTACTCGCACCTTGCGTCAGCCCTATATCCAAACTTGCCATCCCTATATCCAAACATGCCATCGTCGGTTAAGTTCAAAATGATTTTGGCCCAAAATGAAGAAATTGACAAGATTGCACATATTCGGCCTGGTTTATGTTGAACAAACACATCCGTTTGAGAAATAAAAGCATGAAACCCAACCCGCTTATCGGGGCCCCAAGGTTATATTGATTCTCCAGCTGTGGCCGACAAACGCCACCCTATCTTTCACTTCAATCACTGGCACGATGAGACAAGACCATGTTGTTTCATTTTCAAAGTCTGGAAAATTTAATTCAGATCTCCTTCTTTCCTCAAGCGAAATCACATATGCTAATTATATAATTTAGAATGGTTGTATCCTTATTCTTTCACCGTATTAGAGGACTCGGTGCTTTTCTTCGGATTTACCACACATGGAGTGGATCCAATTGTTTTCCTTGAGTGTAAATTAAAATGTTCATATTTATATTTTTACCCTTTGTCTTTCATTTTTTCGATACTTTTCAAATCTATAATTATTCTCTGTTTGTTGATATTGATTAAAGGAAATGTGTGAACTTCTAATTAGTTTATAATAATCCAATTAAATTAATAAAAAAAAATACATGTTGGAGTGGTGGCTGGTCATCCCATTATTTTGGTGGCCGGCTGTGACTATGTGTAATGGGTGGTGCAATCCATCTATCATTCCAAGATCAAAAATGGAAAAAAGAAGAAAAAAAAAAAAAAACAGCGTATCTAGTCACACATACGTTTTATACCGATCATCTCGTTGAGATGTTTTTTTTTTTTTTTTTTCCCTTCCATAACTCACCCTAAGAAGATAGGGCTACTCTCATGTGGCAGTTGGTCACGACTCATCATGTAAACATGACCTTGGTCGGGCACCCAAAGGCTGGGGTGACAAGACTGAAACTAGAGCAACTTGTGGTTTTTTTTTTTTTTTTTTTTGGTTTTTCACTCCTCATTTATCCTGGGTTGACTATAAATCCTGGGTTGACTATAAATTATTTGTTTTGTGTTTATTATACGTGTGCTCAGTCCCTTTTACTTTTTAAATTGAGTATTTAGAATCTCTAATGTTGATAAACATGCTTTTATGTTATTATATAGTCATTTTGTCCCTGATTAATCTAACAAAAAGAAAAATAGAAGAAAATATTTATGAACTGAAATATAAAATTGGAAGTGCTCTCAAGGCATAACGGTGAATGATCGTTTGGCAGTTTGAAAATATATTTTGAATTCTAGACCCCCAACTTGCAAAGATAAAGGGATTAAATATACATAGAGAAAATATAAGAATATTGCTTCTGTTTTTTTTTTTTTTACCGATTAACTTTTAGTGTGTTTGCTTAACAGTCATTTGAGGCCTTTTTGTTATTATATTTTTTCCACCCCTTGCAAATATCAAGTATTACTGCATTCTCAGAAGTCGCTATGTAGCGTGTGGTGGATGGTGTGAGTTAAAAAGATAGGAAGTAAAGATCGCTATTCGTGCTGGATGACCAAGAATATTTCAATGAAAAATGAATAATAATAAAAAAAAAGAAATCTCTTTCAGAAAAGGGAAAAGAAAAAGATTTTGTTAATATTCTCAGTAATAGTTAATCGCTGTCCCTTTTTTTTTTTTTTTCTCTGGTCGTAATCGCTGTCTTATTCTGCTTTGTATTTGTCTAATTCAACAAAAAAATGTTACTTTTAAGCGCTCGTATCGTCTTACGTGAAAAGAATAATTTTAATTGGCACGTCCTGTACTAGTAGCGGCTTAGACAAGTTTAAACTCATCACGAACATTGACTACTATCACTTAAATTACGTGTTGGAACACGAAAGAGATGGATGGTTCAATGAGAAACGAGAAAGGAATGAAACCAAAACCTTTCATTAAATGAAGATGTACGTCATTAATGAAGAAACGGGGATAGCTCGAGAAAGCTCCATTGATGGGAGGAAAACTGGCCCTGTTAGATACCTCAGAAGAGGGCCCGTCGACAAAGTAGTTAAACCCTATTCAACTTGTTCGGGAAAATATATATATACATATTTATTTATTTTCAAGTGAAAGTTTTTTATTTTTATTTTTTTTTAACACCAACCAAATCAAACCGCTTGTAAAGATTTAATATGATGGAGGAAAATAGAATCATATTAAAATGATTTACTCAAACTACCTTTACGGTTGATATCGTTTTTCTCTCTCTCTCTCTCTCTCTTTTTTTTTCCTCCCTCTTTTCTAAAATTAAGACATCTATTCTCATTTATGTGATCTTCAACTTTTGTTTAAACGTCAATGTCTTTTTTTTGGCCAAACATGAAACATGACCATGTTTTTTCTCATTTACTTAAGCTATTTTAACTCTTCTATTTAAATTGTAGTCCACATGACTAGTCTTATCAATTATATGCTGATATTGATGAGAGGTCATGGATATCGATACTTATACTATATATTAAATCTACCATATAAAACTTAATATGCAATGATATTATAGGTAAATTATATTTATCTATAACATATGACATCTTAAAATTTTACTATATTATATGTAAATATATATATATATATATATATACATACACTCACATAGATTAAGATTAAATATATTTATTTGTGATAATATATATAATACGTTGTATATTGTATGACATAATTCATACCAATAATAAACAAAGGTTCATTGTTACTTTTCTAGGATTGTTTAATCTTAAATCGATTGTTTATAAATACTGAACTTTCATTCAGTATGATATAAAATAGAAAATTACAAAAATTACTAAAGAGGAAAATATTCATGATTTTTTTCCCTCTCTTCATATCTTTGCTTTGTCTCAATTAAAATTAGACTATACCATTATTGAATATATTTATCCAATGAAATAAGTAGCACAATTATTGGGAGTATCCACTTATGGAGCAAGTAAAATATAAGGTCTTATCCATGTCGAATCTTATAATTACAATTAACCTTAAGCTATTTTATGATATTTTGAACCACTCTAGAGCCTATACTTTATAGACACTACTCAGTATAAGGTATCCTATCAATTTGTTATATTAGATTTCTATAATATTAAAATTTTATGATAAATTTTCAACATCTTGGATTTGTAATGTTTTTATAACATCTTTTTCATTCAAACCGCATAACGATACAATCTCCATGAGCTTATAAAAATGATATTGTAAAATCTATCTCATAGAATATTCTAGATAAAAGTAATGTTAAAAAATAAATAAAAAATAAACTTGATAAAATATTATGTCCATAAAAAAGGTGAACCGTCCACTTATGCAAATCTTACAATCTATTGGCAAGTTTAGTTTACTTGCTTACAAACAGTAGATTCACAAGTATAACAATCCATGGGAAATACAATAATATAGATAAGGTTAATAATGGGGGAAGAAATGAGTGACAAGATAAGGGAAAAAAAATGTAAAAAAGAGACCAAAATGAGATGGAATGGGCTTAAGCTATAACATACACACTTATTTCCTTTCTTACCCCTTTAAGTAGAATTTGGAAAATAGAAATATAATATTATTTTATTTTTATTATTATTATTTAATAATTTTTATTAAATGAGTATATGTTCCATGGTGAATACATGGTATTAAGATG
The DNA here is from genome assembly GCA_024138015.1 of Lumnitzera littorea. Taxonomy (NCBI): domain Eukaryota; kingdom Viridiplantae; phylum Streptophyta; class Magnoliopsida; order Myrtales; family Combretaceae; genus Lumnitzera; species Lumnitzera littorea. The sequence continues at coordinate 30,994,699 of JAMXBB010000008.1, forward strand.
CCATACCCATATTCTACCTTGTTCAAGTAGGACTAGAAAATTTTATTTATAGTTTAACCTATAGTTATAAATACTCAATTGAAACTTACCCGATTGAATAGAATATTATAAGATATTGGATATAACACATGATTATCTATTCACTCCTAATAATTATATCTTCAACTTATAAAAAGAAAACAAAGAATGGCTAATGTTTTGGGGAAAAAAAAAAAAAAGAATAGCCAAGGTTGCACATTATTTTGACCACAAATAACAATTATGTTGGAGATTCTTTTGCCACTAGCATCATTCCTAATATACCATCGGTAAGAGTTATGATGTATACTTTGCATTACACAGTAATTATACATTTAGATGCTATATATATAGCGCGTATTATCTACGGGTAATATTATTTATACTATATTGTACACATTATTTTTAATAGTTATACAAAATATAAAAATATGAATTAGGTCCTTATTTTGTACTTTTAAATGTTCTAAAATGAATGAAGCTGTTGGCCATATATATATATAAAGAAAGTTGATGTGCTCCCGATCATCAAATGGATCTGTCCATTTGAAACATTAATGGAGAGGTATAACCGCCAAACTATTGATGTTACAAGCGTAGCTCTTACACCTATTTGTTAGGCAATCTTTCCAGACTCATCGTCATGGATCGGCTAGAAACACATACATAAAGTAAATGAAGACAGGTGATTTGAAATACGGATTTAATGAAAAGTGCCTGGCGGCATGAAATCACGAGCGAAATCGCAAACAGTTCCATTTGTGAAACATCATAAATACATGGTACTCACGGTTACAGCTATGTAGAGTAAAACTCCTATATTGAGTACCCAAAAGCTTTATGGCTCAGTAAGAGCCATTACACTATACCTACTCGATCTGGCCCCGCTGTGCACGTATAAATATTATTATAATATGAAAAAAAAAAATGGATGGTGAAAATTATAAATATAGTGTAATGGGTGGAGTAATTACAGGAAGCCATGTGATTAGAGATTGAAGTTTAGGAGACATGGTAGTTATTGGAAGTGGTAGGGATGAAGAGTGAGACAACATTAATGAAGTAGTAGTTAATTATTAGAAATAATGTTCGCATCAGTTTTATAAATTTAATTATAAAATATAAATAATATAGTTATCTAAAACACCAAAGATGGTGAGGACTCCTACTTTAATATTATAGATAATCAATGTAAAATTACTTTAGTAATAAAAAAAAAAAAAAAGAAATAGGAACTACCAAAGTCGTATATGCTAATTGATTAGCCTCTATGAGAATCGGTTGCGTTTTGTTATTACATCTTTTCTTTTGTCAAATTATTATATATCCATCCAATCACGGATCTCAAAATTGAAAATTCAATCAATTTAAGCCAATAACGAGTTACATGGGCTGTTTGGTTACGGCAGCACTCACATTCCCGAACAAGGATTTAACTCGACTAACCAAAACTCTTTGTGGGAACGATGGTTGAAGTGGCTAATCCTCCGTTGATGATTTATTTGATTCAACAAAAAATGGACTCATAGACACTCCATCATCCAGAGTTCCCGTTCATATGATAGGAAGGCTAATCTTTTCTTGTCATCTGCTTCTTGATCCGCATCATGATTTCTTCTCACTGCTAAGCATTTTCAACATTTTCTTCAAAACAACTCGGGAATTGAACCGACAAGGTGGGGCATTAAGGAACACGAACCTGCACTTACAAAAAAAAAAAGGAAAAAAGAAAAAAAAAAAAAGGGTATGATATATATATATATATTTTGTTGGGATTTTTACACCTTTGTTTTGGATGCCTCATTTCCGCATTGCTGTAACATGGGCCTGCACGCATTTTCAGCCACCTGTTGTGACATCTATGACAATGGAGCAAGAAGATATATATAAGAATAAGGAGGTCATTCAACCTACAGTTTGTTCGACCATTATGTTATGGTTGACAAGCTCTATCTTGTCACGACACTGAGTATCGTTCAATTATTTAGGGTTTGGCTTGTATAACTTGTCAAAGCTCCAAATCCGGAAGATTTACCACCATCCTGCTGCATGTTGTCTTTGTCAGACGCAAATACTCCCCAATTCTTCTATAATCTAAATGTTTTAAAAACTAGTCTTATGATAGATAAGCCACAAAAACAGAAGAACTAAAATTCTTACCTACGTGCATGTTCAATACTATAATGCATAGGATCTAAAATCATTAACATTACAAGCACTGGTAATGCACGTTCCTGGACATTGGTAATTTAATTTGGGGGATAGTACAGACGAGCAATAAATAAAGATAATTTTTGGATATCATTTGTTTGTCATATTTTTATGGTATAGAACAAATTCTTTAGTCTATCATTTGATTATATATTAACCAAAATTATTAGAGAAAAAACCTTTAGCTACTGTATTAAAACTAAAAAATTTGTATTGCATATTTAATAATATAAAATTTATTTTACAGTACAGAATATATAATATTTATATATACATTTAAAAAATATCCATACACTAAGTCCCAAATTGAAGTTCTAAATTTCTTTGTAATTTGTAATATGAATTAAAGTTTTAAATAAGGTTGTTAATCGAATCGGATATTATCGAACCTTAACATTTGGTTCTTTTTTACTTTAACTTGGTTTACAATTTTGTTCAAATGGTTGAATCAAACTGAACTACTTGAATTTGAATTGAATGGCTTCTTATTAAAATTAAAAAATAATCGATATTTTTTAGTTTTAAACTTTAAGAACATTTTAGTTTAACTCTATTTAACTTTCTTTTTTTTGTTATCTTTCATCTCACTCTCAGCCTACACAATCCACTCTTATCCTCTACTTTTGTCTCTTAACTTTCAAACAAACTTGCACACCTTCACTATTACTTAAAATGTAATGTCACTATTACATAATGTGATCTAGCTTTAATTCTTATATATTATTTCTCAATTTAGATATTAATGTATAATTGCGAATTGTGATGATTATTATTATTCTTTCTACTTGGAGATGATTATTAATATTATCAACTACAACAAGGTATTTTTAAAAGCCATTGAAACCAACAATGTCAAACCAAAACACATTTGAAGCGATTTAAAACCTTAAATTGTTAAGAGTAGTTCTGTTTATTGAGAGTTTAAAATTGAATCGATTCAAATGAGGTTGAATTCAAATCAAATCTTGGATACCCTAGTTTTAAATGACTAAAAATATATTTTGACTAGCAATTGTTAAGGATTCTCTTAATGAAAGTTTGAAATAAAGTTTTGAAAGCAAAAATCTTTATTTAGAATGTGTATCCACCAACTTCTGTAATGAGCTATCCAAATTCTTTTAATTTAAGAAAATTATATTTCGTTTGATCTTTTCTTTTCAATATTTTCAAAATATATTTATTCATTTCTAAGGAAGTTTCGGTTTGCTCTAAAAGCTTTTCCCAAATGTTTTTGACCAAATTATCTCCTACCCATTTAATTTTAAACCATTTTCTAAGAATAGGGAGAATTGATTCTTACCGTTAAAAGCGAGGGATACTTTCATTGATAGATGAGCACGAGTGCTCCACCTTTTTGTAAATTGAAGTATAGTCGAATAGGCTTAGTACGTTTTGAGAATTGCGAACATAAATTGTATGTGAGCAATTATATTACGAGAGAATTATGAGCTCTTGAGATTGTATCTAGTAAATAGCTCTAAAGGATTTTCGAGTAAGTACGTGTTATGTTCTTGAGAATAGAGTGTCTATTGTTACAACTAAGATTATCAAAATTATAATTCTACCGATAAAGATTATATGAGCTTATTATTTCAGAAGGTTTTTTCAAGTGAAGATCATTTATATATAGAACATGGTGGAATTATGAATTTAAATATTAAACTCAATAAGTACTAAGTAACTTTTTAACCAAGTCAATCTATTAGAGTCAAATAGGATAAAAAATAACTAAAAGTATTTATAGAAGCTCATCAACTATCTGGGTATCACATCATCTCTCTTATTTTATTCCAGATTTTATTTCTCTCTCTCTCCAGTCTCTTATTTGACGTGCATAGTGGTAGATCCATTATCTCCCTTATCCCATTCAAGTTCTAATTTCAATTACAAAGTTTGCAAGGTAAGATGGAATCTACGTATTTGAATTTATGCTATCAAGATAAGTTAAAGCCTCATAATATTGATTTTCTGACGTATGAATAGGCACTTTAACAGACATGGAATTAGAAAATTTAGACATTCCTTGTTAGTCATACGAATAATGATGTTGATAAGATAGATCATGATTTGTTAAATTTTTACTCTCTTATAACAATTTAGGTTGCAATGCATTGTAGGCTAGCATTTTTATATCGTAATTTTATACACTAGCATAAGGACTCTTGCCTGATTACGGGTACCATATGTCTATAACGTTTATTATAAGTTATAACTAAAATTTACGTTGAATTTCTTTATTTCATCATGTATTTAAAAGCTTTTTTTTTATGACTATTGTAAGTGTCAACTATATAGCTAAGCAAAAAAAACAATAGACTAACTCACTCATGTGTCAACATGAGAGACTTTGTGTTTAATAGTTAGGAGAAAATGAATTCATTACTCGAAAGTAAGATAGTCAAAGCTATTTACACAAGGATGACACAACGGAAAATAACAACTAAACTAACTAAAACTGACTCTAACTAAATATAAATAAATACAGCTATATTACAGCTGGATGCATTTATGCCCCATATGTATTAAATATAATTACACAACTCTAACAGTAAGTATATCTACAATTTATGAAAGTTATGACATAGATTATATAAACTTATGTTTTTATATTTAAATTCTATAGTCTCTCTAGTAATTTTAGATAAAATCATAAACTTGACACTTTGATTGAGAGTTGTGTTTATAGTAAGTTCTACAAACATAAATTTTTATTATAGTCATAAGTTTAAGAAATTAGGAGAGTTGTGAGAGAAGCATGTTAAGGGGTTAGTCTTAGGGAGATAGTAAGAGAACTCATAAAAACCACAAAGGACATAATAGCTACAACTACTTTTGCTTTGATTTTAAAAATAATCTTGTTTACAAACTCACTCTACTCAACCTCAAAATTAGTGTTTGGTAGATTTGCAATGATTGAGCTACTAGTGCAGATGGCAGAGGAGAATGATCAATAAGGTGAAACTTTTATACTTATGGGCTTATCTTTTCTTACAGTTAGTATTTTATTCTCAAGTACTTTTTATAGTATTGTTTATTATTGTTTAAATGTCATTTGCATATCCAAGCACTTAAAACTTTTGCTCCATAACTTTGATTATCTAAAGTGATTTTGTAAATCCATTTTAAAAAGGGAATGTTTAAGAAAAACAAACTATAGTTTTTAAAAGAATCAATTCACCTCTTTTTCTTGCTTGCTATCTTAAGACCTACACTTCTATTCATAGTTGTGTCCCACATCACAATTGCAAGTTGTTGACATCATTATAGATTTCTAGACTTGTAATAACACATTTCCTTCACATCAACATTCTACTTATCCATAGATTAGGATGCATAAATTTCTCACCAAAAATTATATCATTTAAAATATTTATCCCATAAAAGGCAATGAATATCCAATTGATGATCTAGCTATTTGGAGTGGTTTTTGGCCTTGATGTCCAGCACAAACATAAAAAAATTAATTTAACATTAGATATCATTAATATGTTTTGTTAATCTTCTACAAATGAGCAAAACATATCATCACTTACTTGCACTTGTTTACAAAGTTTATTTCTTGTAATCTTTTCTACAAAAACATGTGAAATTTCATAATAACAAAATTATCCTATAAATTTTGAAAACTTGCATTAAATCATTTTCAACTTGGCTTTTTATGTAATTCTAACGCTTAAAGTAGATTAAGTATTGTTGGAGGTTGATGATAGGATTTGAAAATTGAATAAAACAACATTTAGTTAAATGGATGGTAGCCATGATGATTAACTAATAGTTTAGGTAGTTAACTTAGGTTGTTGGTAATCGAGTGTTACCTTAAGCTAGTTAAATAATGACTTGGTTGATTGAATGGCTAGCTTTGGTTTTCAGTTGGTTTTCATCTTGTTATCAATTTCTTTACATTAAAATCTATTTCTATTGTGTTGTACAAAACATAGATTTTTAGAGATTATCATATGAGTTCTTGATTCTTATTGTAAACAACCATTTTATTCATAATAGTTTTATTGAAATACTTAAAAGGGATAGATTTAATTAAACAAGCTCATTTCCAATCAAGTGAAAGACAAGTATAAATACAATAAATTGTAGTAGAAAATAACAGAGATAAGGGATAGAGAAAACAATTCCATATTTAATGTAGAGTTTAGACTAGAGGTGAGCGGGTAATCCTATTGTATAGAGTATAATCATAATTAGTAGGATAGGTATGGGGTAGATATTGAGTGTCTTAGGATAAATTCTAAGTAGTAATATCTTAGAATTTGCTCCTGTAGGGTAGAGTTTGGGTATGATGTCTTCATTACCCTACACATGCTTTAGAACTTGCAAAGGTATATAGGATACATGTTATAGAGTAATCTATACCTACTTTGGAAAAATTATTAAATAATATTAATAAGTGAAAAATAAACAATAATGTTACTTTTTTTTGGCTAAGAGAAATTTCATGAATAAGAAACAGAAAGGCCCTAAACCTATAAGAAAGAACCTTAAATCTAAAACTACTCTTCTCTTGTATCTTTGAAGTCTCGATAATGTCCCTTCTTTCTTTAATTTTGAATATGATATATATATTTTTTATCTAATGACATATGGAAAATAAATTGCTTTTAAATTGTGATAATAATTATGTTGAAAAAATTAATGTAGGTATTTGTAAATAGGGTTAATGTTGCATTTATTATCCAAACTTTACTAAAATGTTAAATAACTTTGAAAAAAATCATTTTGCTACCTAATTGAAATTCTCCTTGTCGTTTATACTACATATTCTAGCTTAGTTAATTAAACTTCGTTTGGTGATGTGGACTCATGGATGAATTATGAATTAACACGTAACATTTGACATATATAGAGAAATAATTTTTGGAAAAATTTATTTTTCCGAATAACATAAATGTATAGACATATAACCTTAAGTTTCTATCCAAGAGATGTACTTTCTCAACAAAGAAGCCAAAAATACATTATTATATAGAAGGCAAAGATTAACGATGTAGCCATGTCGGACAAGCTATAGGAGCTTAGTCATATAGGTGCAATATTGTAGTTTATTCGCATGAGAAGCCAACTTCAACTCAATTTTTTATACTCCATTTTACTTTCAATTTCCATAATATTATCATGTATTGGATTTAATATAAGAGTACACTTAGATTATGTGAAAAGTTTTTTAAGAAAACACATCAAAAACTTACTTAAAACACAATCAAAATGAGCCCCTCAACTATTTAAAAAAATTGCAGTAGCTATATGTATGCTTGACCAATCGACCATGCTACTTTAGATGATTATTTTTCCCTCTATCACCTACCAAACTACAAGCCATCATCGCCATTGTGTTATAGATGTAGAACACTACAAGATCCATTCATTGACATAACCAAAGATCTATCTAATAGTAAGATAATCAAATTAGTAGTCCAAACTTTTGTTTATTTTTGTATCAGTTATATAGGTAAAATATATCTACTGAAGATTTGATTTTTATTGAAGAACTTTCATTTAAATTACATGTAACAAAATTTAGGATTTTTCTATGATTTCTTCCTTGTTTTATAAGGGATTGGTATTGCCTTCCATTTTACCCTTAATTTATATTTATTTAAATCTCAACTATTGATCTAATGGTTGAGATTTAAAATAGTGTGAATGAGTAGTAGAATGAAGGGTGGGACTAGTCTCGTCAAAAATAAGGATGGGAACGTAGAATCTCCAAAAAATTTAATACATATTAAAATTTATTGCAACCAACTTTATCATAAGAAAACACTTTAAAGTGCTTCAAATCATGAATTAAATGTCAAATATAGATGCTAGTACATTTTCTTGACGGCTTGAAAGAGGTAACTTCAATCCAAGTTTTAAATGTGTTTTAAATAAATTTTTAGAGAAATCTTTGAATGATCTAAAAGTATACAAGAACTAGAATGTACAGCTAGTTAAGGGAAGCTTAACCCACAATATCTAACAAAGTTCTTATCTAATATGGCAACTTTTTCCACTACAAGACTAAAGTTTAGTCCCTAACAAAAAAATAAAAATAAAACCCATTGTTGAGAATGTTTTGCAGTCCTTAGATTGATAGGGTAACATTTCTATCTCTTACTCTCTTCTTATGTTTTTTCTTTTTCTTATTCAACTAGGGTTTCAAATCTTTGTTCATTCTTGCCTCTAAATTGAAAAATATTATCAAATCTAAATCTCTCACTCTTAGATCTCTCTAATGATATACTTTTCTTTGATTGTACATCATGTTTGAATGGTGAACTAATTAAAGTTTCTTTATTATATGTGCAAGGTGAATAAGAAAGTAAGGAAACGATTTCTCTGGATATTTAAGATTCTAGTTATCTCCAAAGTAAACACAACTGTTCTTTTAAAGAATGAAGTTCGACATCCCTTTCCATATTTACTTTCACTGTTTATATTCTCGTAGATACAAGTTTAGATCTATCTATATAGTTGTATCTTATAACCAATTGTAACTAATTCCAACTGTAAATAGTTTCCCATACTAATGTAACAATTAAAACTTTTCAGACCTAATCCTATGTTAGACTTTCCATACTTTGTTTTTGTTCTTAAAACATTTGTAAATTATGAGTATTATACTCTTCTTCTTCTTCTTCTTCTTCTTCTTCTTCTTTAACATAACAGATTCCATCCCCCTTTAAGACCTTCCTTGTCCTTAAGGTTAAAGACTTGAAATTGGCTCAAATTTGAAAAATATAATGACTCCAAACCATGTGCTTGTTGACCAATCATAACGAAAAAAAAAGCCAAATTTCCTTAGAAATTTTGTTAGCCATATGATAGAATGTGGAAGTTGATGACACTCTATCCTAATGTTGCTATGCTGAACCGAAAATGTACTATTTCATTGTCCTTGAAAACTTAGAATTAGTAGTAAAAGAAAAATGTGTCCTCAAGTTTAGAGTATGTGAAGTAGTTTGACATCAAAATTTGTACAACTCCATTCTCTATTCTAATGGACCAAATAATTGAGAAACCATGTTTAATGTTATGTTGTTCGTTGTCCCATACCACATCCCTTCAATAGTTTGAATTAATAGAAAGCATAATTGTTGTTTATATGCTTCATAATGTGTTAGACGAGTTAGTGATGAGAACAAAACCTTGTGATTGTGTAATCTACTTAACCTCTGCTGTGTTGGTAATAACACAATGTACACTCCAAAAATGAATTTTCTGAGCCAACTCAATGTGAGAATAGCCATTTTCTACCCCTTTATGTGTTGGTTCCAATAATTGCAATTCCAAAGGCTCAACTAATGAGAAATCAGAAACTTTGAAAGCATTAATATTACTTTTCCAACAATATTTACTTACGAGCAAAGTTGATGAATTACTAAAGAAAATCCTATTGACCAAAATTATTGAAATCTAAATTAACTATTGATATTTGTGATTGACATATGGGAAACTAACCTCTAATGTAGTTGTCTCCAATTTATTTATATGCATATTGTCATCTTTAACGAATACTTGAATTGTTTTGTTAGAATTGTTGAATGGATTTACATATGAAACATTTTCAACTTTGTGTTCTCAACATCATGTACCATACTTCTACTTCAGTAGTATCATACTGCACCATATGTTTGTGTTCATTAATATCATTTTCCTTAACTGTAGAAATGGTTGTATCATAAACTAATTGATCTACGACATTAATATTTTGAAAATTGTCAACAACGATCTCATGTGCCATATCTATCACTATATTGCTATTTGAGTTTTCAACAAATTGAACCAAATCTTGGGAACTTTCTTTACCATTATATTGTTGATCATTCTGTAGCTTTGATTCCACTTATTTGACAAGTGAAGATGATGAAAAATCCATATTTGATTTTTGTTTCCTTGGATTAATCCGAATCTCCCTTTGTTTTTGAAAATGATGCATTAGAATTTTGATATTATTATTTATATCATGTAACATGGCATCCAAACGATCAAATTGACATCTATACTATCTATGTATTTATCTCTTATATCAAAATGACTTGCATTCAATTTTACCTATTGTTAGAAACTTATAACTCTAAAAGCATGGCCTGCAATTTGTTGAAACTTCGAAGCTCAATACTTCTTGATTGTACTACTACTAAGAATCAATGAAAGCACCAATGTTAGGAAAGCTAAGGGAAGCCCGACCTACAATATCTAACAAAGCCCATCTTGTCTAACACAACAATGTTTTCCACTACAAGGCTAAAGTTTTAGTCCCCACCCAAAAAGAAAAAAAAAAAAAAACCACCAGCAAAAATATTGTACAACCCTTGGATTGAAAAAGTAACATTTTTACCTCTCACCATTTTCTTATGTCTTTATTTTTCTTGTTCAACTAAGGTTTTAAATCTCTGTTGATTTATACCTCTAAATTGAAAAATATTATTAGATCTAAATCTCTTATTCTCAAATCTCTCCAATGATATACTTTTCTTTGATTGTATTTTGTGTTTGAATGGTGAATTGATTAGGGTTTCTTTATTGTGTGTGTAAGGTGAATAAGAAAGTAAGGAAAGGATTTGTTTGGATATTCGAGACTCTAGTAATCTCCAAGGTGAATACAAATGTTCTTTCAAAGAATGATATTTGCTTTCACTATTTATATTCTCGTAGATATAAGCTTAGATCCATCAATATAGTCGTATCCTATAATCAATTGTAACTAATTCCATTTGTAAGCAATTTCTTGTACTAATGTAACATTGAGACTCCTCAAACCTAATCCTACGTTAGACTTTTCTTGCTCTTTTTCTGTTCTCAAAACTTTTGTAAATTATAAGTATTATACTCTCTTTCCTTTGTCATAATAGTATTTCAAGCAAATTTGATGAAAAAACTGCATTAAAACGATAGAAATCGAAGATACAAGTTTGGGAAACATACATGTAGTTGTTGTAATTTTTTTTTAAACAGTTGAAGGGCTCATTTTGATTGGGTTTTTAGCAAGTTTTAAATGTATTTTCTTCAAACATTTTAATCTAAGTGTACTTATATAGTAGATTCATGATATGATGGTTTTATGGAAATTAAAAGTGAGATTGAGGCTTCTCACACAAATGAACTGCAATATTGCACTAATGTAACAAGGCTATTATAGCTTGTCCCACAAGGTTAAGTTCTTAGTCTCTGCCGTCTATGTAATAATGTATCTTTGCCTCCTTTATTGAATAAGTATCCCTTGGATAGAAGTTGAGGAGTGTATTTCCATGTGTGTATGTTGTCCTCATTATGAGATATGATAAGTTTTTTTCCAAAGTATTTGTATAAATATGCTAAATGCCACGTATCGATTCATAGTTCATCCATGAGTCTATGCTAGCAAATAGAGTTTCACAAAGTTAAGTTAGGTCATATAAATGATGATGGAAATTTCAATTGGGTAGCAAATTGATTTTTTTTTTTTTTAAGTTTGGGTAGTAAATTTGATATTTTGGTACAGTTTGGGTAGTAAATGTGACATTAACACTTATAGATACATATTTAAAACTATTAATCAAGTATAAAAAGCAATTTTTTGGCATAAAAAGATTTAGCTAGTATTTGCTATAGAAAATGTATAAAGCTACGATTTATAAAAAGATAAGAAAAATTTAGGAGAATTTACAAATAATCTCTTTAAATTTTGACTTAGATGCAGATTGACTATCTAAATTTCCAAAGTATATTTTAAGACTCCCTTAACTTTAATAAATTAGCAAAATAAAAAACATGTCCCTTTTTAGTTAAGAAAAAGTTATACTATTATCAAAGTTTATAGGGCCTTCAAGTGTATTTTGATAAATTTAAGAGGCATTTGTATATTAAAATTAAAGTTTAAGAGAGTTATTTTCAACCTATATGAGTTATTTATCAATTTATCAAAGTTTAGAAAGTTATAAAGCACACTTTGAAAGTTTAGGGAGTCATGTACTTGAGTCAAAGTTTAGTGGAATTATTTGCATTTTCTCCAAGAATTTAGAGTTTTCACAAGTTACCCCTAACCCTATAAGTTCTATATAATATCGGTTTTAATGTGGTTTTAGGGTGCTATATGATAGGTTCTAAATAAAAAAATTTAGAAACCTATACTTACAAGATGAGAAACAAGTTGGGCTCTATACTCTCTACCAACCATATACTCACTTACTCATAGTTTAGATAGTCCTTTACACTCCATTATCACCAATAATCGCCTCCTCAAATAGACTCCACATAAACTTTTTGATCTTGATCTTTAATTATTGGATTTACAAATTATAGTTAGTTTAGAATATCAAGTATAGTGGTAATGCAAATAATTGATAGAATTAACAAGTACAATATTATACTGTTATTGTAGTATATTTCATATTAAAATAATTATTATAATACTAAATTATTTTATAACTAGAATTCTAAATTATATATTATCATCAAATGTTATATGTTGTAATATTAATTAAAAGATATCGCATATTTTTTTGGGGTGCTTTTATAGGAAGCTAGTTTAAGGAGTTAGAGTAACCGTTTTAAGAATTTAAGGAATAATCTTGAGTCTTAGTAGAGATTTTCCAAGAATTTTTTGAACCAAGCACTATAATTAATGATATTCATAGAATTGTCATTTTATTAAAGCTTATTACAATGAACAAAACAAAACACAACATAAACTAAGGGTGAGTGAATAAGCTCATTATATAAGGTACCCACCTGAAACCTAGACCCTATTCTACTAGATAGGTTATTGGTGAGTAGCGAGGGTCACATGATAGGTATCAAGTATAAAGTTAAGGTATCTTATACCCGTCCTGAAGCCTGTACTCTAATGCAAAAAGTATAAGTTCTAGATTCTCAATTCTCACCTTATAATAATAATAATTAAATAACATTAACAAATAAAAAAATTAATCTATATTTTTTTAACTTTAAAGAAAATAATAGTAAAAGTCTAACGTATAATAAAACCTTAAGATTACATGCTATTATGTCTACTGTCTAGTCCCTCTTTTTTTTTTATTTAATATTTTGGGTGAAACCCTCTCTCTACTTTTACTATATCATTTTTTCTACTTTATTTTTCTCTTTTACTAACACTAGTCTAGTAATATCTTAAAAACATCCTTATTCTTAACTTATTTACTCCACTAAAAAGATATGTCTTTTAATTTCTTATGCATATAAATTATGAAATAATTTATTTATGTTATAAGATTTGATTCCTTTCAAATTATTACTAATTGGTCAACATAGCGAAGTCACAAGTTTGATATTGAGTATAATTTAACATAGTATTCTAAAAGAAAATTTAAAAAACAAAATACACGTTCCACAATAATCGGAATCAACCCCCTAGATCGATCACATGAAGCCGAACTATAGGATTCTAAGGACTCACTCAAAGAATACTAGTTTGAAACCCTATTTGAGATGGAAATTCTTATCTTGACCTCTATGTTTCCCTTTTCTACTAACCTAACTGCCAAGCTTGTACATGCACCAGACTTGTCGAAAAGTTGTGCTATGATAGATTATCTAAGCAGATAGTCCTAAGACTATCTAGGCTGAGCTCCCAAACTGACAACAGATGTTTAACCCCAATCTCAGTTGACTACTCTACAGTTAGACTGACTGGGCCCTAACCTAACCCAGATTAGGTCGACCCTTAACTGCAAATTCTTTTTCTCGTCTACTTTGTACCATATTTCTAATGTCTAGCCATCAAGTGATATGTGTTTTCTAGCAAGAAATTCCAAAAGGATTTTTTACTTTATGTAATGAATATTCTTTGTCTCTTTTACCCTTTTTAGTATGTATTGTATAACCTAATTGTAAGAATACCTTTTGTCTTTTCATATACATAAAGTAACCCTAGTGAATGAGTATATAAACCCCCACTTAATTGCATGTAGACAATCAATCCTGAATATTAGAATATTATTTAAGTTTCCTTTAAGCAACCATAGCATTCTCATTATCTTTTAACACTTATCTATTCTCTTTAGCAAGGAGTAATGGTGAGTAACCTTTCAGTTTGGATCGGTCAGTCATATCTGGTGGATTGTAATCCGAGTAAGATTGATTGGTGTGTCATATCCAATTGGTAGCTACTTGGGCTTTGCTAGCTTTTTCTTTGTTTTCTTTTCTACTCACTTTGTTGTAGTGTTTCTCCATGTGTCTAACCTCGAAGACTCATCAGCTTCGCCGGTATCAAAGCACGGTTCCGAGAGGAAGTGTGTAAAGTTGCAGTGAAGTTTGGTTCGCTTCGTTGTTAGTAGCTATAGTGTTCCTTCCATAGATGCTATAGTGTGTTCATGTGGAGTAAGTCTAAAGTTGTGAGCTGTGTAGTAAAGATTATATGTCATGGTAAGTGAAGTTTCATTGTTACTCTGTTCTTACTCTATTTTGTTTGAGTAATTATTTGGTATTCAAGTTGTTAGTGTGTCGGTTGAAGTTTTGGATGGTACGATAACATTGTTTTCCCGTGTATTGTGTTGTTAATCTGTTTGAAAGTATTATACAATGTTGGACTCTAGTATTCAAGTTATTATTGGAGACTACAGTAGTGACTCTCAACTCGGTCGTAGTCATAATGGAAGTAATACTCTTAGGTCAATTGATGACAAACTTGACAGACTCATTAATCTTGTTGAGAGTCTAGTCACCGCGATGTAAGTTAATAGGCAACAACCCTAGGGTATGCTACAGCGTAACCCACCCGAAAATGTTCTAAAGATAGGCTATAGCTAAGGTAACCGAGCTAATCGCCTAGTTCGACTCCCTCGAGTTAGAGGAGTGGTAGACTGAGTTACTACACAAAGATTGGCGTTGGGAGAGATTGAGGAAGATGATAAGAAGATTAATACTGTGGAGTATGGAGACGAAGAAGAAGAGGTTGGTTATTACCGAGCATAGGAGCTAGGATGCTGAGTTCCTTAAGGACTAGACAATGTCAAGGTCTAAATCCTACCGTTTAGTGGAAGTGGAGATGCAGATGAATACTCAAAATGGGAAGAGAAGGTTGAGAAAGTGTTTGATTGTTATGGGTAGATAGATACTGTCAAGGTCTGACTTGTTGCATCAAAGTTTATTGGATATGCTACAATGTGGTGGAAAATTCTAAATGCAGTCAAAGTAAAGGATGGAAGACGAGGAGTAAGGACCTAAGATGAGATGAAAAGATTGTTATGGGGTTAGATTTGTGCTTGAGACCTACTGACAAGATACATTTGCAAAGTTGCAAAAACTTCACCAAGGAGGCCAATCTGTTAATGATTATGTGAGAGAGTTCTAGATGCTTATGATCCGAGCCAACGTGGAAGAACCAGAAACCTGTATAGTATCGAGGTTCATTTCTAGGCTCAAGTATGAGATTCGCAACTTTATGGAAGTGCAAAGATTTTATACCTTGGAAAAGGTGATTAAGATAGCATAAAGGGTCAAAAAGTAAAGGAGAAGTACTCTGAGTCGACCTAAGCCAACATTTTCCTAAGTCCTGTTCCACGCTAACCTGTCCAAACTAAGCTGAGGAAGCCATATCGAGCCAAGGAAAGAAATCACCGACTTGATGATAACCAAGCAAGTTAACAGGGCTAAGTAAGATAGCCGTGCCAAACTGAGGCTAGGTCAATCCTGAAAGCATATGAGTGAGGATAAACCTTCGAACAGAAAACTAACGAGGTGAAGTGCTTTAAATTCTTAAGCTTCAAACATATGGTTGCTAAGTATTTGAATCGACGTGTCATGGTGCTTCAAAGAGATGTAGTGGATAGTACCAACCGGAGCTAGTTTGAAGAAGAGAAGGATGTTGGAAAAGTCGAAGCTGAGGAAGAAGATTAGACTTGTATCTATGCTAACTAAGGAGAAGTAATGAACTTAGTCTTGAGACAAGTGTTGAGTTCCTTATCGAACTCTAAGGAAGAATAGAGAGAAAATTTGTTCCATACTAAATGTACCATCAAGGGACAATTGTGTAACATCATAGTGGACAGAGGAAGTTGTATCAACGTAGTCGCACAATCCTTTGTATAGAGGTTAGGTTTGCCGACCTCAAAGCATCATCAACCTTATAAGTTACATTGGCTTCATGATAAGTGGGGTACCTAGGAGCTTAGTTATTACTAGGACTTACCGTGGAAAATTTGACTAAAATGGGTCATTCGAAATCTCAAAGAAAATTAGAAGGAAGTAATCCATAGACGAACAAGAGTAGCTGATGTAAAGCTACTCGAAAGATGTAACTCACCAATGAACATAACACGACTTGACACCTCACTTGATATAATGCACAAGTTAATGTTAAGGTCCACCCACCACTAATTCTAAGCTACTTTGCAAGATTAGATAAGAGTGTATAAAAGATGGACTTGGAGAGGGTTATCTCACAAGAATAGAATATTCAGTATTAAATGTAAGCTATCTCTAGCTTACAAGGGAAATGGACTATTTATAGTAAGTCCCTAGGGCAACATCATAAATAAAGAAATTACAAGAAAGTATATACAAAAAGAGGATTCCTAGTACATACGAAAATGGGTAAAAAGGACAAAAGACAAAAATGAAAAAGCGGTACAATGTTAGCTAAGGTAGATGGGTGGCAATGTAACATTAGTCCCATACAAATATTCTCTAAACACAGTAGGCGAAAGGGATCAAGATGTTGGGGCAATAAAGGGGCCGAGACAAGAGAAATGGTAACAGGATGAGAGAAAACTAATCGGCCGTTAAGTGAGTCTCTCATCTCTCGGCAGAAACCTCTCGGCAGTAGTTGGTTAGATTACTCGGCGTATGGTTGGCATCATTACTACCGAGTATATAGATTATCGTATAACAATGCAAGGAGCTCAAGGAGTTTAGCTACCTTTCTTCAGCGTAAACTTTCTCGTCATCAGCAAGTTGTTGAGAGAGAATTCTTTAAGTGAAGGATTGGAGTCCTCAGAGTCGTGTGTAAGTAATGGGACCGTTAGTCGATAGTTTATCATTTCCCCAGGGTTGCTGAAGATTTGCCCTCAAATCTTAGTCTTCGTCTTCATCGGGCACATAGGGAGTCAAATCGGCAACATTGAAGGAGGTAGATATGTCGAAACCTTCGGGTAGCTCAATCTCATAGGTGTTATCATTAATATGCCTCGGGATCCTATAGGGTCCATCAATTCTGAGAGATAGTTTATTAGTCCTTCTACTAGGGAAGCGCTCCTTGCTAAGATGGACCCAAACAAGGTCCCTAGGGGTATAAACGACTCACCTCCTTTTGCGGTTTCCCACTTCCTTCTATCAGGCTACAGTTTTGGCCAATTGCTTGGCAATCTTCCAATGTAACCTTTAGAACTCCTTGGTAAGCTGTAGGCCGAATTGACTTTCCCCTTGTATAGTCGGGTTATTAATTAAATCCAAGATTAGGTTTAGGTTAAGTCTATAAACATCCTCAAATGGTGATGTTCCGATTAAGCCATAAGTTAAGCGATTATAGGCAAATTCAATGATAGGCAGGTATAAATCCCAATCATAAGAGTTCTTTCCAACAGTAGCGCGCAGGAGATTATTGACAGTTCTGTTAACTACTTCAGTTAGCCATCTATCTAGGGGTGGCAAAAGGTACTGAACAGGAGCTTAGTTCTGAGTTTCCTCCATAAGGTCTTCCAAAAGAAGCTCGTGAATTTTGAATCACAGTTAAACATAATACTTCTTAACACTCTATGTAGTCGTGCAATTTCCTACAAAAAGAGGTTAGCGATGAATAAAACATCATTAGTTCTGTAGTAAGGAATGAAGTGGCCCATCTTACTGAATCGATCGACTACTATTATGAACGAATCGTATCTTCTTTGTGTGTGGGGAAGGCCGAGCATGAAATCCATGCTTAGATCATTCCACAGCCGCTCGAGAATTGGTAGGGGTATATATTCTCCATAGGGCTCTCTCTTCCCTTTTCCATACTTATACACTTTACACCTCTTAAGTATTCAATGCACATCCTTTATTATCTTAAGTTAGTAAAAGTGCTCCTTCAATATCTCAATCATCCTCGTTTCCCCAAAATGGCTGGCCAGACTCTCGGCATGAGCTTCTTGAACCAATAGCTCCCTTGTAGAACCACTTGGCATGCAAATCTGCTTACCCTTCATCAAGAACCTCTCACTCAAGTAGAGCCCCTTCACAGCTCTTCTAGTACTGCACTTGGTTACTAAGGGTCCAAAATGTGAGTCATACTCATACTGATAAAGTAAAGTGCTAATTTTAAGCACCTTAGCTTGTAATGTTGTGATGAGGGTATAACAGCGAGAATGTACATCAACCACTGTATTGATGCTTCCCTTCTTATATTTGATGACATAGCAAAAGGTCTCTAAGAACTCGACCCACTTGGCGTGACGCCAAGAAAGATTCGGTTGGCCACGAAGATGCTTAAGAGATTCATGATTCGAATAGATGATGAATTTTCTCGGCAACAGATAATGATGCCAGTTCTGGAGTCTACGGACAAGGGCATAGAATTCCTTGTCGTAGGCTGAGTAATTGAGGGCAGCACCTCGAAGTTTTTTGTTAAAGTAGGTAATGGGTTGGTGCTCCCACATAAGGACAACACCAATGTCGGCACCAGATGCATCACATTTAACCTCAAAAACCTTCTCGAAATTTGATAAGGTGAGTATTGGAGCAAACGTCGGTTTAGTCTTCATGTCTTCAAAACTCCTTTAAGCCTTTTTTGTCCATCTAAACTCAATGTTCTTCTTGGTCAATTCAGTCAACGATGCAGTTATGGAGCTAAAGTTATGGATAAATCTCCAATAGAATGAGGCTAAGGCATGGAAGCTCTTGACTTCAACAGCACTAATCGATGTAGGACACTCATTAATAGCTCTGACTTTTTCTTCAACTTGAACTCCACTCCTTGAAATGACATATTTAAGGAATGTAACCTCGCTTTGACAGAACGTGCATTTCTTCAGGTTACCGAATAATTTCTCGGCGCAGAGTATACTAAACACTAATCTCAAATGTTCGACATGAACGAAGAGGTCAACATTGTAAACTAGAATATCATCAAAATAAACCACAATACATTTGCCAATCAACAATATTAGTGCATGACTCATCAGCCGCATAAAAGTACTCGGCACATTAGTTAGTCCAAATAGCATCACCAACCATTTGAACAGACCATCCCTTGTCTTGAAGGCCATCTTCCATTCATCCCTAGGTCTCATCCGTATTTGGTGGTAGCCGCTCTTCAGGTCAATCTTAGAAAAGATGCAGTCACCTTGTAACTCGTTAAGCATATCATTAAGCTGCGGGATCGGGTATTGGTATTTGATAGTAATCTTATTTGATAGCACAAGGACTCATGCTCTCACGGACATATCCGCGATCCACTAACTCATCCACCTGCTTCTTTAGTTCAATTGCCTGCTCTAGATTGAGCCTATAAGTTAGTTGGTTTGGTAAGGTAGCTCTTAGTTAGAGGTTAATGCAATGCTCAATTCCCCTTAAGGGAGGTAAACCTTTCGGCATCTCAATAGGGAAGAGGTCAATAAATTCTTGAAGTAGCTGTTTGTATTTCAGCAGGTAAGTTTGCGGCCTCTCTAACCACTAAGAATCTCCTAACTAAAAGGAGTACATAGTCCTCGGCCTTAACTTCTCGTGTAAATTAAGTTAGGGAAATCACCAAGGACTTCCACTGCAAAGATCTAGCAACCTTTTTCTAGGCTTCTTGCACTTCCTTAAGAGTCATAGGTATCAATATAATTTTCTTCTCGTCCTTTTAAAACATGTTGGTGTTTTTATATCCATCGTGTAACACTCTTAAGTCAAATAGCCACAGTCGGCCAAGTAATATGTGAGATGCACACATGAGAAGGACATCACACAGCACCTTGTCCTTGTACCTATCACCAATGGTAATTGGCACTCTAACTTGCTCGAAGACGTGTAGTCCTTTCTCATTTAGCCAGTGAATCTTGTACAGCTTAGGGTGTAGAAGCGTTGGCAATTTCATGGCCTCAATTATTCCTTACATGATGACATTGGTACAGCTCCCTCCATCAATGATCACGACGCATAGCTTGCTATTCACCTGGCAATTAGTATGAAAGAGGTTCTCTCTTTACTCATTCTTGTTAGCTACAAAAGTATTGAGAGATCAACGAACTACAAAGCAATATTCGACTCCGCCTTCATGAGGTATCTTGACATTGGGATCTTCCTCAAATTCTTCTAGCGTTTGATCAATTCCCACTTCTTCCTCTCCTTCACTCGCACTTTCTACTTCAAACTGGGGCTTGTCTCCCCTTATGGTCATGACTCAGTGGTTCAGACATTGACTAGCCACATGTCTATAGTCGATGCATTTAAAACATTTGATTTCCTAGGTTTTCCTCCTTGAACTCTAACCTTAGTCTCTTCGAATCTCAGGCTCCTCGATCTTGCTCTTACCTCGACCCTTATCTAGTCGACTCAGCATGTGACCTAGGCATTCCACCTTGGGATTGTTTGAAACTTTGTCATTCATTGGTTGGCTTAGCAAGCCACTCCTATTTGGTATCAGTGTTCGGTTACTTGGCATTCGGCTAATCTGGTTCCACTGTTGCCTTTCAACTCTCTGGGCCACACGGATGGTTTCATCTAAAGTTGTGAGGCTTTATAGCTCCATGATATTACCAATCTTAGCCCGTAGTCCAGAGATAAACCATGCTATAGTTCGGGTCTCAAGCTCATTGACATCACATTGTATCATGAGCAACTAAAACTCTTAAACATAGTCGTCTATGGATCTGTGACCTTGCCTTAAGTTTTGGAGTCAGTGAAAAGTGTCTTGTTCATAGTGTTCGAGAAAAAACCTACTTTTTAGAACTCTCTTCATCTTGTTCCATGTTCAGACCTCACGTTAGGTCCTTAGGCAAACATTCTGTAGCTTCTTCCACCACATTGCCGCATATCTAGAAAATTCTAACGTGACCACTCTAGTGCGGACAACATCTTCATAATCATATAAATCAAATATCTTTTCGATCTTCTCTTTCCAATCTAGGTAATCATCAGTACTACTAGACCTATTGAAGCTCGAAATCTGTACCTTAAGATGTTCGGCACCTCTTGGCGCTCTAAACTCACACTCATCAATCCTAACATACTGGTCTTCTTCATCCTCGTACTCTTCTACTTCGTCTAACTCTAACCTTCTCCTCGTAACTCTGTTGGCACGTCGTGGTGGTGCTTGGTTCACTGGAAAGACTTTTGGAGCTCGCTCGTTCGTTCATGTGCCTCCTCAGCCTATCTCTCATTTCTCAGCCCTACTTAGCAACTCTCTCACATGGTCTAGTCTCTAAGACCCTGTTTACTGAGACAACCAAGTTGGCCACAATAGTAGCAAGATCTTCTATTTGCTCATCAGTAGTATGTAGTCTTTGTTGGGTAACTTGACCACAACCATGAGCATCGTTATCAACATCGCTAATCTTTCCCTATACACTAAGGTTCAACATTCTCAATACAAAGCTTCAATAAAGACACTTTACTTAGATGCTTTCAACATATATACAAATATCTTGAATAGTAGACTAACTATCACTACACAACTCTCAATCTTAACCTCAACTTAGCTCAATACCAGGAAATTATATGGTATGCTTAAGAGCTTAGTTATCACTAAGACTTACCGTAGCAAATCTAACTAAAATGGGTCCTCCGAAATATTAAAGAAAATTAGAGGGAAATGATCCATAAACGAACAAGAGTAGCTGACGTGAAGCTACTCGGAGGATGTGACTCACCAGTGAACACAACATAACTTAACACCTTACTTAATATGATGCACAAGTTGATGTCAAGGTCTACTCACCACTAATCTTAAGCTACTCGGCAAGGTTAGATAAGAGTATATGAAGGATTGACTTGGAGAGGGTTGTCTTATAAGAATATAATATTCAATATTAAATGTGGGTTATCTCCAGCTTACAAGGGAAATGGACTATTTATAGTAAGTCCTTAGCATAACATTACAAATAAAGAAATTACAAGAAAGTATATATAAAAAGGGTAAAAAGGATGAAAGACAAAAATGGAAAAATAGTACAACGTCAGACGAGGTGGATAGGTGGTAGTGTAACATTAGTCCCATATGAATATTCTCTAAGCACAATTGGTAAGAGGGATCAAGATGTTGTGGCAATAAAGGGGGCAAGATGAGATAGATGGCAGCATGCCGAGAGAAAACTACTTGGCCGTTAGGAGAGTCTCTTGTCACTCGGCACTCGGCAAGAACCTTTGCACAGTAGTTGGTCAGATTACTCGGCGCAAGGTCCTTGGCAAGGGAATGGTCGGCATCATCACTATCAAGTGTATAGATCATCATATGACAATGTGGGGAGCTGAAGGAGTTTAAACACCTTCCTTTGGCATAAACTTTCTTGTCATTAGCAGGTTGACGAAAGAGAATTCTTCGAGTGAGGGATTGGAGTCCTCGGAGCTATACACGAGTAATAGGACCATTGGTTGGTAATTCATCAATAAAGGTGCTTTGCACATGACTAAACAAGTAATCATACCATTCAATGTTGGAAATTTATACAGTGACGAAGTAATGTGTGATATCGTCCCCATGGGAGCTTTACATTTGCTACTTGGTAGACCTTAGTTGTTCAATTGATGTGTTACCTACGACGAATATAAGTACACCTATGCCTTTGTTAAGGATGGAAAAAAGATTGTACTGCAACCCATGACCTCCTCCTAAGTAAACGGAACCCATAATCAGCTTACCTAAGCTAGTAAGAAAAAGACTTTAGTAATGAGTTGAAGAGAGCTTTGAGTTGCTGAGAAGGCCGAAGAGCTTATGTTTCTGTTGATTAGAAGATTGTTGGAGATGAGAAACCTGAGGGATGTTCCAAATGAAATTTGAAGGCTGATTGATGAGTTTTCTAACCTATTTCCTAAAGAACTACCTAAAGGATTGCCTCCAGCCTGAGGCATAAAGTATTGTATTGATCTACAGCTAAGCGTTACCCTACTGAACCGACTTTCATATAAAATGAATCCTGAGTAAGCTGGCAAGCAAAAAAGATGGGTCGATGAACTCATAAAGTGAGGATATGTGAGGGAGAGCATAAGCTTTTGTACTGTACCGGCTCTACTCATCTCAAAGAAGGATGGTTCATGATACATGCGTATCGACAACTAAGCAATTAATCGAATCATTGTCAAATACAAGTACCCAATACTGAGGTTCGATGACATGTTGGATGAGCTCTATAGTGCCAAAATATTTTCGAAGATTGATTTGTGAAGTAACTATTACCAAATTCACATGAGATCGAGTGATGAGTAGAAAATTGCCTTTAAAACTATGCATGGTCTCTACGATTGGCTGGTTATGCTATTCGAACTTACTAACGTATCAAGCACATTCATGAGGTTAATAAACTATGTGATACCCCTTCTGATCGGAAGATGTGTGGTTGTGTACTTTGATGACATATTGGTATACAGTGCCGACCTGAATAACCATGTTCAATATCTCTAAGCAGTTTTTGATATTTTGCAAATCGAGAAGTTATATGGAAATTTGAAGAAATGTACATTTTGCTAAGATGAAGTGATTTTTCTTAAGTTTGTAGTGTCAGCGGAAGGAATCCGAGCAAATGAGGAGAAGATCCGAGTTGTGTTTGAATGGTCGACAATGAAAAGTGTCATTGAAGTTCAAAGTTTTCATGGCCTAACTTCTTTTTATAGGCAATTTGTTAAAAACTTCAATACTATAGTTGCCCCCTTGACCGAGTTGACAAAGAAGAGTGATGTCTTCAAATGCAATGACCGAGCTGAATAGAGCTCTAGGGAGATTAAGGAGAAGATCACCTTCGCCCTATCCTATCATTACCAGATTTTAATAAGGCCTTTGAATTAGAATGTGATGCGTTGGGAATTCGAATTAGTGCCGTCTTGATCTAAGAATGAAGACCCATCACCTACCATAGTGAGAAACTTAGTAGTGTTGTCCAGAATTATTTTGTGTACAAGAAAGAGTTGTACTCTCTTTTCTAAGCCTTCATTGTTTAGCAACACTATTTCCTGCCACGATAATTTGTTATTTACATGACCATGAATCATTGACGCATCTTAAGAGCCAGAAGAAACTCTCGAAGAGATAAGCCAAGTGATTAGAATTTATAGAAGGATTTTCATATGTGATCCGATGCAAGAAAGGAAGTGCAAATGTGGTTACTAATGCTTTGTTACGTCGACAAACCTTGCTAACTACTTTATAAATGAAATTATTTAGATTTTCACTTATCACCAAGCAATATGCTAATCACCTCATTTTGTTTTCGTTGTTGAGCAGTGTCGAGAAGGAGTAGTTATTGGAGGATATTATCTTAAGAATGGCTATTTGTTCAAGAACTGAAGGCTGTGCATACCAAACTGTTCCATAGGTGAGCTGTTAGTTAGGGAAGCTTATAGTGGTGGATTATTTGGTCACTATAGGGAGACCAAGACAACCAAATTGTTGAAAGAAAACTTTTACTAGCTTGGTTTGACTAAGGATGTACATAAAGTAGTTGGTAATTGTAAAGTGTGCAAGCAAGATAAGAGGAAGAGAGAACCCCATGGAGAATACATGTCCCTACCAATGCTAACCTTACCTTGGGCCGACCTTAGCATGGACTTTGTCCTAGCGTTACCCCAAACATTTGGAGGAAAAGATTCTATATTTGTTTTAGTAGACTATTTTAGCAAAATGGTACACTTCATCCTATACCATCGAACTAATGATGCTTTATATATTACTGGTCTATTTTTGCAAGAAGTTATTCGACTATATGGACTGCCAAAGACTATTGTTTCAGATTGGGACATAAAATTTTTTAGCTATTTTTGGAAGATTCTTTGGAGGAGACTTGGAACTAAACTTGTGTTCATCTCTAGTAGCTACCTCAGACTGATAGCTAGACTAAAGTGGTGAATAAACGCTAGGAAACTTACTTAGAATTGTCATGGGAAAGAACTTAAGGGATTGGGATTTGTATCTACTTGTTGTGGAATTCGCATATAGCCAAACTGTCTACGTCACCACTAGGAAAACCCTAATTAAAGTTATCTATGGCCTCAATCCTACTATCCCCCTGGATATGATTGGTACCCCTACAACTACTCAAGAGAGTCAATCTAGAGTTGACCAAGCTCAAGAATTGCAAGAGCTACACCAGTCTATAGCTAGGAAGATTGCCAAGTTCAATTAGAGACAACAAGAGATCGGTAGTTGAAGCCGTCGAGCTGTTTCTCTCCAACCAGTAAACTTAGTACAGATATACCTCAACTAATAATGATTCCCACTCTTGAGAAAAAGCAAGTTATCTCTTCGAGTTGATGGTCTGTTTAAGGTCCTAAAGAAGGTCAAACGCAACGCTTACCAAATTGAGTTACTTGATGACTATGTTGTCTCCCTCACTTTTAATGTGTCTAACTTGATTCCTCACTAACCAATAGAAAACCCTGCAAGTATCTCAAAAGAAGAGCTAGAGACCACTTTAGATTCAAGAACAAATCTTTCTAACCTCAAGCAAATGATAGGAATCAACCCCCTAGACCAATCACATGAAGTTAAACTAGAGAACTCCAAGGACTTACTCAAAGAATACTAACTCGAAGCCCTATCCGACACGAAAATTCCTATCCCAACCTTTGTGTTTCCCTTTTCTGTTGACTTGATTGCCAAGCCTTCACGTGTGCAAAGCCTACTGAACAGTTGTGCTATGACAAAATATCCGAGCAAACAACCCTAAGACTATCCGAGCCGAGCTCCTGAACTAACAACAGATGTCCGACCTTAACCCCAACTAATTACTCTACAGTGAGACTAACTGGACCCTAACCTAACTACAAATTCTTTTTCTCGTCTACTTTGTACCATATTTCTAATGTTTAACCATTGAGTGACATGTGTCTTCTAGCACGATATTCCAAAAGGATTTTTTATTTTTCGTACTGAATATTCTTTGTTTCTTTTA
This sequence comes from Lumnitzera littorea, assembly GCA_024138015.1. Lineage (NCBI taxonomy): Eukaryota > Viridiplantae > Streptophyta > Magnoliopsida > Myrtales > Combretaceae > Lumnitzera > Lumnitzera littorea. Next base: position 31,020,921 of record JAMXBB010000008.1, read on the forward strand.
CCCTTTTTAGTATGTATTGTATAATCTAATTGTAAGAATAACCTTTTGTTTTTTCATACACATAAAGTAATCTTAATGGATGGGTATATAGACCCCTACTTAATTGTATGCAGACAATCAATCTTGAATATTAAAATATTATTCAAGTTTCCTTTAAGTATACCTAGTGTTCTCATTACCCTTTAACTCTTATCTATTTCCCTTAACAAGGAGTAGTGGCGAATAACCCTTCAATTTGGACTGGTGAGTCATATTCAGAAGATTGTAGGTAGAGTAGGATCAACTAGTATGTCATATCCAATTAGTAGTTGCTCCAGCTTTGCTAGCTTTTTCTTTGTTTTCTTTTCTATTCGCTTTGTTGTGATGTTTCTCCATATATTTGACTCTGGAGATGCATCACACAAGGTACCTTATACCTTGTTAAATCTACAGGATACAAGGTATATGGTGTTTCCAAGGTGCCATAGTATAGGTATTACTTACAGGGTAAGGTATTACTTACATACGTTACCCATTGCTTAGCCTTGGTGCAAATGATTTCATTTTAGATCTTCCAATTTTCTAACTGTTTCTTTTATTCCTTTAATTTTTTTTCAAGATTATAAGAAATTGTGAGGTTTGAAATAAATTATATATGCCTATCATTGTTTCCTTACTAAATTTACCAAAATGGATAATATACAGCTAGATTCATCAAAATAGTCATCCCGTAAGAAAGGAAAATATAATTTCCTTTCCTTACAATATAATCTCTCTCCATGTATTTTCTAATAAAGATGAATTTCATTAAAAAAAATTATTTCAATCAAACTTATTAATACAAGAGGAAATAGATAGAGAGTTGGAAGAAAAAGTACGGTTAAATGGATAAGCATATATCTCTTCAATAGTCAAGATATTCCTCTAACAGGTTATTAGATAGTACACACTACATATAAATACAAATTGAGTTTAAAGTGAATACATGTAAGTGGTGGTAGGTAATTACTTAAATGTCCTCTATCCATGTTATCACATGTCTAAGTATAATTAGTAATTATATATCACGTGTGTATATACGTATTATGAACTACACATTGAATTTCTTTTCCTCCTAGGGAGTTAGCTTTTAAAGAGCAAAACTCACTTGATCAGAGAGTGCAAAAAATCCTATTAAAGGGAAAGCATAATCCTACATAAGTGAGGAAACCAAGAAGAAAAAGATAAATGATAAATGCATAAAAAATATCAGATATTTTAGATACTATTGAGAAATTAATATGAGTTCAATCACCAATCAAAATTTAAACCATTCAATTATATGAAAAATGGATTTATGGTGGTTGAATGATAGCTATTGGAAACAGTAGGAAAAAAAATCTAAAATTAATAGTGGTAGATTTCATGGATAGTGAGATCAACATCAATGGATATGTGAATTTAGGAGAGTGAAGAAACGGAAAAAGTTTACAAAAGATGTAACCGCTAGACCTATGAAAGGGTTTTGAAATACTTTTTTCTAATCCTTAACATTGATTAATTATCTTTATGTAATATTTGTGGTTTTACTAATCCTTAATACATTTTTTTCTAATCCTAACAACTAGCAAAACAGTTATGGTGCTAGTTGATAACTACGTGATAGTGATGCTTTATCAAAGCAATCATTTTGTACCATATAGGTTAGAAGGAGAAAGAGAGAGCTAAGTTGGTAGGTCATGTAAGAGAGGAAGGAAAAAATTTCAACTACTATTTTTCATTTTTCTATATTTAAGATATGTATTCTAATTTTTTTTTTCAGCTTAATCAAATAATAAAATATGTTATTCGATTTCTTTTTCTTTTTCTTTTTTTTCAAGTTTCTTTTCTTTCTTTTTTTTAAGGGGGGGGGGGGGGGGGGGGGGGGGACTAAATTATATCACTAGTTTATACCGTTTTGGCTCGAAATATTTATGATTGCTTTGCATGTGTTATGGTTTTGTATTACATGTCTTAATACATTTAATCTTGGATGGTAAGAAAGTATCTAGCTCTAGAAAAAGAAGTAATACCATAAGGTCCCCATACAACAAGATGGATCAAATGACAAATAAGATGAACGACTGTTAGATTTAGCAAATGGCAAATGATGAAACTTTGACTTATTACATGTTTCACAAAAAAAAAAAAAAAAAAACCTTTATAAGTAAAGGAATATCTAGTATCAACATGTTTCAATTTTGGTATAGAAGGATGTCTTAATGGACTATGAAAAGATTGAGATCATCTTGAATATTACAAGAGAGATGTGGATATGAACTAATAGAAGTTCTAGCACTCTCTACTGATGAAGAATCCAATAAATACAAACCATTTCACAAGTGTGCTATTGCAATTATACGTTTAGAGTTCTGGTCCTAGAAGATTAAACCACCAAAATTAATAGTGATGATCAAGTTATTGTCAAGAATAGCCTTGTATATGGACAAAAGATTCTGATTGAAGTCTTGTACATACAAGACTCTTTTCAGAATGAGATGATTGTCAATGCAAATAGTACCAACAATGTGAACTTGCTTAACAATTCCATCAAGTAATTGAACTGTTATAGGCTGGTTGAATGTTTGTAGGTTTATGAGAATTGTCTTATAAGAGATAATATGGTCAATGGCATTACTGTCTACAATCTAAGAACTTTTACTGTTATTCAAAAGGCTAAAAGAGACAAAAGAATTAGGTGTACCTGCAAAATCTATTGTTGTAAGATTCACTACTGAAGTTGAGTCCTCTCCAGCTTGTTCTCGTTTCATTAATTTTAATACTTCATGACAAAAACTCTACACCACTGTTGGATATAAGAATTATGCATTGTTCCTGACCCTGCAACATTAATAGAGTCATCAAAAGGAGTGTCTGAACCATAGAAATTCACCTTCTTTCCTTTCATTAATTTTAATACTTCATGACAAAAACTCTTCACCACTATTAGATATAAGAATTATGCATCGTTCCTAACCCTACAACATTAATAGAGTCATCAACAGGAGTGTTTGAACCACATAAATTCACCTTCTACACTTTGACTTTGCTTGCTACTCTATTATGAAATTTGGACACCTTTTGGCATTGATACCAATTCAGATATCCGACCAACTAAAAACAACTCTCAATAGTATGTCCTTCTTGTTTACAATGTTTGCAAAATGATCTATTAGCACTCATATTTTTGTTCTTTCTTTTGTCTATAAAAACATGAGACTTTTGCTCATAGCAAAGGCAAAAGACTCAACACCTAGACTACTTGTACTAGTGATTTGTTTATGTTTTTCCACCTACTAAACAAGATAGAAGGCACGATTCACTATAGATAGTGGCTCCATGGAAGGGATTTGATCCTAACTGATTCAAATCCTTCATTTAGCCCCATCAAGAGCTATGTTAATCTTCCCTAAGACTCAAAGACTACTATCCTTTTAATTAGTACACGCTACAATAGTCAATTCTCCCACATTGCATGTTGGATAACTATTTAGAGCTTGAAGTTCATCACACAAATGCTCAAGTGTGTTATAATATGTTCCAACAAGTTGGTTACCTTACTTTAGGTTGGAAATCTCATGTTGCAACTGAAAAACTAAAGGTCCATTACCTCGTCCATACATCTTACAAACTTCTTTCCACAATTCATTAGATGATTTAACATATAAAAAGTTTTGTGAGATTTCTAGTATTATCAAATTTGTCAACTAACATTTGACCATATAATCTACCCTAATCCATTGCAATAGATTAGGCAATTCATCACTAGGTTTTGCAATCACTCCATCTACAAAACCTAATTTTAATTTCACTCTTAATCCCATATGTACTGACCTACTCCATAATGTTACCAATTACCATTCTAGGACTATCAAACAATGAGATATAAAGTGGATCCATAAAATTCGTATCAGAAACAGCAGTACTTGAACTGCTAGAAGTAAGACTACTCATCTTCCTAAATGCTTTCAAGAAATTCTATAACAGAGGACGAAATAGCCATTCTAGATGAGATGAACAACGAAATAAAACCTGATGTGTAGCTTTGATACCATGTGAGCTTGGCCGCAACAATCCAATTCTGTTCGTGAAGCATTTGAGAATGAAGAGAAAAACTGTAGTTGTGTGTATTGCCAAAATGATGTCATTCTGTTACGCGCAAGTTAGAAACTATTTATATTAAACTCCAGTCTAACTAACTAACTAACTAACACATCCAATAATAATAAGACATTTGTCCAAGTATATATAACTCAACAAATAATTAAACTACCCTATATCTCAACAAAATCCCATGTTTAAAAAATTTAAAGACATCAATTAAGAAAAAATAGCCCTTTTTCCCCTAAGACGTAACGTCGATATTGCACTTCCTGTCTAGGTAGGTTTTGTACATTTTCAAAATCATTTGTATATTCTGGACTATCAATTTTACAATATTTTAATTTTGATTTATGTCATATGCAGATCAAACGGATTAGTTGCAGTGTAATATTTACTTTTACTTTTAATCATTAATAATGCATATCTAACCATATTATTATAGCATATATTCTTATACAGCACGTTGGCTTTGGTAATTCTGATAGCAAAACGTGCATTATAGTTTTAAAATTCTATTATATCAGATGAGTGGGGATGTCAATTATCATTATCAGACTTCATCTATTACCAATATGAAACATTATTTCCTATAAACAACAGCACATATAAATAAGGCTTTGTTGCCACAAATAAAAAGATTTTAAAATTAGTTGATGCACGTGTCCTGCAAATACGACGTTACAGGACAACTATCCACGAATCTTGACTTCTATTTAAATTATACTTAAAATATGTAGCAAAATATACGTTTAGCATAAAATGTTTGCTTTTTCTTCATCTTCTTCTTATTATTATTATTTTATCTAAAACCTCATTCTTCTTTTGTTGTTTTATTTCTTTTATATAAGTGCTCAGCATATTCCAACTTTTACAAAATTAGGACTTTCATCAATTTCCGTTACAGTTTGGCACATTTAATACATTCTAGATATGTGTCGATTATAATAATATTAATCGTGTTTATATAAATTAAGATTAAGTATATCTAATTATAGTATGAATAATAAAATACGAAAAGGAAAAAGAGGTACAGAAAGTTATGCAAACCCAAGGCCAGTTACAAGCTGGCCCATGTGAAGGATAGATAAAAAATTTGGAGGAGTCCATGAAATCGTATTTTGTAACGCTTGGAAAATATTGATGGTTCAAATAGATTAATAAAAAAAATTTAAAACTTCAGTATAAAAATAGGTATACATTGAGGATTGACCTACATACTTTTTGCCAAAATATTTAGAGTTGAGTAATCAATTTTGGTTTGAAAATATAGATAAAAACATATCTCAATTTAAAACTACTAAAATGTAACGAATTCTGGGTTCAAAACAAATGCCGCCCTTCAAGTGGGAAAAGTTTGCGATTTCTGGAAACGTGAGTACGCTCTGAGTGTGATCACTGTATTCCTGGACTGACCGGTCTTTTAGCTCACTGGTATATTGTTGGAGCTTTAATTCTATTTCCAATACTCAGTATCATCATCTTTTGATCTGCAATATGAAAGTTTTGCTACAAATTGCATCGGGGAATTAATAGCCTGTGGAAATAAAGACATTCATTTTGGCCAACAAATTATGTTACATAACCAATGAACAAAAGGAATATAAGTGCTTTCTTCTTCTTCTTCTTTTACATTTATTGAATAAAATATTATGTACAAATATATTATACAGATTTCACTTTTCCTATCTATGGTATATCTACATCTTATTCAAATATATATATATATTTAAATAGGTATTATTTAGGATATAAATAAGTCAAATCTACTTAGGAGCTATTAGAATTAACCTAACATCATTTATTGAAACTCCATTTGGCACTTGTTATGTTTGAGCTCCATTTACTCTGAGTAGTTTGAGCTTCTTCATGATTTAGCTTAACTAATTCTCTATCCCAATGCATCTTCAATCAAGTTTAGATATAAATATTACATTGATTAAAAAGATAATTTTTACAGATAAATCAATCTTGAATAAACTTAAATGAGTTGAGTTCGTACTCATTGAATATTATTATGAGTCGAACTCGAACCTTGAAATTTTGAATTAAGTCTAAATTATTTACAATTTTACATTGTATAATGTGTTTATATCATCAAAATATTTAACAAATCTTGTACATCAATAATTTGTTACTTGGGAAGGCAATGGGTTGAGGTGAAGTATTACTTATTAGGGTATAAAATTTTACCACCAGAAGTACCATATCTGATACCGTGTGCTCTGAGAAACCAAGAAAATCTGTGTGCTCTTTGGTTAGAGTCAGGTAGGAAAGCATAAAGTAGAAAAATGCTAATTTCTGCTTTTGTTGGTGCCTTTGGACTCTTGGAGGTTGCAGTGTCAGTAGGAAAGGGATGGTCCAGGCAAGGATTATGGTGATCATGCTATTACTGATTTCTGATTTTAAAAGTTCAGTAAGAATTACAACAGAACAAAATTGAAAATGCAGACAAAAGAAAAGAGAGTAATATCAGTCATGCATACGTGGCTTCTTTTACTCCTCAAAGTTAAAAGCATTGAAAATGCGATGACCAAAAAGGTTCTTATAGAGAATATATAATAAGATGGATGTGCCCCCAGAAGACGAATAAATAGAAAATAAAGAATATGAATATCCCTATAATATATATATATATATATATATATGTATATGTTATATACATGCATGATTTGAGATTCAAAGATTAAATAATTCAGTCTCTTATCCAATTTAACTCATGTTATTACTTTTGCAAGTTTAATTTTAGGGTAAATTGTAATCATATCTATAACAACTATTTATATCATAGAGACAACGCAGATATTCTTTTGGAAATGTTAATAATACAGTAATTTTTTTCCAGTTAACTAATAAGTAAATATTTCATTTTAATATATAATTGTAATAACTTTCTGACGTCCATTCATTATTTGATTTAACATGTATTGACCCAAAATGAAGTACTGAATAAGTCAAGAAAATCACCATATAATTTGATGGATCGGCCAAAAGACGTAAATAAAAATGTATTTACATGTAAAAGAAAAAAGATCGACAATATTGCGTCAATAATTCAAACTTTAAATCAAAATAAATCTCCATCCTTTTTCATTTTTCCCATATTATTATTCTAGATTAAATTATCGTTAGTTACTCCATTTTTATCATGTACACACAACCATTAAAGGAGTGTCAAAGTGTAAAATGAAAAACTACTGTATTACAAAACTCCTGCATTAACTTGTTTACCTCTATTCTTTCACATTTCTTACTCTTTCACGCACATCAACTTTTTGTTCCAATATATGGTCAACATTTATAATAAACAAATATGATTAAATAGTCTAATTTTTTCAACACACACGCATGATGATGCATCATCTACTAGTATATATATATATATATATATATAAAATAATTGATATATATATAAAAAAAAATTGATAATATTACATCATAGAGTAAATCCTCCGATATATATTAACATTTTCCTAGAATATAAAAACGACACTTTAGAAAGTTGTGATGTTCTGATAATTTTCATAGCTTTTGGAGGATGTGATCATAATTTACCTGATTTTAGTATTAAATTTGACTATTACAAGCAAACCTTAAAAATTATAGCACAAATTAATTAGGACAACCAGCGGTCGGTGAACCCGGAATTCCCTTCAGCCTAAACTAGAATCATTGCATCGAGGCTGAAAATGATTGAGCCTTTTGAATTCTGGACTCTGAAGTTTGGACTTTTTTGGGAGAACAATGATGAAGGAGACAATGATCAATTATGGGATCTTGTGGGGCTTCCACCACTAGGAGAAAAATGGCAAAAACAAGTTGGACGATAAGATATCCTAATTAATTTTGCTGCCTTAATGTCTCAGAATTACTCTCGATGGGCCTTTAGGCACAGTACGAATATACAGAGGAAAATTGCCCTGTTGACATAGACTATATCAATGTACGATATCCACGTTGAGTTTGTAATCGATGCCGTGCTTTAATAGGATTTATACAAGTCTATCGAAGAAGAACCAACTACCATCTACATTTATGATTAGGCCTGGTAATTTGAAAATTAATCCATGAACTTGGATGCAACGTAGCATAGTTATAAACGGTCTACATGAGATGCAAACGCGTTAAATATGATAAAATTCATATCAAGATTTGGATTCGACCTACAAGCTTTTTTATAAACTCATTTATTAGACCGATCTTGTAAACATGTTGGATGAACCTATTTAATTTAAAATAACTAATATTTTAAAAGATAGAATAGCATTGTTTTCTTATTTCATGAATACGTGGAGGATGGCATAAGTATAAGTTTAAATATTAGTAGCAATTAGTCAAGAGTTCTAAACTTTATTAATGATGAATGGGTAGACCGTTTACAATAGATTTTACTTTTTTATAAATACATATGCTAGATTTAATTTATTTCATTTGTTTCGATAGTCATAATCTTTACTCTATTTAGAAATTTTAATTGACAATAAGTTTGAATTAGAGATATATTTGTATGAGGAGCAACATATGATGGTTAAATCAAGTATTTTGAGTTATTAGAATACTAATCCATGTTAATATTTTCAAGTTACAAAAATGGCACACAATATCTTAAGTATATTGATATCTACAATAGCTTTAGAATTTGCACGTAGTACATAGTTAAATTCTTAATCAACACAGCAGCTCATTAAAATTAGAAATTTTGGAAACTTTCTTTGGATAAAACTTTCATTTTGTGGAGAATTTAATAAACTAAGTTATTTTTATAGATATTTCAACATCATTTATTTTTTATTAATACAATTTTTAATATGCAGATTCTTTTATTGTCTCTCTAGTGAAACTACCACTATTAGTAATATGTCACTGAGACATGGTTAAAGTGAATATCAAGTCAATTAATGTTTACATTTGCTATATTTGATAAAATTTTACTTTATTAAGCTTTTGTTGGGTACTAATTTCATATATAAATGTTAACATTAAGCCATTCTAATTTACAAAATGTTAGTTATATGATCATCATTTTTTGTTATGAATTTATGACTATCTTACATATTTGTTACATCTTTTTAATCAACGGGTCCAATAGAACATGGAACATGTCAAATGGATCAAGTTACAAATTAAGATTTTCATACACAATTAATAACAAATCGAATGATGGATTTAGGTTTTTAGGACATAAACTTATTTGGACACGAATACAAAACATAACGGGTTAACACGAATTTCCCATCGTAACTAACTTTTCATCGTCTTCTCCTGCCAAACACATTTAGCTTTGTTTGGCAAGAAATCATACCAAAAAGTAGCAGATCTTGAACATTTTATGTTGGGAAAAGGAAAAAAAATAAAATTTAGAACTCATACTTTGGAACAGTGGATGAAAGGATTTTCATGCATCTTCCAACCAACTCAAGGACTATATATTTCAAAAGGGTATGGTAACGAATGCTCTGCGGTGCTCGTCTTAGAACAATATACGGCAAAAATCAAGTTTTTCATTTTATAAAATTTCCCATGCCATATGTGTGATATTGATTCGTGCAAGGACAAACAGTCTTACCATTATTAGGAAGTGGCCTTGAAGATCATTTGATAGTGAATCCGAATAAAAGATACTAAGGATGTATCTTTTATTTTGAGAATATAAATATTATGAAGATGGGTGGGAGTGGATGAATCTTTTAGGAACATGTCAAATGGTCAAATTTAAGGATGGTAATTCGTACAAATATATCAAATATATATATATATATATATATATTTTCCGATTGAACTTGTGCAGATTTTAAAATTCATCAAATTGAGTAGAAATTACAAATAGTTAGCTTACATTGTGATCACCTTTATTCATACGACAATTGAGGTTTTCATGCTATGTATCACTGTAATTTCATATTTTAATTGTCTTATTTTGAATTGTATTGGATTCATAATCGTATTATCATGTAGGTGTTAAAAATTTCGAGCAATAGTCAAAACTCACGATGCAATATGTTTACATCGAGAACCTAACTTTAATTTCCATATGAGTGGCTCCAAAGGCCCTCTTCTTTGCTTAAGAATATTCAACTACAATAGAGGCTCGTCGAAGCTTTCACTGTTCATGCATCTTTCGGAAATAGTCAGTTCCAACTACAGTTGTACTCTTCAATCATTGAAAAACTTTGTGCCAAACTATATTCTTGTATGTGATTGATCCTTAGAACCGTCAATTTACAGAAGTAAAATTTTCACTGACGAAGATTTATCGTTCATTCATGGCATGAATTATTGTGTGAGATTAATCCTTAGTAAAGATTTGTTGACCTTCTTATGAAATTTCATTCACATGGCATCCCAATCAGCCCCCACATCATAAGGGAAAAAAATATCAAAACATGCCATGTAGTGCTACAGGGCATTGATATGATCAAGCGGATTTCAAAATTGACTACAATCAATAATTAATCGGGTGTTACTATCTTTTTATGTTTTGGGTTCATGGATTAAAACATATGACTATTTTTCTCATCCGGATATTACTAACCCAGCAAAAAAACTAACCTAGAAAATCAATGTAATCATTTTTAGCAGGAATTTCGTAAAGTAAATTGAATATGCCTCTAGCTTTAGGCTTTAGCACGAGCGATACTTCAATGGGTGTAAAATTCCTATCCTCATTATGAGGGTCTTGGAGATCTATCCTCAAATCTTGTAGGTCTTCATCATTCCGCACATAAGAAGATCGAAGATATTGAAGGTTATAGGCACTCCGCGATCTCAAGACAGTTCCAAATAATAGGCATTTTCATTCACTTTCTCTAATATTGGGAATAGTCCCTTCTCCTCCTCATTTGGAGACATTTGAAGATTGACAAAGAATGCTTGAAATTACTAAAATCTTGCTATAAAAAAAATTGAAACGATAATTTGACTAAGAAAGATCAAGTACGACCAATAATTGTTGATATACTCATAAGTTATTGAGATTGCCTACTTATCCTCTCATACCTTTCTTTAATCACACTCTTTTTTCGTGTCATTATATTAAGATTTTTCCATGGTTACCTAATCCACGATATTACAAAATGTGCATGTGATTGACCATCTGTAAGACCATCCTCATACAATATATAAACATGACTCCAGTCTTTCAAAAGTATCAATATAACTTGTCAAGAGATAATAGCTTATTTTTACAATTCCTTTACCAATTTGAACCATACATGATTCTTTTTAGAGGAGAAATCAAATTGTTTTAACAAAAGCATATAGGTAATTTTGGTTTTTAGTTGCGTCCAATTAATATGGCTAGAAAGTTGTAAGTTATAATAAGAAAGGTTTTATTATAAATAGTTGTGCAATTACTAAAAAAAATAATAAATGCTTTCTTTCCCTTCAATTTCCAATTTCTTATAGAATACCCCAATTGAATGGAGATATTTTAAGGGTTAATATCATTGTTTATGCCTTAACTTTGTTACATTTTGCAATTATACATCTAAAATTTCAATTTATCTAGTTATACACTCAAATTAAAGATTTGGTTATCACATTTTACACCTTATTTAACTTAAATTTACACCGTCAATCTAATCAACACGATTAGCCAATTGAGTGGTAAACTATGGCCTTAAAGAGGTTGCATGACCTCCCACAAGTGGCTATCGACTAACCCTAGCAAAATAGTAAGTCATGAACCAGTTCAAAAATGTGGGTTGAAGGACTTGATACTCGTCGTAGGTGGACATCTACGACCTTAGGGGGAGTCATGTCATAAGCTATTTCCCTAAGCTCATTTTTCATTGTTGTAAATGTATGTAAAGCCTACAACTAAGGCTTGATCAACTCTTAAGAATGTTTTGAAAGTGTTTGAATATATTGAACCTTAGTAGGTGAGAGTAGTTAGAGTACAGTAGGTTAAACTATATATTAGCCATTAGATCGAGTAAATCAAGGTCGTCCAATGATGGAGGCCTCTTGTATACAATGGGATAACCCATATTCTTACTTGAGTAACTTTCTCTCCAACTTTTCTCTCTAAGTGAGTATGATCTTATGTGTTTAAGATGAAAATGCTGACTTAGCCTCTCTTTAGAGTGTTGGATAGTCTAAGTGCCACACGTGAAAGCTAGTAAAAGACTTTGCACATGACATTTGGTATCAAAGCAAAATCTTGGAAGAGATGGTAGGAACAAATGCTTTTGATGTCCCTTCAGAGTATGTTGGAAGTCCCTTGACTCCAATGATGGATCAAGAGCTCACTCTTTAAGAGAAATCCTAAGGAAGTAAAGTCTCAATAAAAGCAAGGGTAGTTATAGTAGAGTTAGCCACAATTGATATGCTTGATCGAGTTTAAGGTATTGAGGAAGGTTGGAGAAGTTGGAGAAGGAGCTCTCAAGTGTGATGCTAACAGCTTTAAATCGAGCTATAGTTAATTTGCAAAGAAGGGATGCTACCCTCGAAGAGATGGTGATGTCCTTAAGGAAGGAATTGGAAGATTTAAGGGCTTAGGTTCAATAGGACTTTAAGATCGGGTATGGACTGAATCATGATGAGGCTGTGGCAAGGATGGATTTGCCTAAGCCTAAAACCTTTAATGATTTTCAAAATGTTAGGAAATAGATAACTTCCTTTGGAGCTTATAACAATACTTTAGTGTGATCGGTGTTTTAGACAATGCATCATGGCTAAGAACAACTCTCGTGTTCCTTAATGATGTGGCTATAGTATGATAGAGAAGATGGGTTGATGGAATCAAGTAGGGAGTGGGGATAATCAAAATGTGGGAAGAATTCAAGATTGAATTATGAGCCTAATTCTATCCTAACAATGCCAAGATGGATGCCTTAGCCAAGCTAAGGCGGTTAAAGCGTAAGGCATCTATTAGAGATTATGTGTGAGAATTTTCAGAATTGTTATTGGAGATTCCTGACATGAGCAATAAAGATGATATGTTTGTTTTTTATGATGGCTTATAGGGGTGGGCCCAAATAGAGTTAGAAAGGGGAGAAGTCTAAACCCTAACTTAAGCTATGGCTATGATTGAGAGCTTCATAGAGTTTAGGTCAAGTGGATAACTATAGAGAGAGGTAATGGAGAATAGCCATGAAAGAGATGGGGTAGTACAAGAAGGGATGGATTTAAGCCTAACATGGAGGGACGACAACTCAACTAAGAAGGATAAGGCTCCTATGGATAAGAGAAAATATCTTAAGAGAAGGTCATCTTACTTTATGTGTAGAAGGACCTACAAGGCAAGGGATTGTCCAATCTGGAACAAATTGGTGGCTCTAATTACAACTAAAAAAGAAGAAGAAGTCCAACCCAACCATAAGTTTGGAGTCTTGAAGATGTTGGGTTCAATATAAAGTAAATCCACTGTGGAATCTATGAGCTTAATGTATGCGAGCCAACGAATGAATGCCTTAGTAGATATTAAGGCAACAGATCTCTTCATCTCTAGAGAGGTAATTGAGAAATTAGGCCTCAAGGTCCAAAGGGGCAAAGGAAGACTAAAGACCGTCAATTTGAAGGAAGTCCTTACAACAGTATGGCCTATGATGTTGATTTCCAGTTGGGAAAATGGAAATGAAAGGTAAAGCTAATGGTAATCCCCTTGGTTAACTACAAATTGGTTATTAGAATAGACTTCTTTTACCAGGTATGTGTTGAAATTGCCCCATCAGTGAAAGGAATCAACTTCCCGAATCAATTACGTGCAACCAAGCTGGAGGACTCTAAGGACTCACTAGGACAATATTAGCTTGAAGCTGTTACGCCTCGAAGTCATAGAGTTGCAACAGTCTCGCCATGTAAACCATTCTATGATAGCAACTGACCTCACAGTGCCTACCATAAACATGATCTACATAAGACATCGACGACTCCTCGCTTTGAAGTAAACAATCCAATTAAGTGTTTAACTACAATTATAGTAATTGTAAGCCCCAAAGTTCAGCCAAGTAACCGTAGGATTGAATTTAGAACCCAAGGTTTAAGGCGATCGGTTAAAAGATCCGATCAAATCCAAATTATAAATTATTTAACAAGATACCAATAAAAATGACACTGTAAACTTAAATTTAAGAAAATAAGTAGTAAAATAGGAGACTATAAAATTTTCAAATTTTAAGCATAATAACTGCTAATTACCAAAAAGGCAAAAAGTATAATATAATAACTAATAAATTAGTAGAGATAGATTATATGTATACTAAAAATTTTAGAATGACCAAAATAATATTTAGGAATGTTCACGTGCACCCTACATGTATTTACGTGTAGATAAAAATACGCGTAATTACTAAAATTGGCCGAAAACTAAGCAAATAATTAAAGAAAATTATAAAATAATTGTGGAAAAATCAGAAAAAAATCAGAAGGGTGTGGAATGATGCAAGGTTGGTCGTGGCAAGTCAGAATCTGAAAAAGAAAATTCAACCAATTAAATTAGGACAACATAAAAGCCAAAAATTTAGGGATAAAGCACTTGTCTTGTCCAAATTAATGCACAATAAATCCCCTAAAACCCTATAAATAGCAGGAAAAATCCAGGAACTCATTTGGACAATTAGAAATCAGAGAAAATTAGGGAGAGTCGAAAATTCGAGAGAAAATCCAGAAAATAAAAAAAATAAGAAAAACTGTGCAGTTAAGGGTTTTAAAGGGAACCCACACCAAACGAGGAGCTGGGAGTGGACGGCCACCACCACCACACGGTGGTGGCAGCGCCCAGGCCGGCCGACAAGGCCACGGCGGCCCGCGGTGGCCGGAGCCACCTGAACCGGTGAGTCCAAATTCCAGCCCGATTCTTGTATAATTTTGTAAAATTAGTTATTTTGCCCAGAAAATTATGAAACTTGTTATTCTGAGGTTTTATTGTATGTAGATTTAAGGAAAAATGTTGATTTAGTTTAATTATGTCTGTAAATATAGGGTCCTTAACAAATTGTTCAAAACCGAGCATGATTAAACCGGAAATTAAATAGGCTTAGGGATGTAGTTTGGGGCTCAAAATTTTTCTGTAGGATGCTCATGTGACATAGAACAGTGCTATGAAGCAATTTTTTTAAAATTAATTTTCGAAATTTTTAAGTTAATTTTTAGCCCTAAAATGATGGAAAAATTAGGTAATTTGGAGTTAATTAGGTGATTAGGATGTTAATTACTGATTTGGATCTTAATTAGATGTTTAAGGAAGTTAATCTCTGCAGTAGAACCCTAATCCTAGCATTTAGGTACTAAGTATAGTTAATTAAGGAAATTAGGTAAGTAATATAAGAAATTAGTAATATGTGAAATTGTAAATTAATAAATATGGAAAAAATTAGGGTTATTTAGATAATATTAGAGTAAAAATCAAAATAATATTAAATCTGAATTAAGATTGAATTTTAGGTAATTATATAAAAAAGTAAGATTTTCTCACATCGGGGATAAATTCGATACCCTAATTAGGACTAGCGTGTACCAAATAGCTTAGAATACTAAATTAAGACTCAATAGGATATTTGGAAACTCGAGCTTAATGTAATTAATTTCACATTAGGATTCGAGCATGTTTAGGATTTAAAAATCGAACCAAAACCTAATTTGGAAATTGATGCGGAAACCGAGACCGAACCCGAACCCAAACCTAAACCTAAACCTAGAATAATTATAAAAGACTTAATACCTAGATAATTAGGCATATTAAACCGTAAACAAAACCTAACAATAAGCATTATAGGATAAAACGATCCTATAACAATTATATGAAAAGCTGAAACCACGTTCGTGTTATAGGGATAACCGGTGATGGCCTGAGCAGATCGGACCTCGAGTGAGCGAGCGAGGAGTCGAGGTAAGTTGGGATTAATACGATGCTGTATTTTAGAGGCTTAAGATTATGCTTGGTTGTGCTTGTTAGATAGTTGAATGCGTGCATGTGCTTGATTATGAGTGTTGCTATGATTCTGTTTGCTGCTTTAGCACATATTGTATGAATTGTATGTAATGATCGATCGCTCTAAATTGGACTTAATCAAATGTACGACCAGTAATCATAATCGAACATGCATTGCAACCCGTTAGGGGATTTAGGACTCTCCGGCCAAATACCGACCCCTTTGGAAGGGATAGCGCAGGATTGCAAAATGGTCCCTTCTTCATCCTCAGTCGAACTAAGTGACAGGAGAGGAGGTCGCGGCGGGGATGAAGACAGTGGTTCGAAAGTAGTCGCGGGAGGAGCAAGGTCTCCATTACACAAGCCTGGGTTTGGTCGTGAGCTGTTGCATTAACGGTAACTCCTCAACCCGGATTAGAGCGGGCGCAATTTCTCTAATCTCACGACGGGTCGGATAACGTCGTGCGATGGCATTTGCTTGCACATGCATTGCAACTAATAAGTGATTGAAAACCTTGTTGTGTATATGGTATAGTTTTAAGTCCTCCGTCCTAACTTACTGAGCTGTGGTTGCTCACATCCCTATAGATATCGTGCAGGTGCTGGCTAAGAAGCGGCAACCAATTACTCCGAAGCTAGCAACTGTTGGATCCTGGGGAGTAAGGAAAAACATTGAAGAATAAACACATATTTTAAGGTCTAAGTTTTTATTTTAGAATTATTTTTCATTTCCGAGTGATGTAATAACTAGGGAATATACTATAGAAAAATGTTGTAAACTTTAACTGCAATAATTGAATGATAACATATATATATAATTCCTCACTTTTATAGGTAAATGATTTATTTAAATTACAAATTGTCTACTTCAAAGCGGGTTAGTTGTGGACGCCTTGTGTAGATCAGGTCTAGGATAGCGGTTGTGAGGCCAACTTCTATCTTAGAGTGGTTTACACGGCGGGGCTGTTACGACTCTGCCGCTTCGGGGCGTGACAGTAATTACCACAAATTTTTAATAAACATACTTAATTATATGTAAAGTCCATAGAACTTCCCAAGAAACTCTACATAACATAACGGTTCACTAATTTATATAACAACTATCAGTTTTTCATTCTTAAACTACAAAAGAATACTCTAATTACACATCCACTACTAAGCAAATTGATCTTCACACCTTTGGCTTCAAAAGAACTAACATCTGGATAATTGTATGGCGGCATAATACTTGAAGTATTCAAAAATCAGGACCTGTAAAAGGATCTATAAGGGTATGAGCAACTACAGCTCAGTAAGTTGAATTGGAGACTCATGAATGTAAACAAACACAAACAAGATTATCAAGCAATTATTTTCATGCAATGCAACAAGCAAGTGTCATCACACAACGTAGTCTGATCTGTCGTAAAATCAGAGAAATTTCACCCGCTCTAATCCGGGTAGAGAAGTTTTTATGCTATGCAACAGCTCACAACCAAACCCAGACTTGTACAATGAAGACACCACTCCTCCCGCGACTACCTTCGAACCATTGACTTCACCCTTGTCGCGACCTTCTCTCCTGTCACTTAGTTCGACTAAGGATGAAAAAGGGACCATTATGCAATCCTATGCTATCCCTTTCAAAGGGGGGGTTGGTATTTGATTGGAGAATCCTAATGATCCCCTAATGGGTTGCAATGCATGACATTTTAGGTCATTGGAGTTGAGTAAGATTAAATTTCATTTAAGGTGTTCAAACAATTTCATACCAATTCAATCATAACATAAAATTAATCATATTACAAATTTTAGCACGAATTCAGATGCATCAAACATATGCGTAAACTACTTACAATCACAATCATATACAATCTTAAATCTCCGAGTACCATAAAATAGTACTCTAATACAGTAAGTAATAACCCAACTTACTTGAAATTTTTCAGTTGCAATCACTTAATTGTAAGCCGATTCGTCTCTAGGTCTCTAGGTATTCTATAATACAAATAGGTCTTTTTAGTACTTATACTTTAATGATTCATATTCTAAGTTATAATTTAACTCATTTTTCCAAGTATACCTATTATTTACTACTGATTCATTCTACCCTATTTTAAGGATCGATTTCTAAATTAGATTTTAGTTTTGATTCTGGAATCTTAAATATGCTTGAATCCTAATGTGAAATTAATCACATTAAGCTCGAGTATTCTAATATCATATTAGGTTTTAATTTAGTGTTCTAAACTATTTGGTATACGCTAATCCTAATTGGGATATCGGATTTATTCCTGATATGAGAAAATCTTACATTTTTTATACAATTACCTAAAATTAAATTTTGTTTCAAATTTATTATATTATAATTTTTATTATTATATTATCCAAATAATCTTAATTTTTCATATTTATTAAATTTCTAATTCCACATATTCCTAATTTCCTACAATTATTACCTAATTCCTAAATTAATTACACTTAATACTCCAAGGGCTAGGATTAGGTTTTCACATCAGAGATTAACATCTCTAAACATCTAATTACTATCTAAATCAGTAATTAATCACTTAATTACCTAATTAACCCAAAATTACCCAATTTTTCCATTCATTTTAGAGCTAAAAATTTACTTAAAAATTTCAAAAATTAAATTTAAAAAAATGGCTTCATAGAAATGTTCTATATCACTTAAGCATTCTATAGAAAAAATTTGAGCTCCAAACTACAATTCTAAGCCTATTTATTTCTAGTTCTAATTATGCTCGATTTTGCTTGATTTGTTAAGAACCTTATATTTTCAGACGTAATTGAACTTAATCACTATTTTTCCCTAAATCTACATATAATAAAACCTTAGAATAATAAATTTCATAATTTTTTGGGCAAAATAAATAATTTTAAGAAATTATGCAAAATCAGAGCAGATAAGGGACTCACCCAATTCAATGACTTTTAGGCTTCTAACACCAGTCCAGGTATGTCGACCGATCTAGACGGTGGGTTTAGAGTGGGGTGGTGGTGGTGGTTCGGTCCCGGGTGGTGGTGGTGTAAGGGTTTGGCTAGTTAGTTCCTACTGCACAGATTTTCTTCTTTTTTTTTAACCTTAATTTTTCTCTTGAATTTTCAATGCTCTCTATTTTTTTTTTATTTTTAACTGTCTAAAGGAGCTCTGTAATTTTTTTCCCTATTTATAGAGCTTTGTGCTAATTAATATGCATTAAATTGGACAAGATATTGCCTAAATCCCTTAATTTTTAGCTTTTGTGTTGCTTGATTTTAATTGAGTAATTTTTCTTCTTCAACTCTTAACTTGCCACAACCAAATCTACATCATTCCCTATCCCTCTAATTTTTTTCTGATTTTTCCTTAATTAATTAATAAATTTCTTTAATTATTTAATAAGTTTTTAGCTAATTTAAGTAATTTCGCGTATTTTTATCTACGCCTAAATACACGTGGGATACATGTGAATATTCCTAATTATTATTTAGGTCATTCTATGATTTTTAGTATACATATAATCTATCTCTAATAATTTATTAGTTATTAGATTACACTTTTCACCTTTTCGATAATTAACAATTATTATACTTAAAATTTGAAAAATTTATAGTCTCCTATTTTATTACTTATTTTCTTAAATTCAAGTTTATGGGGTCATTTTTGCTAATATTTCTATCTATAGTTTATAATTTAGGTTTGATCAGATCCTTTAATCGATCGTCCTAAACTTTATATACTAAGTTCAATCCTACAGTCATTTGGCTTAACTTTAGGGTTTACAGAAGCCCTATCTAAGACAAGAATTCCTTTCCCGACCTCTATGTTTCACTTTACCAACCTAAATACTGAGCTCTCATGTACGCCAGCATAATTCCTAAAGCTACCAAGCAAACGTGCCAACCTACCAAGCATACAGGCTAACTTGCCGAACAACCATGCTATGACACAAACAACATCTGATAATAGCAGCCTCAAATGAATGTTTGAGTAGATCTCCCGAGTTGACTACTAGCATGCAATCCCAATCGAAGCTAAATACTTTCTAGTGACTGATTGATTGAGCTCCGACCTAATCCAAATTAGGTCGATTCTTAATACAGACTCTTTTTTCTTCATTTTGTTCGAATTATACTATATTTCAAAACACCAGCCATCATGTGACAAGTGTCTTCTAGCACAACGTTTCAAAAGGATTCGTCGCTTTTCTATACAAAATATTCTTTGTTTTTTTTACCCTGTATCATTCATGTATTCCAATTGTAATTTTCCCTTTTGTCTTTTCCTTATATGCTTGTAACCTTAATGGGGCTAGTATATAAACCCTATTTGTTTATATGTAGACATCATCTTATACATTATCAATTATTACAAGCTTCCTTTTGTGAGCAACCCTAGTTTTTTCATCATCCTTATAACTCTTATCTATTACCTTTAGCAAGGAGTAATAGAGAGTGACTCTATAGTTCAGATCGATGAGTTATATCCAACAGATTGTAAGTTAAGTAGAATCGATTGGTGTGTCATATCCAGTTAGTAGCTACTCGAACTTTTCTAGTCTTCTTTTATTCTCTTTTAGTACTCTTTATTGTGGTGTTACTCCGCACGTACGACTCTAAAGACGCATCAATTAGCAAATTATATCATGATCATGGATGAAGGACAACAACGTTCAGTTCTAGTCAGTCATAACTCTAGCCAAGCCTAAAAGCTTTTATGCTTTATGTAAGATACTAATGAACCAAATGGGAAGAATGCCATGAACTAGTGTCCAAAGAAAGCAGGACCAAAGGCATAAGAGGTGCCAAAGGAAAATGCTTAATCCAAGGGGAGGCCTAAACCCCAACCACCAAAGAAAGAAGTGAAATTGAAGAAGGAAGAGCCTTGGAGGGTAAAGGAGAATGTTTTAACCGAAGGACTAAGAAATCTAGAACTTAGGGAAGCACTTTAGCTAATTAAGGAGGGTTTAGCCCAAGATCCTCAAGCTAGATTATTGTTGGCGTAAGGAGGTTGGATCTAGAAGTATTAAATGGAGGACGGGTTGCTCTATATGAAAGGAGGAAGATTACATGTCCTGAATTATAAGAACCTTTAGATGAAGATCCTAAAGAGACATCACAACCTAAGGAACCCAAGCTATCCAAATCTCTACCAAACACTAAGGTATAAGAAAAGTTCCATTAGCTAAAAATGTAAGAGGACATAGAAGCCTTTGTGAAAACTTATATGATGTGCCAAGTTGAGAGCTAAAAGACCCTAATAGCAATATAGAGGAAATTACTTAAGGTACAAGGCAAGAAAGTGAAAGAGAGGCAAAGAAGATCTTACAAGGACACTTGATGTGAGGTTTAGGCTAGTTATCTTGCTTTGAGTACTTAGTGAAGTAGAAGGGTTTACCCAAAAGTGAAACAACCTAGAAGAATGCCATGGACTATGTTTGGTTTGGACATTTAATGGATGAAATTCTCTAGGGAGCAGAAGGTAAGGGGTTATCACCGGTTTAGGTGGGAGAAAATGTTAAGGCTACTTCCCTAATTATATTTTTCACTTTCATACATGTATGTAGAGGTTTATTGTACGTAAAGCCCACAAGTAAGGCTACATTCACTCCTAAGAATGTTTTGGAAGTGTTCGGATACATTAAATCTTGATAGGTAAGGCTAGTTAGAGTAAGATAGTGAGACTGTATATTAATTGTTAGATCGAGTGGATTTAGGTTATGCAATGATAGAGGCCTTTTGTATATAATAGGATGACCTCCTCATTTGTAGATCACTTAGAAATACAAGTTTTACTCTTACTTAAGTAACTTTCTCTCTAACTTCTCTCTTTAAGTAAGTGTGATCTTATGTGTTATAAACATAAAAGCTAACTTAGCCTCTCTTCACTCTTTAGAGTATTTGAGAGTCCAAGTACTACATGTGAAAGCTAGTAAGACTATGCACGTGATATTTGCGTAACCCCTTTAAAGTCATAATCAACCACCCGATTGGTTAATCATACTAATTGAATTAATGGTATCAATTAGAATTTACTAAAGTATAAACAATAAAAACTAAATTTTCAATTATGTGTATAATTAGATAAGTTAAAATTTTAGATATATACTTATAAAGGGTAACAAAGTTAATAAGATGTAAATAGCGACATTGCCCTAATATTTTAACCATTTCATATTCCATATGACAAACTATTGAGAAAACTATTTCTAGAATATTTAAATTTTGTAATTTCCTTAAAATATGAGAATATATAAATTTTCATTGCATTATAAGGTCATTTCTATAATGTACTTCAATATAAGATCTTGGCTAGATCTAACAAACCCTTAGGTATGAATTCTTCTCCAAAGTACGCTAATAGTTGCCTCGTAATACGACAATGTAGTCAACTACACATGATATTTGCTTTAACTTAAAATATTGTGAACTAAGCAATAATAACTAACTAACTACCAACTATTAACACGAAATATTTTAACCCTTAAGCAAGGAATTAGCCTTGCAAATTATGTATTTGTCCTTCATCCTTTTATTTTATTATTGTTGCTACTATTATGCCATACTAGAGTTAACAACTATAATTTACGACACATATTCACTAGAGTTACAAACGTTTAATTTCCTCCCAACATAAAAATATTGTCCGAAGTAAAAGTAAATAAGAAAAATAAAAAATCACTATAATAAATTCAAACTATTTGACCAAATATAAGTAAGAAGGTACTAGTTATTGCTCTTATAACTGACTAACGAGATCTTGTCACATTTTAGGTATACTGAAAAAACAATATATTCTTTTCTTTCGAAGGGACTTTTAAAATCAACTGGAATTAATCTTATTGGCATTTTTATACACCACTATCATGTATGTTTTGCTCAAAAGAGAGTAATAGTCTAAAAGTTTTTTCATCGCTTAGTGGCAAGATGTGTTTGCCAAGAGAGAGGGGAAAAAGAAAAAAGAAAAAAGAGTTTTATCGTTGTTTTGTTGGCTTTATGCGGAGTGACAAATCCTTAATACATTCTTGTATAAGGCATTTTATGTTAGATAACGTATTGTTATGGGGAATACATAGATCAATATTAAGAAAACTTACTATCTCCAACAAATTTATGGAAATACTATAAGTATTAAGATGGAATAATTACAATGGAGAATATATATATATATATATATATATATATATGCGTCCAAATGCAAATAAATGATGTACCCTTTAAAATTGTGTAAATTAAGGACACAATTTATTTATAACAAATGATGCATGTATTAAAAAATAAATTTGTAAATGTCATGTTAGGTCATGTTAAATACCAAGAAATTAGTTTAGAGTCCCTAAATACCACTTTAGTATCTTAAGAAAGTATTTTTTCAAGGATACATCCACTTCTCCACTTCATTCTTAAGGCCCTTCTAAAAATTCCTTAACAATTTTTTAAAAAGTTTTTTTCAGTCCAGTTACACCATCTTAACTAATAAAAAATCTTACACACACACATATATATAGTTATATACTTTTACTTTTCAGGTTCCTTATGATAGACACCTGACTTTAACAAGTACTCCACATTATAGTAGAAGAAACCCAAAAAATGGGTTCTTTTAATGGGGTATGCACCAAGTAACTAACATTATTTGTAGCCTTATAATTGCATCGTTTATGTTTATAAAAATTTCCCTATTTGCTTTTGTAGATAAGCATACCTCCTTGTATTACATGACACATTGAAATGTTCACCTTCTATTTAAATTTAGAGGCAAATATAAATGATGTGTGTATACTACATATTATAACATTCATTATCAGTTTGTGATAATTAATACATACATCCTCTATCTATACTTAAAAACAGATTTACTTCCTTTTTGTAATAATCATACATGTAATAAAATGTATTCGGAAAACTTTATCCATCTTTCGTCTTTTTATACTCTTCAACATGCTGTGTACTTCCTTACACAAGTGCACCATAAGTGCTTTTGTTGTTTTTGACATGTACAACCACGCAATTTAAGTATCTAAACTCCATTTCGTGAATAAACATGGATAGATCACAATGTAACAAAGAAAAGTTAGACAATATAGCTGTAAAAAGTTAAGTAAAGAGAAGTCCATTAGTTAGGATAACCATGGACTTTTCAAATATTGATGACCATTAAGCATTTCACGTGAAGAAACTTATAATATCTAATATGGGGCATAAATAGCTAGCATCGTAGAGTGTATTAAGATTGAACAAATTGAAGACTAGCTCTTCTATTTTCTAGTGAGAGAGCTTTTGGGACACTGAGAACTAGAAATATTATTGTACGTACACGGACCTCATAAGTTGAATCAAGATAAGTTACGAGGAGATATTATGTAATAGAGAATGATGTTCGAGGTGACTTTAGAGGATCATACTTTTTAATAGTTTAAATAAAAGATAAATGTTATATAAAATGGTGTAAATACAATATGTTATAGCCCTAATATAATGATATTAGATCTTGGTAAGGCAATATGTTAAATATACAAAACATTTATTACCGTGGAATTTTTTACCATCTATTTCTATTACACCTCCTAACTAAATATGTTAATAGACCATCAAATACTAATACTACAACATATAGAAAGGCTCATAACTAATTATAAATCAACTACTTATAAAATAAACACACTTTAAATTCTCACATTAGTTTCCACTATTTATAAAAAATTACAATTTTATGAGTGTAAAATAACTAATATACTAAATTATCTAACCTATACTAAAATAACCTATTTCTGAAATCCTTCAAGTGTGCTAGCGCCGACCTCATCCCCATATTCTAAAGTCATAACTAGAAACAAGCAATCTTCTCATGAACTTGAAAAACATTCCCTACAAAGTGATAAGCTAAGGCCAATATGCAAAGTATACACATAACAAACATCACATATCCATATGTGGACTTAATTCTAGTGCATTAAACAAGTGTTAATCTCATTCCCATGTATAGAACTCATAACTGGAAGCAAGCAATTTTCTCTTGTACTTTGGAAAACATGTCCCACAAATGAGCTAGAGCATAGTATCTAACCATCATAGACGTATTAGTAACAAACATCACGTACTTATGTGTAAACTTAATTCTAATGTGATAACTAAGCAAAAAGCAAGAGGTATAGTCTTAACATCTCAAGAGTTAGAGACTTGGAGTAACTCATGACTTCCTAATATAATAGAATATGGTGAGGATATTCCTCAATATCCTAAGAGTTAAAAACATACTCATGTTATCTAGGGTTGTTATTGAATTAGCCATCAATTATATGTGATATGAATCAACTTCTTGATCCAATCACATGCGATCTTGAGCTCAAGGCCTTGTAAACCTATCTAAACTGGGTCTTGACTAATCAATCCACTAAGCTAAAAGGTTCTCTACTACATATATTTGAGCTGCACAACCTTCTGAGTTATCACATGCCTTTGACACTTTCCAAAGTGGAAGCATCTGACCACTTGGTTGAACTTAATAGCTTGGTGCTTACCTCCATGAGTTAGTTGAACCTATTTTTGATCTTTACATAGCTGCTTTGACTATTATGAAGAGATTCTAATTGCATGTCCTTTCGTATATGTTCATCTTATCTACTAAAAAAAGTATCTAGGGCAACATTGACAGGTGTCTTTTGACATTGATCACTCCGTACAAGTGCTAAAGGATATTCTCTTTATCTTTTCTCTATTTTACCTTTCTAACATAATCTTAGGTTATGTATTTTTCTTCCTTTGATATACAACCATTTTCGTCATTACATTTTGTCTTATGTAATCTTAAAGGAGCTATTATAAATATTCCTCCCAATGTATTGTCACATCATCTTTGAATTGAATATCATTATTTTTTCCTTGATCTTGTGAGTTTATACTCGAAGGTTTACTTACTCTAATCATGTCCTTTAAGTAAGAGTTTGTGATAAGTGATCCTAATCCTTTTACTTATGTGTAATATTAAATGGAAGATTAGGTCATGTATATTTTGGTGGTACATCATATCTATCAAAATAGCTCATGAGTTTGTTTAACCCCTTATAGAAACCCACTCTCATTTGGCCATAGATTAGTTGGACCTACCCTTTTAGTATCGCGTATGGTATCTTAATGTGTATAGTTCCTAAGCCATATCACTATGTCCACTATAGTTGTCCATAAAGGCATCCATATTGTAAGTGTGACCCAACTACATTTTTCTTTTAGCAAACTAACCTACATAAATAACATTATAGTCAATAACCTACTAACTTGAAATTCGCACATGAGACAACTTCAGTGCCTAATTAATTACTTCATCCTAGATCACTACTTTACTTACAACAACATAGTTATAAGCCCATAGGCGTCATATCCCAAAATCGATAGCCTTTGATTTTCGACATTGACTAAGCATATGTAACACATTGTTTAAAGTTGCCATATACTGTAGATTCATTTAATTTCTAACTTAACAAACACATCTAACAAACAAGGCAATCATATACTTGGATAGCATTCATCGAACTAAAAATGATTAATTGAAAAGTAAACACATACAAATATATCACCATTATTTATATACCTTAATTGTACTATAAGTTAATAATCTTACTTTAATAGTTCATCTACCACTTAATTAGGTGTCTAAGAGAGAAAAAGTTTAATTAGGGACTCTAAATGGTTGGCTGATGGATTAGGATTTGAAAAGGTTGACCTGGCACTAAACAAGGTTAAATGTATATTAGGGATTAGTCAACTCACTTAGGGTTTAACCACCAATAGATCATTAGGCATGAGCCGATTGACTGCACCCTTTAGCCAACTGCCCCTTCCATAATTTTGACATCCAATTACTAAGGGTTTGTAGCATAATTAAGCTATTCCTTGGTTGATGCCAACTAAAAAATTTTGCATAAACAATTCCTAACTTGAATCTTCTTTCAAAACTAAGCTCTAAATTCATTATCCATACTTCCAACTTCAATTATTTTGACATTAGAATATCATGTACCCCCAAAGTACATGAATTTCACATTAACTTAGTTAGCAAAAATAACAACCTTACAATTCATACACTATTTATTATGTTTCCCAATATAACTTCAATTTAAATCCCAAATCAAACCAACCATAAAATTTGTAGTAGCATTTAATCTATATTGAAAAGAAAGAGAGGAATACATCAACATAGTTTTTTAGTTCACTTTACATAGTTCTAATCATCCACACAATACTCGTTACAAATTTGCAACTATTTTACTTTTACAATTTTCTTAAAAGAGCACGATTCTGGACATAAGTAATTGGTACAATTCTTGCACTTAGGGTAGTAATTGTACTTATCAATACTTTGTGGAAATTGTCCTTCAATCTACTACATTACCTTAGCCTTAATTCATCAAATTGTTAAGGAATAATAGAAACTAAAATTAAAAAAAAAAAGAAGAAGAAGAAGAAGAAAAAGACAAACTAAGGAGAATAGGTCAAAGATTTACTTTTGATTCTATATAAAATTTTAAAAATTCCTTTAAAAAGGGAGCAAGTAAGAGGAGCTAATTAGGGGGTGATTATAGATATTTCTAATGTTAGTTTCAATCCCATAGAAACTATTTGGAATGGGAAAGATAAAGGGATTACTAGCTCATCGATTACGATTTATTTCCTAGATCCACTTCTTCATTAGTAAAAGGACAAAGGGATTAGATTTTATTTTAAAATATCAAGAGGGAAAATTATAAAAATTTCCCTTATCTTCATATTATTTTTTCTGGTATTTCAATTTGAATGTAACTTCATCCTCTATTTATACCTATTTATATAATGTCATCTTATTTTCACCACTTACATAAAGATTATTTTTTATTTAAACTATTAAGAAGTTTTATCTGCTTTTTTAATTCAACCCTAATTAATCATTATTTGTTATGTAAGTTTCCTCTAAACTACTATGATCATCATGCTGTGGATCGATGAAATGGGTAATGTTTTCCCATATTGTGAGTAAAATGAAAGACCTTTTTGTCTTTCCATATATTTTATTTTGGTAACTTTACACCCTAATTGTATTTTTATTGCAACAGTACACTGTGTGTACCACTCTATAATAAAAGTTAACCACTAAATGGCTATCATACACATATTACAGACAATGCTTTGTAATGAAACTATTGTCAATTTTATCATTTAGCATAAGTATATACAAATTTATTTCTAAAAAATAGGACTTACTTTTATGACAGGAAAAATTTATAAAGTGTTACTTTTATTACATAGTCATAATAATTGTGCAATCTAGCTACAAGCAACCCTAACACTTGGTAAAAGGAAAAACAAAATAAAACAAGTCTTCATCCATGCTTGCTTCATATTTACTCACTATAACTCCACACATCATTGTCTTCACCTTATTGTAATTCTAGGAGTAGTCACTTACAAATGTATTTGTACTAGGGTAACCAAGCACAATTCATAAGGGGTAGAATAATCACACTAGTACAATTCCAGTAGACTCTCAAACTTAAACACATTACCACGATTCCTGCTAAAAATATTTTAAGAGAAGATTTAATATGTTCTATCCCATTTTCTACTTCATATGTGTTTAAAGTTGATAAAATGTTGCCTAATGGTGTTTATATGTTGCCTCATATCAGTGGAAGTGGATAATGTGCTATGTAATTAATCAAACATATGCTAGGTTAATGTTTAGATAAATTAGGTGTCAAATTTTAAGCCTATATTGCTTTAATCCTTAGTAAAGCTATTACTATGAATAGAGTCAAGAAAGTTTCCTATTTTATGTATCATTTTATTTAAATAATTAGTAACTTAAGGTATCATTTTCCTATATTTAGGGGTTTATATTAATTTACATGTATATATTAAATACTACATATATTTAGTGAGTACATGTATTTTTTAGATATCATTTTATGTCATCATATTAACTCCATAAGGCCAACTTAATTAATCTCTAAGGTCTAGTTATATCTCAAAGATTGAATTTCAAGTTTCAACAAATAACAAGTTATAATTACAAAGTTAGACTTATAACTATAACAGCAATCTAATTGTTTGGTTTAAAAATCAAAGTTTATGACCTAACTTTTGTGACCTCGTTACAAATTTCAAGTTGAAATGGAAAATGTTTTTGAAAACCCTAAATTTGAATGTGTATATTTTGGGCAATTATTTACTTAGGCATATAAGTAAAATGTGCGAATTTTAAAAATGGATGCATCACCCTTAGAACTTAATAACTCCTTATGTGGAACTCATACATGAGATCATTATTATGATTAGAATTTTACTAGTAAGTTGTACAATATAAAACTAACTACCTTTATTGTTTATAGGAAAGGACATTCCATAAGAATGGATAAATAGACACTACTTAACTATAGAAAAATATTTACTAAAACTAAGCTACAATCTAAATTGAGAAGTCAGTCTTGTTAACGATTTAGTTTTTGTTATCACTTAGGAATTGTAGTTCTACATAGAAAGATCAAACTGTAAAGTATAATTCATATTGGAAATTAAATCAGAAATTGCTCAATAAAACCAAACATAAATGGGATCCAAAATGTATTCTAATCACATTGATAATCTTGGTATTTTCCCTCTACCATTATCGAAAATATTATTTCCTACCGCAACCTTTACTACGACTACCAACACAAACCATTGCAACTACCTTCACTACCACCTTCTTAGGCAGCAAACCACCTATAGTAAGTTGCATTAACAACCTAATTCATAATAACACTAGCCACACAAACCAACCCCCCTTCCCTTCCCCCCACCCAAACATCCCACCCCAACTTAATCCATGCAATCTACATAAGTCACACCAAAACACTAGCGCTACAACTCAAATAATCACACCAGCACCAACCCTATGACCCACATAGGTCACACAACAAAAGAACCTATTTTGCGACTCCCATAAGATTACATCACCACCAGTCATGAAACCAATAGGCCAAAGCATTAGGAGTGTTCATAGTTTATCCATGGTCTAAATCGAACCAAACATAACCAGATTTGAAAAAGTATGGTATAGATCTTTAATGAATTGAACCACTTTTAGCAGTTTAGGCTTTTGAATCAATTGTTGTAAATGTAGTTTAGTTTGAATTGGTTTGGCTTAGCTCAAACCATTTTCACCAAAACCTAGTTATCTTTATCACACTTCACCATACATATACATATATCACTATAATTTTCACTAGTTATTTCGACACAAAAATTCAAGTAAAAAAATTGACCAATTAGATTATAACTATAAATATAGATATCAAAAGAAAAGAATTATAAATAATAATTCTCCTTAAATAAGTTCAACTTACTACTCATACATATAAATTCCTTACTAAATCAACAATATTACAAAATAAGCAAGTGTTAATGTAAATGAATTAAAAAGCAATAAAATAGAAAAAAACTTGCTTTGTTGCATATTTTACCTAATGCAATGCCAACCGAGCATATAACCCTAATAATATATTATAAAGCTACAAATAAGAAGGCTTTAAATTGCTATGAAAACATTATAGATAAAGTTCTCAATCCATAAATAAAATCTTAAAGTTTAAACAATTAATGAAATGGGTCTTACCACATGTATCTTCTAAGCTAGTCATTCAACTTTAATTTTTTAACTTTAATAAGACTTTCAACACCACTTTGAGTATTCAATCACTTCATGTAAATTGGAATAAAGAAGAAAAACAAATAATTCAATACATATATCATCACATAATACAAATATGTACTACATATCAAAATGCATGTAAAACTAATTGAAAAAAAAAAAAGGAAGCAATTTGGTTTAGGTCTAAATGGTTTCACTCGATTCAGCTCCTTCAATTGAAATGTAAACCGTGTAAACCCCCTTAGAATTCAACTAAAATATAAAGTATCTACATTTTAAGATTTGGTATGGTTTTGTCCAATTCTCAACTAGGTTTAGTTGGTTTATATAAATAGCCATATGTAGCACCAGCAGTTTAGTGGTCTTTATAGGTAACATCATTACATGGCCCTATGACCATTCCTTTTCGACCTCCATTAGAGGCACATAGAAGAGAAATGAGATGTATAATATATAAAGAGGCCAGTTAACAGAAAATGGAAAACATTTTGTGTTTGTTCCCACTATAATATATGCCCAATCAAATACGTGAATGAATACTTCAGTATATATGTGTTAATAAAAAATAAGATGACAAAATTAAATGAACTAGGAAGTATGAGTGAGCATCTACCAAACCTTATTTAGTTGGATAGTTTTCATGGTGTATATTGAATGTCAATAAATTCTAGTTTTGAACTTTGGTAACTTGTAGCATACAATAGTATATAAGGTATAACCTTATATCTAATCTAAATCTGCTCAAAATCTTACTTCATATGATATATTTTTCAAATTCTCAAGTACTTGTAATTTCACAATATGTATGGGGTAACATTAATCTAATAACAACATTGGATATGACATATATAATAGAAATTCAACGATTTTGATTTAACTTATAATAAATGTCTTAAGGCCTAATTCAAATAGTAAAATATATTTCAAATCTCCAATTAGATCGCTGACATAATCATTTGCGAAGAGGCATATAGCTTTTGAATAAGGCAAATTACAAATATATGATTCGTGTTATTGCACTTTTGTAAAGAGGCAAGCAAGTTTTCTTTTTTGACAAACACATGGCCTAATTTTATTAATTTTATGTTAATTACATATAAAGAACACTTGGTGTTCCAAATATTTGATAAAATTATTGAAAAATATAAGCAAATAACATCAATGTATTTTACTAAGAAGATAGAGAAAATAAAAAAGAAAGAAAATTGGGAAAAAAAAGAATAGGTTGTTTTTTGACCACTAAGTATTAGGTGGATGTAGCCAACCCTTAACCTTGGGGTGGCTAGAAAACAGCAAAATATAATGTAGGTTATAACCTATAGCTAAAGGTGATGGGCAATCATTGAGGCTTGAAATTAAAAAAGAAAAAGAAAAAAAAAATGACTAAAACCTCGAACAAGTCACAATTGAGTTATGCGACTCAAATTTGGCTCATTCTTGATTTTAGCCTTTTTCCTTTTCTTTCTTTCATTTTTTTTTTTTTTTTAGCTTTTGATATGGTGGATAGCGAACCACCACCATATATGAGTAGCAACCTACATTATGTTTGGCCATTTTCTGGCTACAATAAGTTTAAGGGGTGGCCAATGGCTACTATTGTTTTGAGGGTAAGGGGGTGGTTTGGATACCGATCACCCCATTCTTAGGGTGGTTAGAAAACAACCTCCTTTCTTTTTTTTTTTCTTTTCATTTTTGTTTTCTCTATTTTATTGGTAAAATATTATTTTATTTGCTTATATTATTTAATAATTTTGTTAATCAATAGGAAAATGCCAAGTGTCCTTTATATATAATTAACATAAAATTAAGAAATACGAATCATCTATTTGTCAAAAAAGAAAACTCAAATCACCAGTTTGCAAAAACCTTATAACACAGCTAATGTGATTATGATTTACCTTTTTAAATAATATCTACTATGTATAATTTTTTTATTCTTAAGTAGTTTAGTTTATTAGATGAATTTTGAAAAATAATTTCCTCTTTTAGAACATGAAACTCGTTTTATCTTTTTTCCAATTGAAACTCACCTTAATGGTTTACCATCATCAATAGTTAACAGCTACATCCTTCATTTCCTGTTGTTACTTGCTGTTGAAAGCTGTAAATATTCAAATTTTTTTCATTATATTAGTTTCATAATATTCGAGTATTCTCATGATTAAATTACAACAAATATAAAAGAAAATTGAAAGCAATTTTCCGTAAAACGAACATTAATAAATTAAATTCCGGAGTGCCTTGAAGCAAGTTTTCTGTTTGAGATATTGTGGGCATCGGTGCACTTCAAAATCATACATCATTCATCACCAACATTATTTGATTTCCAATATATGTTTGTGCCAATGTAAACCGTCCTTCGTCTTGAGATAGAGCATTCCATAGTAAACTGATAATATAAACCGGGTGAAATCTGACTCATCTATGGAATGAGGTTTCTTTTTAAATTCAAACTCTTATTTTCCTTTTTCGTCCCATGCAAAACCGTATCCCCCTTCTATAGATGCAACTCAACACCAATCCATCATCCAAAACTCTTATTTTCCTTTTTGCTTGTTTCTTCATCTTTCCCATTTTGATACGTATTTTAAATCATGTTTGTTAAAACAAGATATTAAAAAAACGTGAAACTATGAATGTATATACTCCTATTATATAAAATTAAACACTTAAAAGTTTCTGTAAAATTAGAGCTATCTATTATTTGTCTTGTTTGGTTTAGTTTTATAAAAACCGAAATAATATTTTCTTTTTCCTAGAGTAGCATTATTTCTCAAACCTTTTTTTGGGTAACCCAAGGATTCATTAACCATAGACTGCAAAATAAAAGAAAAATGAAGGTCGATCATCAGTGACCAAGTTGAGTAGGAGTTCTAGACTCCTTTTATGGCAATTACAACACATAAGTCTTTGTACAAAAGCTTTAAAATTCTAGACGGTAGGACAAAGCAAAAATTTTCATATGCAGAAGACTCTTGGCACCCTCTTGGTAACCAATCTGCTGCTGCTGCATTTGCTTCCCTTAGGCAATAGTGTAGGTTCACTTCTTCCAATTTCTTTGCCTGCACGCAAGAATGACATTAGCAAATTTGTGTGATTCGGATTAATCTGTTTATTGATGGATAATAACACAATTTTCTCTAGTCCATATTTACTTCTTATAAGTTATATCTATTATCTAGTAATTTATTTTCGAAACGTATTATTTAGCACAATATCTTTATCATAATTATAATAATATATAAAAACATTATTCATTTAAATATCACGTTGAACACCAATATAGATGAGACATCATTAAAATGGTTTTCACGTTTAACTAAAGAAAACATGAAAACAAATACAATGTGGCGTGACAAACACTAGTTGCATTAATTATCAGCTTTGACAAGCAGTGAAGGGTTCAAGAACCAGAAGTTGAGAAAAGACTCGTGTTAGAACTGCTTGTAATTGATGATAGTATGGAAGTGAAAAGGTGGGGGAATCAAAGCTATGGGGCAAGGCAATGCCATAATAGGGAAGGGACAATCATGTAAAATAATTTATATAGAAAATGGCAATCTCCAATCCATAAAGGGCGATGAATTAAACACTTGAATTGAAATATCAATTGATGAAGGCATCACCTTATCGAAACTTTAAACAGAGAATATGCCGGGGAAGTTAGTTCTCTTTTGAGGCTCCAATTTTCCTACCATGAGATAGAATAGACTAACTTCCCCGTAAAACAAAAACGACACGTAAAAGAAATCCAAGATAATTCCCTCAGACACCATTAATATACTTTTAGCAGTATGGTCTGCCGTAAATCCAGATCCAAATCTCAATCTCGACGTGCCCCATCTGCAATGACGGATGCCGAATAGGATTGGCTTAAAAAATAACGAGTGGGTACAATAAAGGTATCTGCCTTGGTCGCTACCTTATAGTTTTCCAAGTGCTGATGAATGTCCAACCCCAGCCAACAAATATACGACTACAAACGTACGAAATTCTCAATTGGGATTGGGATTGAGATTGAGATTGATCAACACCTGAAAAACTATGATCGCAATGAAGGCAAATACTTTTGTCATACCGCCCGTTGTTCCTAAGACCAGTCCTATTCTGGATGTATCGTCGCATGGGGATCTAAACTAAGATCGCGATTGGGATTTGGATTAACGGTGAACCATGTTATTAAGAGTATGCTAATGACCCATGAGAGAGTTATCTTCTATTTCTTTTACTTGTTGTTTTTTGTTTTGTGGAGAAGCCATCCTGCTCTATTTATAAAGGAAATCAGTTGGATTCCCCTCCGTCTTAGTGGAAGAAATCACGGTAGGGAGAATGGAAAAAGTCCAAGAGAACTAACTTTCCCGACATATTCTCCCGTTGGAAGTTGCAATAAGGTGTTCCCTTCATCATCGATAGATATTTTAATTCTAAGTGTTTTTTGGGGAAAAATAAAATAAAATAAATAAATCTATGTGTTTGACTCATTCCCCCTTTGGCCTTTGCCGCAAAGTTAATGTTCATGCGCTATTTTGGTGAGCTTGGTTATTTTGTTTGATAAATTATGAAATGGGAATGGGGTTTGATATAGACTATTAAAGAGAAATAAGTATGTAAATATGTTAATAGAATGATTATATGTATGTATTTCTTTTTTTTTTTCTTGTAATTGTAATGATTAGTTGTAATTCAAAATATAATTTTTCTCAATATGAAAACATAAAGTTCGTCATTTATTATGAAATAGCCAAATCCTATGAATTCAATAAATATAATATAACGATAAATAATTAGCTATGAGATGAAAATAGTCATATTTACTTATAAAACTATCTAAATATGTATATACCGGCTATCTTTTATTTCCTTTACTTGCTTCTGTTTTACGGGGAGGCCATTCGATTCTTTTTATGAAGGAAATCTAAGGATGAAGAAAGTTCAAGCAAACTAACTTACCCATCATATTCCTCATTGGAAGTTGCGATAAGGTGTTGCCTTTTTCAACAGATATTTTAATTTAAGCGTTTGCTTCTTTCTATCTTTTGTTGCAAAGTAAAATAAAAGGTTCAATTTTCATGCGTGCCTTTAGTAAGCTTGGTTGTTTCGTTTGATAAATTATAAAATGAGAAAGGGTTTGATATAGACTAATAAAGAGAAATAAGTATGTAAATATCTTAACGGAATGATTACATGTAATTCTTTTTTGCCAGTAATGGTTATATGCAATTTAAAATCTAATTTTTCTCAATGTGAAAGTATAAGGTTCGTTATTTATTATGAAATACCCAGATCCTATGAATTCAATAAATATAATATAGTGATAGATAATTAGCTATTAGATGAATACAATAATATCTACTTATGTTAAAAACTACTAAAATATGTACATATTGGTTATCTTTCGTTTCTTTTACTTCTTGTTTTTGTTTTGCGAGGAGGCCATTCTATTCTATTTATAAAAGAAATCCAAGAATTAGTTTGTTTTATTGGAAGAAATTAAGGTAGGGAGAATGTGGAAAGCCCAAGAGAACTAAACTTCCCCTGCATATTCTCTGTTGGAAGTTGCGATAAGCTGTTGCCTTCATGAATAGATATTTTGATTTAAGTGTTTGATTCATTCATATTTTGCCGCAAAGTTAAAGAAAACGTCCACTTTTCGTGGTCGCCTTCGGTGAGCTTGGTTATTTCCTTTGATAAATTATAAAATGAGAATAGTTTAAGAGAAATAATTATGCAAATATCTTAATGGAATGATCATATGTATTTCTTTTTTTGCCTATAATGATTATATGTAATTCAAAATCTGATTTTTCTCATTGTAAAAGTATAAGGTTCATTACTTATTATGAAATCCATGAATCTTGTAAATTCAATAAATATAATATAACAATAAATAATTATCTTTGGATGAAAATAATGATATCTGTTTATGTCAAAAACTATCTATATATGCATATACCGGTTATATTTTGTTCCTTTTTTTTTTTTTTTTTTGCGGGGAGGCCATTATGTTCTATTTATAAAGGAAATCCGAGGGTTAATTCGTTTTAGTAGAAGAAATCATGGTAGGGAGAACGGAGAAAGTCCAAGAGAACTAACTTCCCCGGTATATTCTCTATTGGAAGTTGCGATAAGGTGTTGCCTTCGTCAACAGATATTTTAATTTAAGTGTTTGATTCATTCATCTTTTTTCCGTAAAGTTAAAGAAAAGATTAGTTGTTTTTTTTGTTCGATTCATTCTCGTTTACCTAGCTTCGTAAAAAGAGATCCGACTTTTCCAGGGCCCGAGCATGAATGCCATGGGTGGGAATATCGCTCCAAGTACCTATCCAGAGCTAAGGATAACCCTGGTAGTAGGATGAATGTCGGATTTAGATAAAGCCTCCTGGAGAATAGATCGAGGTCAGACTCTATTGGGTCAAATTTGGGCTAACATAGGTTAGCTCATGGTCTATACAAGTTGCAATGAGCCTTAGGAACTCAGGTCTCAAAATAGCCTCTCAAGGAATCTCACCATATCATGTATCGTAAATCTTATGCAAAATATTTTAAACGATATCATTTTCTATCCCTAGATAATGTCTTTGTACGTATTCCCTATCTAAATTTACTTTTATCCAATAAAATCATATAAATATAACTTTACATCTTTATTAATTTATATATATATATATTATATCTATTATTATTAAAGGTTCTATTATTTACCATCTTATTCATATTCTAATTTGAGTTAAAATATCTCAAATATTCAAAAATTTTATTGAAAAATATATCATAATATATATTTACCAAAGTTTTTAAAGAAAACTAAGTAAAGGAGTAATAATCAATCATACTTTTTATCATTATTTTTTTTTTTAAAATAGAGCCTCTTCAATATTAATATTGGGTTGTTAGAATTTTTTTACATGCCCCATTAGATTTTAAATCTTATATGTATATAAAATCTCCAAATTTTTTATAACTGATATCTTTTGGTTATTAGTATTTTCTTAAAAGTTACGAATTATTATTATTATCATCATTATTGTTGTTGTTGTTATTTCATTAGATTTAATCATGTTTTATTATATTTCAATTTCAATTGGAAAATTTTCACAAAGTAATTCCTTTTAAAATAGGTAGTTACCTAAAGTTACTTTTGATAAAGAGTTATCTATATTATTAAAGAAGAAAAGCTTCTTTTTTTTTTAATTGCCACGTAACTGTTTTTAGTTTCTTTATATGTTGAATGATTATTAATATCATACTAAAAAAAAAAAAAAAACTTCAGGAATCCATCAATTGAATCAATCATAACTGATACTAAACGAAAATGATCCAATGTTAGAAAATTCAATCCCATCTCATAAATCATGAATGGGACAATTATATAAGGTCGTACTTTTTCTTTTCCTTGCAATTTATTGCATTAGTGGATGGGGAAGTAGAAGACATATTATATGGTATCTTAATCAAACTAAAAATTGATGTATTTAATAATTTAAATTTGCATGTAATTATTTCTTATAAATAATGCAAAAAGAAGAAATAGCATCAATCATTTTGATACTATAGATTTTGGATATAATTATCTTTACACTCACAACGCCTGTGTTTTGTTCTCTAGTTATTACTTTAAATAAGTTTTTTTTTCTATTTAACTTATTATTTTCATTTTTCAGCTCTAGGCATCACTTATGTAATTTTTTGAATGAATAATTGTAACCCTTTGCATGATTAATGCAAAATGATGCAACTTTTTACATTAATAATGTTCCATTCCTATAGCTTAAAAGATGATAGTTCTTTCTAATGATGTATCATTTCATGAAAAAAGCAACAACAAATTGTGGTTCGTAAAAACAAATAATGTTATTTTTCCTATATTTATACTAATAATTTTTTAAGTATTTTTTATATTAATTGAGATAATATCTTACATAATATTATAATTTTTACCAAATGTATATTCTTATCTTTTATCTCTAATTTATATATTATTTCACTAAATTTTATTCAAGAGATGCATTCTCCTCATACAAGTGATAAATTTTTTAAATAGTTGTAACTTTTACGCAGTTTAATATATAAAAAAAAAAAAACACACACACACAACTCTTCTTATTCATAATATTTCACTTATATATTTTGAAAAGTTATAACTCTTTAGATGTTACATTGTTTCATGGAAAATCATTTAATATCCACATATTTTAACTTTTTATCTTTTTAGATAATTAAACAAAAATATTTGTCCTATATCAATATATATACATATATATATTTACATTCTTAACATGTTAAATTGTGATAATTTCTTAAATAAATTTATTAACTTTAGTAATAATTATATTTTATGATAGTGTCTATACTATATATTAAAAAATTTATGAATATATAATATTAGTATGAAAATTATGGCAACGTTTTGGAAAAAAATAAATTATTTTTATTAATAGATGTGTATATTATAGATTAAGATTTACGGATGATGCAAGCTAAAGATGAGAGAAGGAGTCATAATCTAAATAAGATTTGGTCAATACATATGTCTATTTATATCTATGCATATCTATTTATATCTCTATCTCTATTTACCAATATATATATTACCAAGGATTTATTCAACTTGTATCAATCTATTTATATGTAATATAATTTGGGAGGCTTTTTGGTTATCATGACTCTTCAATATTTTTTTTTTTTAATGGCACTTGTTCCCTCAAAAGTTACTATTATAAAAAGATTTTTTTTGTCCAAATTATAAAAAGTTATTAAGAGCTGTTGTTTTTACTTCTTTTTCCTTTTTTTTTTTCCCTCTTGATTTCAATGCATTGTCCAACCTTTCTCTCTTTTTGTTACTCTTTCACTCTTCTACCTTTTTATTGAATTAATTATTCCATAATTTCATTTTATATGCAGCCATAAAATTAAGTAATTAGATATATGCAACTACCTAATTAAAAAAAGATGCTTGAATTTCATGTGCTTTTACTTAATTTGTTTAAATTTGAAGAGTGTTATAATGCTCTAGCTTTCTTCTTGATATGTTCACCAAAAAAATTCTTCTTAATATTTTAATACAAAGTTTCTAATTTATTTATTTTTATTTAACTTACTTGATTTTCTTTGTAGCAATTTCAACTATAATATTTATGGGTGAGTCTTCAACTTTTAGTCTATCTTAGTAGCAATGAAATTGTTTTTATCAATTAGACTTTAAGTACTTTTACATGTTTTGTTTAAACTTAAAAGGGATTGTAATGCCCTAACTTTCTTCTAGATATTCTAATATCTAGTTTCTATTTGTGTTTTTTTATTGTCTTTTAGCTTACTTGATTTTCTTTATAGAAATTTCGTATATAATCCAAATTCAATAGGTGTAAAAAGAAATACCATTTACGAATGAGTCCCTAATTTTTAGTTTATATAAGTAGATTTTTATGGATCTTATCATTGATTTTTTTTTTTATTGGAATTTGAAATTTTAAGTTCCTATTCTTCTATAATTTCTCTTTCTTTTTACAAGATGTGCATTTCTTTCTTTATCAATGCTAACACACTGGAGATTCGATTTTTTTTTTCACTATCTCCAACTTTGATTTTTTTATGCATTCTTTTCTTTCTTAAATCATCAATCATACATACAATATATTATATTCTAAATTTTTAGTTGTAATGCAATGTTTAAGTTTTAATCATATGTATCGCTTTATTAATAATATTTTTTACAATGCCTTTTGACTACACATGTACATTTTCCTAAATGTGATCGCTCTACAAATATAAAAGGACCACTAATGATTATATAATACAAGTGGTTCATATTGAATGATAATAGTATACCATGTTTAAAATATTTTATTAAGACATATTATTGATACATTAACTGTAATAGTTGGTTTTATTGTTGAAATCAGCACATAGTGTAGGTTTTCATATTGTTTTAACTAGTTATAAAATGAGAATGACATTGATATATTATTAAAGAGAAATAAGCATGCACATAACTTAATGGATTGGTTATATGTACTTTTTCTCTTTTTTGTCAATTATTATTATATGTAATTTAAATTAATTTTCTCAATGTCAAAGTTTAAAATTCGTTATTTATTACAAAATACTCAAATCCTATAGATTCAATAAATATAATATAATAATAAATAAGTAGCTAGTAGATAAAAATAATAATATTTTCTTATGTTTAAAACACTCCGAAATATATATGTGTGTATATGTATATGTATAATGGTTATCTTGATACAAAATAAAACAAAAAAGTTAACTTAATTGGAAGCTAGATCAATGATTATAACATGGGAACTTGAGTAAATAAAAAAGAAACTAATCTAGAAGATGTCTTACAATATAACTTATTCCAAAGTCAATAAAAGAGAAAAGGAAATAACACAGCCAAGATGTTAGGGAGTGTGGCAAACTAAGTTGTTCCTCTACCTTAGTACTTTTCTCATACTTAAACTTAAAACTTTCAATTTTTAGTAAAAGAATTATAAATGCAAAGGCATAGGAACTAAAAATCTTAGATTACAAGCATAATTGTGTACTTTAGAACTCATAAATAGTTATTAGTATCTAAAACCTAAAATCACAATTTAATATGAAATTTAGATGAGGAAATTTTAATCAACACAGAAATTTAACTTTACAAATCTAGAAGATCTAATTAGAATGGGAGAACCCTAGACTTTTAAATTAATTGGAACTTCAAAATATAGAAGGAATCTATAAGAGAAATAATCTTTATGGTTAGAGTTAATAGATAAACTAATTATAGAATTAGAAAGATCTAAGATTTATAATTCGTGGAATATAGACTTATTATGAAGCATAAATTTATGGATAAATTGTAAGAAAACTAATAATATAATCAAGAAATGGAGATTATTTAGAATTATAAAAGCAATGATTTAAACATAAAAAATTTGGAAACTTCTAATAAAGCTTAGAGATTTTAATAAAGAACTTGAAGCTTTTGCTCTAAGGATGAATTGAGTTGAAAATTGGATTAAGAAAATAGTTTAGAGAAGTTTAGATCAAAACTCCAAGATTTAATCTTGTAAAAGTAGAGAATAAGGAGGAGTAATTAGCTAATCAGGTGTTGAACTTAACAGCTAGACTACTTAAGAACAATCAAAGGAAGAAGACAATAGTAAATATTTATTTGGTGATTTATGGCAAAGTATAAATTGGGTATTTATACAAGTCTTTTTAAGGCAACTATGAGGTTTACACAATTACTAAAAGGACGCTGTGCTTTTTAAGGCAACTACGAAGTTTACACAATTACTAAAAGGACGCTGTGCCTAAAATAGTATACATATTATGTTACAAGAATAAAAACTAGTAAATGACAAAGGGAATATGCATTTGACATTCGTATAGGCAAGGGAAAATGTTAGAGATGCATGTTGTTAAGCGAGTAGCTATGACTCCAGTACTGTATAATGTATTCTATACAAATAGGTCTCTCATCAAGGCTTGGCAAGTAGCTCAAGTTCATAGAAGGTAATTTTGAAAACACAATAGCTAAGTTGATGGTATGGTTTGCTCAACCATTCAAATTAGACAACTAAGAAATTTGTATGTTTATTGTTAAAAGTAATAAATATTACATAATTACAAATTATACAAAAAATATTATAAAATACCAATACCATATCACATTTTCAAGATGTAACATTAGCATTTGTATATATGTCGCATCTTGACATTCCTACAAATATATTTACACTTATGTCAGATATTCAAGATGCAACATTACTATTTATATATCATTGTTATGTTGCATCTTCAAGATGCGACATATATACAATGCTAATGTCGCATTTTCAAATTGCAATATAGCATTAGTATTTTCATAATTATACAATTTGTGATTATGTAATTTTTTTTAAATGTCAGTATACATGTATTGTGCCTTGAAATACTGGTAAAAGCTTAGATGTTCGAATAAGTCGGTCACATGTAAGAGTCTTGCTTCTTCCTTAGTAAATTGTTGTAAAAGAGCTTGATGGACCAATGTAGCCAATCTATGAGCTTAGGATTGGGTTAACGGGCCAGATTCCTACTAAGGGCAACAAAGGAATAATTGAAACCTAACCACCATCATGTATAAGAAACTTGAAAATAACTCGTCCATTTACTTTGTCACCCATTGAAGTTCGTTGTTGCTTGTACAAAGTACATACCTTATGTGTCGAAAAGGTTATAAATAATTTGATATTATATGTTTAGATAGTCTTAAAGAACATTTATTTTGCATCACAAATCTAAAATAGTGGTAAGAAGATAAGAAGAAATTTTCTTGCAATACTATAGCCATTTAATCGTAATATCAACTACACTTATTTAGAGAATGGGGTCTCAAGCACATCAAGTAGAACATTAATTATATGATAGCTTCCATTATGAGGTAGTAGATATGGTGCTTGTAAACTTGAGAGAAAGTTTTTATAACATCATTAGAAACCTTAAGTATTCATAGCAACTTGTTTTATACTTCCCAATCATTTAAGTGAATTTCTATACGTGATAAGTAGTATAAAGCGAAGTTACATAAAAAAGTCTTCATACAAAATTGTGCTTTCTAACATTTCATACATTGAGTTTCACTAGTATTTAACAATTTTTTTAAATTGTCCCACCCTTTTACCATTGTGATGGCAAGTTATTCCATAATTTCTATATATTAGGCTTATCAACCAATGATTGTTACTCTTATCTGATTAACAACACTTTATATTCTGGACGTGACATTCCATTCTTAACATATAGATTTAAAACATAGCAAGCACATCTTATGTGGAGTAATGTTCCACCAAGTGTAGGTCAATATAGGTTTGCCCTCGATTAAGGTGTTGTTTGTACTAGCATTATGAAACTCAATTAAAAAAATTTTTCTAGCTAAATGATATTCATAAAAAAATAATAATAATACATATAATTCTACACATTTTTTGTGTTGTGCATCATTCATTAAACATCCTAAATACTAATGCTCTTTTATTTAGTTGTTAATTTTCATCTATCTAGTGACAAGTTATTCCTATGTAAGAATTTTCTTGCCACCTAACTTAGCATAAATCTATGCATATTGAAAGTTGTCCATTTAAAGAATTAAACTTGCCATTTAGCTCCTACTTATCTTTATGATAGAGTTCCTAGTACACAATCATTACGTTTGGTTCATTGAATGGAATTGTCATCCAGGCTTTATTACTCTAGAATAGTTATTCTCTTGTTTGGTTTGTAAAAGTTATATTATAAGCAATACCTACTCCATGTAATATAGATCATATAAGTAATTCCTATTTCCTTTCTTTGTTAGAGGAATTGCTATTCCTTACAAAATGTAACTTCTATTTTAAGAATTTCCCTAATCATAAAACAAAATAACATCAAAGATATTGCTATTCCTTTTCCAGCTTATTTTAGTGAAGCTAATGTAACAAACGTTATTATTGGAAAAAAAATGGTAACAGGCATTTTTTTTCATGTCAAACATGTGCGAGTTAGGATTTGATGTTTCGTATTCATATTCCAAGCGCCAAGTGCTTACTTGTACTCTAAGAGAGGTGCATATTTGTAATGTACTGTGCAAGACTTAATTTCTCCTTCTTTATATGGTACAAAAATAATGGTGCAGATTGTGAATTATTGCCTTAAGATATTTTCTATTGAGATTGATTTATTCCAAGCTTTAGGGTACTTCCTTTGCATATGCTTAGTTAAGGCATCTTGTCCATCTCCTTTTTTTTCGTAAGTAAATTGAGTTGCCATCACAACTACAATTTTATAGCAATGATTTAAAAAGGGGGAAATTGCAAATAATCTCCTAAACTTTGATATAGGTGTAGATTAACCGCTTGGACTTTCAGAGTATACTTCAAAACTCCCTAAACCTTGATAAATTGGTAACATAAAGAATATTTTTTTTTAGTTTAAAAAAGTCATGCTATTGTCAAAGTTTAGGGGGTTTTAAAGTGTATTTTGATAAGTTTAAGAACTATCTGTGCATAAAAATCACAATTTTAGAGGGTTATTTGCTAATTTATTAAAGTTTAGAGAGCTTTAAAACACACTCTGAAAGTTTATAAAGTCAATTCACATCTAAGTCAAAGTTTAGGAGAGTTATTTGTATTTTCTACTTAAGAAAAAATTTCGCTTTAACTGGTTTAGGTGGCTTTCCTACACAATCATGATGGGGTCCCTATCTATCCTCTTTGAGAATTTCTTCAACTTTGTCTTCCTTTATGATCACAACTTTGGCACTTAGCATTTTGTAATGAAACCTAAGTAGAGAACTATTAATTACATCA
Organism: Lumnitzera littorea; assembly: GCA_024138015.1. Classification (NCBI taxonomy): domain Eukaryota; kingdom Viridiplantae; phylum Streptophyta; class Magnoliopsida; order Myrtales; family Combretaceae; genus Lumnitzera; species Lumnitzera littorea. The sequence continues at coordinate 31,065,853 of JAMXBB010000008.1, forward strand.
TCTAGTCTATGTCCTCCTTGTTGACCAATTACTTACCTTGAACGGCTTTTCCTTCAATAACCCAAAACTTCCTTCTTACCAAAGAATTAAATGAAGAAAAAGTGATCCATTTTTTACTTATAATATATAATAAAGATATGAGAATGACAAATTGTTGATTGAAGAAAAAATTTGACTACAATAGAGATTGTAGATTATAAGGAGCAATATATATATATGCAAGCAAACTCTTTTGTGTGTGCTTATATTCCAAGAAGAAAGTTTTTCCAAAAACTCCTAAGAAAAAATTCACCATGATAATAAAATGAACACAAAAGTTTATGTGAGACTTGTAATGGGTTAAGCAAAGAGTATGGCAATATGTAAGTATAACTAAGAGTTGAGATTAAATTCAAATGTTTGTGAGGAAAAGATGCAAACTTCTCAATTTATATTGTTCTTGCTAACCGCTCAATTTCATTTCAAATATTCATTTCAGATGATGGAAGGACATTCAAAATTCAAATAACTTTCTAAGCTTTTAGTCTGGAAAAATAAAGCCGTTTGCATTTGCAATTCACTTTTGAAATATATATCATCATCTCAATCTGCATCCTTAGCTCAACCTTTAATTTTGCTTCATAATGGTAGAATAGGATATCATCATCTCAATGTACATCCTCAGCTCAACCTTTAATTTTGCTTCATAATGGTAGAATAGATGCTTGCTTGGATTATAGTCTCTCAACCTCTTATGCTTCATCATCTTAGTTTTCATACACCTCGCTCTCTCTCTCTCCACCCTATCATTCCTTTACCGAGGCAATGAGCTTATTGTAATGTCAATCAATCTATTCTTGCTGGCATTTTTATTTTATTTTGTTTTAATTACAAATTTGAATTGGTGGATCTATAGTTAGTTTAAATTAGTCATGGACGAGTTGGTTCACGAGTCTAAATTGGCTCTTTCCTAAGTCTAAGTAAATGTGTTGTTATGTGTGGAGACAAGATATTGTATTTAAGGTGATCTTAATAATCCTAGTAAGGTGGGGTGAAAATTTTGTTCTAACTTTAGTAATTCTGCGACTAAAAAGACCTTTTTCCCCTCTTTTTTCTAGGGCAATTTTGGGATATTCCCCAAAAGGTAGACCCTTCGAACAAAATATAAAAAATTAATTTGCCTTTTGCAGGAGGGCTTCTTTTCATTGCATATTGTGTGGCTCTTAAATAATCGATAGCAACTGTTCATTTTATTCACAGGCACCATATTTTTACAGTTAAAACCGCAAGCAAACACCAAAAGCTCATACCATGAAGTGAAGTTTCACAAAGTCATTCATTGATTCACTCGCTGTAAGCACTTGTGCGTTCTCTCTCCGTCTCTCTTTCTCGAAGGGAAGACAAATACATGCTAGATACAACCAAACCAAGGAGTAACAAGTGAAAACCAAACTCTTGTAACTAGGAGAAATAAATAGGACTTCACTTCATGGGCATTGTTTCTGTCGAAATATTCAAAAAGGAAAACGCACACACGTTTTAGAGGTTAGAGAGTCTTGTTACATCCTTAATGTCCTAAGTAAGCTAGTTTTTGTATTTTGCTTGCACTTGTTATCTATTCTTACTTATTATCATTCTATCTTCTTTTGAAGTTTGTTTGAAAACCAAGAAAGATCTTCAGCTTTTTTAATTTCATTACAAAGTATTTTGTCATGTATACAAGTCTTGTTTCTGGGTATTTGGTTTTGTTAATGTTTCTGCAAGATATAATATGAGTTTATCTATAAGTACAAAAGTGGCTTTGGTGAGATCTTCATTTACTACACTCTTTTGTTTATATATGTTTATTTGATCAAGTCATCGTTGAAAATTTTGTCAGAGATACACTAAAGCTGAAGAACGAGGTAGATCAATGATTTATCATATGGCAAATAAGCTTAAGTATTCTTAAAATTGCACTATATATTATGTTTTGCAATTTTTCTTTCCTTTTTTTTTTTTTTTCCTTTCAAATCTTGTAGTATGCTAATCTCTTGAGGTCACAAGATTTCTCTATGTTGTACTCTTTCTTGCTAAAACATTTAAGAATCAAGATGATTGAAACTCTATGGTTTTTGAGATCATGTTCAGAATTGAAATCCAATAAATATGGAATAGTTTTTATGGCTTAAATCTTAAGTGTTGGACCTTGTTTGTTATGATTTTGTGAACTGTTTACTTTTTCCTTTTAATAGTCCGGGTCTTTCTAGGTATCTATTTATCTTTAATTTCATTTGAATTTTTCACAAGCATATAGTGGATGGTGTTCGAGTAGTGAAACCAGAGGCATGTCAGTCGCGTGAGAAACAATGCCAAACCAGCTATGGTTTGCTCTGCTGATGATCTACGGGCATGGAAGGACTTTCCTAAGGGACTTAGGGTCCTCCTTCTTGATCACGACAGTAATTCTGCCGAGGAGATAAGATCGAAACTCGAAGCTATGGACTATATTGGTTAGAAGACTTAATTTCCCTTTTAGCTTTCTTCATTGTTAGGCCATGTTATTTCACGAGGAATTCAAGTTGGCGTGTTGAATCTGGGTTTTGTTTCATATCAAATTTGTGTTAGTGTTGAAAAATCAACTAATTGGACATTACAACTGATTAATTCATTCTTTAATTGTAGCACATTTGGATCGGAGATTCGTGTTAATTACGGCTTTTCTTTTGGTTTTCCTGACCAGGACATCTTGAGCTATCTTGTTAATCTTTTCTATCCTTCCTAAAGCTAAAACGCTTCTCTTTTCTCTTTTACATTCAACCTAACCTTTATAGCACTATTGGTCCCCTACTTTGCTGGTTGGAGCATCTTCTTGCATTGTATTGCTTAATATAGTGGCTCTTCTGATTCTCATCCAAAAGGTTTCTTGGATTCATGTTATAAACGTATGTGGCATATGGTTCACAATTTGATGTCAACTATTATTCGCTTTCTAGCAATGGATATCCCTGCCAAAAATAGCTTACCATAAAAATGATGGAAGAAAGCAAAACATTTTTATACTTGCATTTGGCCAACTAGTGTCACTATTGAATTTAGTTAAATGCAGTTTGTCGAAGCTATGAATATTCTCTTTCTTGCTTCACTTAATGCATTTTTCTTTACGCTTTATACCGTATCTTCTCACAACCACCAATTGGATTTGCCATCAAGTTATACGATCTAATTTAAGACCAACGAATCAAAACACACCTTTAGCAATGGAATTCAAAACAATTTGCTTTCTGGATGAGGGTATTCTAACTTTTTTCTGTTAATCAGTTTTGCTATAGCACCTGTTACTTTAGCTAACCGTCCATCCTTTCCAAGTATAAATTGCATTGAAATATATTTATATTAACCAATTCAATTTGTCTTCCATATTTTTTTTTTCCCCCGCATCAATGATTTTCCTATAGAGCAAATTTCTTGATTGTGTTAATTATCATGAGGTAATTGTTGTGATAATAAGAAGAGCAAAAAGTTTTACGCTGCATGTGATTGACCATTTGCTCATTAAGTTTCATGTGTCATTTAGTTCTTACATTTTACAACGAGGAAGAGGCTCTCTCAGCGATTTCCAGTGAACCCGAGTCCTTCCATGTGGCGATTATAGAGGTATAAAGACCTTGGCAGTAAAAAGCCCTCTTATTTCCTGTATATCAGATAGGTTCCTGCAATATCACTGTTTTATTGAAATTCTGCATATGTAATGATGTGCGTTTCCTTAAAGAGGAAAGAAAGCCTTGATTTTTTTGTGTTGCTTCTCTAGTTTACATGCTAGATGAATCTAGAATGAAATATGGTGTAAAATGCTTCTTATAACAGGCACCTGCTAGTAGCGCGGATGGGAATTTCAAGTTTCTTGAAACTGTTAGAGACCTGCCAACAATTGGTAAGCTTGAATATTTGTTAATGACTTTTCAGCCTTATGATATCGATCCTTTTGAACTGTTCAAGCTCTTTGAAACAACATCTGTAACTCTGACATCACATATTAATCTGTTGCTGCAGCTGTTTCGAACATCCATTGTCTTAATACCATGATGAAATGCATAGCGGTGAGGATTTCATATCCATTCTCTCCACTTATACGAAAAGCATCATACTCACGAGTTTATTCGTTTCCACCCTTGCTTTTTCCATCTCATCTTCTTACTTCTTTCAAACAATAGTTCAACTTGCCTTCGAGAATAGAACCTGCACAACTTACTCTTTTGAAGATTTGCTTTTGACTAAAATTAACTTGTGACCTGGTTTTATTAATAAATATGATGGTTTTCAGCTGGGTGCAGTGGAGTTTCTTCAAAAACCGCTCTGTGAGGACAAACTCAAGAACATTTGGCAGCATGTGGTTCATAAGGTTTGATTGTCTTGGATGCGTTGTTTATATTCGTTGCATCCACAACCGACTGAGTCCAAATCCTGCATCGTTATTTCACCCTATTTAATTAAGTCGCCCCTTTAATGGGCTTCAATCTTCTGCAAACAATGCAAGGATTCGAACTCGAGACCTTATGCTCTGATACATGTTTAGCTTGATAGCACAAGAAGTATTTTAATTTTCAGAAATCTTGCAGGCATTCAATGGAAGGGTAGGGAACATTTCGGAGTCATTGCGACCAGTTAAAGAATCTTTGGGGCCAATTCTTCAGCTTCAACCCGAAAAAGAACAGAGAAATGAAGTGGCAATTAAAGCGCCGAATTTGTCAGTTCCTGAGAGTGACCAAGAGCACTCAGCAGGAAATGACAAGTACCCTGCACCCTCAACCCCACAATTGAAACAAGGACTCCGGTCAATGGATGATGGAGACTGCCCAGACCATAGTAATGGTTTAAATGAAAAGGAAAGTGGGGATCACGATAGAGAATCTAAATCCGTCGAAACAACATGTGGCAATTCAACGCACGAACCTCTTCAGGAAGGCCAAGCTCAAAGCTCGGGGGGGTGTATGATAAAAGAAGAGGGTGAGTACGCTGCTAATTCAAGATGTGAAAACAATAAACCTCCAGTTGCAGAAAATAAGGATAGTTCTCGAGGTTTTCGTGATCGTGCTGATAATCCTAGTAAACCTTCTAGTGCTCATTATTCTAGTGGCACTAAGGTTAACAGCAAGAAGATGAAGGTGATTTTTCCTAATTCTTTGTTGTTTCTGCGGTTCTTCTACATAAAGACTCAGAACAACAGCATTTACTTATGATATATATTGATACATTGGTTGTTCTTGTACTTCTTCTCTTGATTTGTTTCAAGATAACATCAACGATGCTGAACTACACCGCATTGTCTGTTATGCTTCTCAGGTAGACTGGACAGCGGATTTGCATAAAAAGTTCGTGCAGGCAGTAGAGCAGTTAGGTCTGGACCAAGCAATACCTTCACGTATATTAGAGCTGATGAAAGTTGAGGGTCTGACCAGGCATAATGTAGCCAGTCATCTTCAGGTTGGTAAGAAACTTGCTTTGCATGAGTTACCTTCCGCAATGCCCTTAAGAAAACAGTCTTTCTAGTGTATCACTTAATTAAATAAAGGTAAAATGAGTTTGCAATTCAAGACATCCGTGCTCAAATACCGTGGTAAATTTTAGATCCACCAACCTAACTAAGGGTTTAAGCCTATTGGAACTGATTTGAATCTACATTTAATAGGATTTTTTGTGTCCGATCATGGCTCTTTTTACCCTCATTGCAAATTCCCAGATTTAGTAAAGGATAGTAATCTGCATTTCCATCATGTTGTACCGCAATTTATCTCTTATTGGTAGGTGAGAGGTTCAGGTGTGGAATAATAAGTACATCTTCTATTTAGTTTCTTTGCAAACGTTTGAGTGGATATTGCCCACAATATCCTATGAAAACACTTTAGTATGCGATGTCATAGGTGGTAATGTTAAAGATGGTTAGGTTGGATTAATCAGAAGATTGGCCTCTTGTCTTGTTATTTCACAGAAATATCGGATGCATAAGAGGCATGTCCTGCCCAAAGACAATGATCGGAGATGGCATCAGTACCGAGAGCCCATGCCGAGGAGTTACTATCCACATAGACCTATAATGGCTTTTCCTCCATATCATTCTAATCATCTTCAAACTGGTGTTGTCTATCCTGTTTGGGGTGCATCTAGTCATCCAACCAGCATCCCGTTGTGGAGTACACCCGGATATCCACCTTGGCAACCTGCAGAAAGTTGGCCCTGGAGTAACCCTCCTGGAGTAAGATTTACCATCTTAAAATGTCTATATGACCCTGCATTCATCTGGCATGTTTAGTGTATTTCTTAAATTTCTCTGATTCGAATCCAATTAGAACCAAATCAAATGGAAAAACTTACACATTGAGCCTAATTTTTTTTTTAATTTATTCTGATTGCTCCTGGAATCATATGACAATATCTGAAGAAATAGTTGGATGGTTTCGAGACCACTTGGTACGAATAGAGCTATTGGATCAGTGAGGCCTCTAAAACATCATATTGATCCATGGCTATCATGTGCTTAAAGCACTTTGGTTTAGTTCTCTCCTGGGACAACCCAACTCCTCCTCCTCCTCCTCCTCCTCCTCCTCTTTTTACTGTTTTTTATAAGGATAGCCATCTTTGGCTGGACTTAAAAACATATTTATGATGATTCTTGTGCATATCGGTTTCAGATGCATGCTGACGCATGGGGTTGCCCAGTGCTGCCGCCTCCGGGAGGTCCAGGATTCACGTATCCTCAAGTAAGTATCTTGGATTACTGAAGAAGCCGCTGCAACCCCTTGATACAATATAAATATACTGCTTCCAAGGCTATGTAGGAACTAGGCTAAATTACTTTCCTAAATGCTGAATTTTGTTTATGTAAAAATATGCAGAATTCATCAGGATGTTACGGCGGGGGTGCAGTTGACAATTTCTTGCCATGGAATTCGTTTGATCAGCATCCGGTAACAGACACTCTAGCTCCAAATTAGCATCTACACCTATGAAAACATTGTTTGTTGTTCCTTCCAAAATTTTTAATATACCGAGATGGTTTTCTCATCCGTCTGCATATACTTTAATCATACGCTGCCATACATAAAAAATAAATAAATAAAAATTTATCATTCGAAATAATACTACTTAGGAATGGTGAAACTTGATCAGTTTTTTCATGCGTTAATCCACTTGAAAACTGTATTTTCGACCCATTAAATGCTTATCACAGTATTTTATCTGGACTACTCATAGTCGTTGGCCGTTGTTGCCATTGAGCATGCTGAATAGGTTGGGTCAAGCTTATATTGTCTTTATTAAAAACCTACAAGGGAAAATGACAAAGTTGAAGAGTGATTCTTGACCTATACTATCAGGAGGCATGGACCTTGCCATTAGATTCTGACGTTTGATCCTGCACCTATACATGACAAGTCGCATAGGCCAGGAAAAGATGTCAGCAGCAGATAATTCAGGCATTTAAACTTTATACGATTATCAAGGCGGGAAACTATGGGCCCGGAAATGTCTGATTTTGCCTTTATGGAATTAGAACACTGCACAATGATAACGTTATTATAAAACTAGTCATGATAGCTGTCTGCGTTGAAATATTAAGGGCTTGGACGATGGGACTAAGTTTGGATGTTTTTAGTTGAACTTTCTTTATATTTTTTCAATTTATTACTTTTACATCTCATTGTTTATATTTGTATTCCTCAATAAATGAATATTTGCCATGATATATTTTTGGAGAATATTGAAGTAGTAAATTTGAAGGGTGAAAATTTAATTGGGCGTTAAAAACTTCAAAAACTTTTTTGTTTTTTGAATAAGAAAAACTTTAAACTTCATATGTGAAATTTGACAAGTAAATGTTTAAGTAGATTTAGATTCAGCGACGTTAAAGTATAAGTATAAAGTTTACATAGTGATTTTGATGTTATACATACTATTGTTAAGTTATGAAGTAAAAGATTGTGACATATGCTTATTCTATAGAATTCTATCAGTTTGCATAATAATTAAGAATTAGATTGAAAAAAAAAAAAAAAAATTGAACGATCAATATAGACTCATTTAATTTTTAGATTATATGAGACAAATTTTGAATGGTATATTTTATGCAGGCTGAGGAAGTAATAGACAAGGTGGTGAAAGAAGCAATAAGCAAGCCATGGCTTCCCTTGCCCTTAGGCCTTAAGCCTCCTTCCACAGATTGCGTGCTAGCTGAGCTCTCTAAGCAAGGAGTTCCTAGCATTCCACCCCATGCTAGATGTTCTCACACTCACTAACGGTTTGTCTGGTCATTAATCCTAGCCGTAGAGTGAAACTTGGATGGTCCCGAAGCCTTCCAATTCTGACCAACTCCTTCCATTGGATTTTGACTCATGGGAATAATAGGCACGTGTGTTAGAAAATTTAACAATATGCGATCCCCACTATTCCTATATCAAAATACTAATGGAAGGAGTTACTTGAGTTGAGCGATCATGAATCTCTGTACTTTTTTCTTAGCCATAACTACTCCCGAAAACTTTGATTCTTTTTCTTCCCTTTCACAAAGATTTGATTTAGTATGAGCTAGATAGTATCGATTATTGAACCGACAAAAATCGATACTTGGATTCCATCGAAATTAAATCGAATCTTACCTAAATGTTTTTCCAACAAGTTTTTCTTTTCATGCAAATCTTAGCAAATATTTGGCTAGGACTATATGACCAACCAAAACCCACGTTCTTTCAACAGAGCGAAGGAAAAAGAAAACTGAGTTGGGGGACCTAACTAGCAAGTCACAATCCACTAATTGGCATGATTGAAATTTAGAAGAGACTGAAAGTTTAACCCTATCCGGTCAGTTTCAGTGAAGGTGCTTTGGATTTTGGGCAATTTGGACGGCTTACAAAGTGGCTACGTATGTTTCGTTTGCACCACACACTTTGTCACATTTGGTTGTAAATAGTCCCCGACTTAGGACTTCAGCGAATAAGTTGGGACTTTTTTGTGTATAAATCTTGTTGCTTTAAAAAATGGGATAGAGACAGACGGTTAAGGGTCCTTCTCGGCTCTTAGTGGACCTTCGTTTTTCTACCCTTTGGTCTTCAATAATGAAAAACTCGAATTTTGAATGATTTCATACTGTAGCATGTTGTGGGGACTTGCATTACAATGAGGTTGGTGTGTACATGTCAAGAACATCTAAAAGTATTCCACTCTTTAATAAAAAGATACCTACTTTTCTCGCAAAAATTGATGTAACTTATATAAATTTCTTTATTATGAAAATAATCGGAACTTATATGTAGTTATATTACCTGTATAGACTCAACTATCCCACTTGTTTAAAGATCGACGAAATTTGTATCTAGATTTAGGTGTTGCTGGTTGAGGCTACCAACTTTTTATATGGACGTTATGGTAATTCGAATCCGATGTAATGGATTTTAAAAATAAAGTTTCAAATCCGAATTTAGCGGTCTATAAATATGTCTGATATATTGAAAGTTTAACATTCCTTCTGGGGCAAAAATCCATTAAAACATTTGTATAGCAAACTTTATAACCTGTTTTATTAGGAGCTCACAGAATTGTTCTCAATATTTTCATCATCATTGGAGCTTTTTATCGACGTGATATATAGCAGTAGTATATGGGCTTTATCTATTGCTATAAACAAGGTACAATAGTGAGTGAATTCCCTTTTATATAACCAAACTAAACCAAAAGATGGAGATGTAAATAGCCGATTTATAATAGAAACATCTCTATTATAAAATGGAGGTTGCAACATCCCTTTCACAAACCTTTCAAGATAAGAATGAAAAATGATCCTTCAACCCTTGAGAAAGCCTACATAACAATAAAAACCATATTAAAAGAAAGAAACAGAAAAGAAAAATAACTTGCATTAGAGATAAAACTGCAAGTAATTGTGATGTGTAGAGACCTCTAGTGATGGGACAATGAGTAAAGACTATAACGATGGAGATGGAGATATATGTATATATATGTATGTATATATATATATATACATACATACATATATATGTGGTGTCGATGAAGATGAAATACATTACTAGATTTGTAGAGAGTAAAAAGGGAAAAAGGGGTGGTAAGGTATCAAGTAGTTAGTTAAGGGCAATCACTCTTAAGGTTTTTGTACTTAGGTTAGGTTTTGCCTTCTTTTAGGATATGGAGAAGAGGCAAAAACAAGAGGGTGTCTTTTATTTTGTTGGTTGATAGAGTAGATATTCTTTTATTAGTTGGCAAAATAGTATAAGAAATAAGGCCTCAAATATAAAATACTCTAATAAACTATAATACCGCTATAATTAACATTGTCATAACACAATCACTAACTCCATGTCACCATTATTATCATAATGTCACCATCATCATAGCCCTAACAATACCACTATTGTTGCCACTACATCACTACTGCATAACCTTTAGCATAACCTTAACTGTTACATTACTTTGTCACTACAACTACCATTAGTGTTGTTGCCACCACCACGCTAGCATTATCACCATTATCAACTCATCATTGCCACGCTCTTACCACATCATCATAACCCCTCTACACCCTAGCTAGTAGTACATAATTACCTTTGCCACCTTTATGAACACAAAATAATCATTTCCTCTCAACCCACCACCACCAATATCTCCTCTATTGCTACCGCCTCTACCACCCTAAAATTGCAAGGGTTACCACAACATGACTACGCTTTCCCCCTTTCCATCTCTACTATAATTAATAATCAATTAATGATATCAACACCATTGTTGCTATTATAGTCATCAAATATGCAATTGCATCCACCATTGTACCATCACCTTACCACCATGATGGTGTACTTTTGTAATGGTAGTTGGTTATATTATTGGTGAAATGTTCCTAATTATGAAGATAATATAATTGTGATGGTCATGGAAATATTAAGGTGATAATAGAAGCTAGATAGCGATTATAGAGGGGGTGGGGGTGGGGTTGGTTTGGTTTGTGTAGTCACAATAATAGTATTGGTAATGCTATGATAGTGGTGTGAAATTGTTGTAGTGATGTTAGTTGTATAGAGGTTTTGTGACAATGATGGTGATGGAAATGATGCAATGGTGGTAAAGATGTGGATATTGAAGAGACAATGATGGCATGATGTGTAGAACATTAGGCTAAATTAGAGATAGGGGGTGTTAATTGAGTTTTTATGATAAATTACAATTCTTTATAAAATTACGTATTAAATACAATAACTAGGATGATCAATACAATGATAAATTAATAATAAATGTAGAAATTGAAAAAAAAAAAGGATAGAGAAGATCAAGCCTAGATATAATGTAGAGCGTGAATTGCACCTTAGTCTTCACAAACCCATAAATGCATCTAATCAAAGACTTCATACTATTTTATTAATCATTCGATATAATGTTTTAAGAGCTATACAAGTTCACAAAATCACTATTATACATAATACTCTCTAGTGTAGTGTTTTTCTTTCTCTCAAGATTACAAATATATAAACAAACAATCATACACTAAGTCTCTTTTGTTTGATAGCAAGTAAGAATTACAAGAGATAAATAATAAGTAATAAGGCCAAAGAATGCAAGAGAATATCTTTTGATTGTAATAGAATATTAGTTCTTAATTCTCTTTGGTTGGGTTTGGAGCATTTATGTTAACTCATTTAATTCTTCCCATTATCTTGCATTAAATGCTCCAATAGCTACATTGAATAAGTTTACTGGCATGACGATACCTTACTCTTACCGTCATGACAGTAAGCAAATGTATTACCAACATGACGGTAATTAGGCATGTCGGTAAAGAGAACAAAAGCGATTTCAAGTTTCAATATAAAATAGTATACCGACATGCTGGTTCATGGAACATAACAAAATTGTAACTTCTTATATAAAGGGGCATATCAGCATGTTGGTAGTGGGGGATATTATCATGCCAGGTTATAGGATAGAACGAAATCCAATTTCTTGTCCAAACGAGTATACTGGTATGTCGATAGTTGGGTATACCATCATGCTGGTATTTTGCAATTTTGCAGAATCTTGGTTGTATCCTCTGCACTTTTCAAGTTGCTAACTCAAGATTGTTTTGATTGATTCAATGTGTTTTAACAATTCAAACAAGTTTATGTGAGTTCGTTAGGGCTTAAAGACTCTAATTTTGAAGGAGATTCATAAGATTTAGCCAAATCAAATCCAAAAAGCTATGAAGTTCATAATTGAGTGAAAGTGTACATATACAAGTAAGTTTTGTGTATGGAAATTAGTTTCTACACACTGATACTTGAAGCATGTTTCAAATACATGTTTAAGCATGGTTGGAACACAATATAGCTTTGAGTTGTTTCAAATTGTAAAATCACTACTTAAATTCCTTAAGATTAAAGTTAAGCATGTAAGTAGCTAGAGAACAAGAAGAGATCCTTTCTCAAATTCAAGATAAATTCATTCTTCAAACATGTTTGAAAAATATCAAAAAGCATAAATGATTTATAATTAAACCAAGCAACATTCATATCGGCATAAATAGACATAAGATGCTCCAAATACCACTTAGTACCTAATAAGGTCTAAAGAGGTCAAATTTACACAAAATTCAAATGAAGCTAGTTTAACTACTGAAACATGATTTATGAATGAAAATAAATGTGTAAGGCTCGATTTTTTAGCATAAAAACCAATGCATGACAAATTTGTGCATATATGAACTTAGATAGGCATGAATAACTTCAATGTACCCAAAACATGATAAAAGTCATAATTAATATGTGAAATCTATATGATTAAGTTTCTTAGACCTCATAGTATAGTATTTGCCAGTCAAGCCACTCAGTATGTCATTTTTGCTCAAAAACGCTATATTGGTTCTTATGTGTTTAGCACTCATCTTGCATGATCATTCCCAATTCTCTTCTTAAAGTGTAAAATCTTTCCTTATTCAAGGGTTTTGTAAAGATATCAGTTATTTGGTTGCTAGTATCAACAAATTCTAAGTATATATCATTGTTTTGCATATGATCACAAATAAAGTGATGTCTAGTTTCTATATGCTTAGTTCTTAGATGTTGAATTGGATTCTTAGTCAAATTTACATCACTTGTATTATCACATCTTATTGGGACATTGGTGAATTTTAGATTATAGTCAAGTAATGTTTGCTTCATTTATAGAGGTTTAGCACAACAACTACCAGTTGCCATATATTTTGCCTCATCGATAGAGAGTGCTATAGAGTTTTGTTTTTTTTGAATGCCATGACACTAAAGAGTTATTAAGAAAGTAACATGTGTTGCTTATGCTTTTTCGATCAACTTTGCAACCAGCAAAGTTGGCGTTAGAGTATCTAACAAGATTAGATGAGGTAAACTTGGGATACCACAAACTGATTTCAATGGTGCTTGCAAGATATTTGAAGATGCGTTTAACCACATTCAAGTGATATTTTTTAGGGCAAGATTGAAATCGTACACATAAACACACAACAAACATGATATTAGGCCTAAATGCAGTTAAATATAGAAGGCTTTCTATCATGCCCTTATACATCTTTTCACAAATGTTCTTTTCATTTTTGTCTTTATCAAGTTTTAGAGTAGTGCTTATTGGAGTAGGTTTAATCTTATAATTTTCCATTTTAAACCTTTTTAAGAGCTCCCTAGTATATTTGGCTTGGTTGATAAAGGTTTGATCTTTGGTTTGTTTACCTTGAAGACTTAAGAAATAGTTGAGTTCTCCCACGATACTCATTTTAAACTCATTTTTCATACATTAGACAAACTCATTAACTAAGTCCACGTAGGTAGCACCAAACATAATGTTATCTAAATATATTTATACAATTAGCGTATGAGTATTGTGTTGTTTAATGAACAACGTCGTATCAAGTTTCCTTATATAGAAGCTATTCTTTATTAAGAAGCTACCTAATCTTTCATACTAAGCTATAAGAGCTTGCCTAAGTCCATACAAGGTCTTATTGAGCTTATATAAATATTCTTGAAATTCACTATCATCGAATCCTAGTAATTGCTCAAAATATACTTCTTCTTTGATATAGCAATTTAAGAAGACACTTTTAACATCCATTTGATATAGTTTAAAGTTTTTATATGTAACAAATGCTAAAAGCATCCTAATGACCTCTAATTTAGCAACTAGAGCAAAGGTCTCATTGAAATCAATTCCCTCTTCTTGGTTATAACCTTTAACAACTAGACGTGCCTTATTTCTCATTACCATTCTGGTTTCATCTAGCTTGTTTTAAAACACCTATTTAGTTCCAATTACTAGTCTATCTTTTGTTTTAGGTATTAAATCTCATACCTCATTTCTAGTAAATTAATTTAGCTCTTCTTGTATAGTTTGAATTCAAAATTTGTCTTTTAGAGCTTCATCTACATTTTTTTGTTCAAGTTAAGATAAAAACACTACATTACTTAGATTCTTAAGAGAGGCTCTAGTTTGCAGCCTATTAGATGGTTCTCCTATTATTAAATCCTTAGGGTGATGTTTTACAAATTTCCATTTTCTAGGTAAGTCTATATTAGAATTATCAATAATTCCATCTTGCTTAAAGGATTCTTTGTCATTTGAAATGGATATATCTTAAGAATTATCAATAATTCCATCTTGCTTAAAGTCTATATTAAATCCTTAGTTATTCACTTGCTAGTAACGCCCAATTGAACACCGATGTTCTCTATTTTATCATTAGACTCTCTATATGCATATGTATCGTCAAAAGCAACATGAATTGATTAATAAACTGTATGAGCGTTACTAGCAAGTGAATAACTAAGAAAGATACCTTCATCCAATTTTAAATCAAATTTATCAAGTTGTTCCTTTCCACTATTAAGAATGTAACACTTTGTACCAAAAGGATGAAAATATGATATGTTAGTCTTTTACCTCTCTAAAGCTCATAGGGGGTTTTCTTAAGAATATACTTTATGAAAACTTGATTTAATATGTAACAAGTGGTATTAATGGCTTTAGCTAAAAAATACTTAGGTAGATTATTATCATATAGGACCATTTTAGCCATTTCTATAAGTGTCTTATTTTTCCTTTCAACAACTCTATTTTATTGTGGAGTTCTAGGCACTAAAAATGTATGTTCTATTCCATTTTTATTTCAAAAATCTTCCATATCATGATTTTTCAAATTCTCCCCCATGATCACTTCTTATAAGGACAATAGAAAGACTTTTTTCATTTTAGACCTTCTTATTATAATTCAATACTACATGATACGTTTCATCCTTATTTGCAAGGAAAAAGGTCCAAATGTATCTAGTAAAACCATTAACTATAACCAAGGTATATCTTTTTCCTCCCAAACTTAACGTTTGGGTTAGATTAAATAGATCCATGTGTAATGGTTAAAGTGGCTTAGAAGTTGAGATAACATCTTTTAACTTGAATGATAACTTTGTTTATTTGCCATTTGACATGCTTAACATGTTCTATTTTTATCAAAACTAATCTTAGGTAATCTTTTAACAAGATTCCTTTTGGCTATTTTTTATAAGATATCCATACTTGCATATCCTAACTTCATATGCCACAACGAACTATCTTTGTTTTGAGTGGACAAATAACTTTCAAGTGAACATGAAAACACATTGAAGTTAATTTTGTAAATGTTTCCTCATCTATATCCTTCAAAATGAATTTAATCATTGTTAATATTTTCAATAGAATATTTTGATGTATGAAAGATTATTTTGTATCTTATATCACACAATTAGCTAATGCTAAGTAAATTATGCTTCAAATTATCAATAAGTAACACATGCTTGATAGTAAGATAATTGTTGATGTAAATATTACCTTCTCTAAGAACAAGGGCCTTCTGGTTATCTCCAATGGTCACACTTCCTCCATCCTTCAAGTTTATAGATACGAACTTGGATGCATCTCTTGTCATGTGTCTTATGTAACCACTATCTAAGATTCATTTGTTGTTTTGTCTTGAAGGACCTTACAAAACAAATGGTTATTTTTTTGGTACCCATTTTAGTTCGGGTCCTTTAGGATTAGTTGTTATAGTGTAAGTTTGTCCCTTAGGGACCAAAACCATTTTGCTTTTGTTATTTAATGAGAGATTGCGAAGTATTGCATAAGTATGTGCAATATGACCATATCTTTTATAATAATTGCAAGTTTTAATTGAGACCTTAACAAAATAACTTTTGTACACCTTAAACACATTTTTTTTAATATAACCTATTTCAGTTTTATTTAGCCCTTGCCTTTGTAAGCTAATGATTTTATCTAAGTTTCTCTCTCTATCTATAAATTTTGCTATTGTCTTTCTTAAATTATTTAGGCTAGATTTTAGAATTGAATTTTTGATTTTAAGTTGACTTAGCTTGTCAACCATACATTCATCATCTTTTTCCTCAAATTTAAGATCTTTCACTTTGTTTTCAAAATTTTCATTAGCTTACTTCAATTTCTATTTTCATTTATCAATTCACTATTTCTAGTACTTAGCTCTTTATTTTCCTTTGTCAATTTCCTAATCTCAATTTTCAAATATTTATTATCTTCTTTTAACCCTTCTTTTGCACTAACTACTTTATTGTATTCACTTTTAATAATATCAAATTCATCATTTACTTTACTCATCGTTTGCTTCAAGACTTTATTCTTCTTTTGTACTTTTATGAAATTTTTCAATAATTCATTATATATACTTCTAAGTTCATTAAAGAAAGAGTCATGCGAGGGGGAACATACCTCTTCATTGAGAGCCGTAAAACAAGTTTCATTATTGGAGTCGCTAAAATCCCCATCACTCTAAGTAACAATCATAACTTTTTTTTTTTTTACTCTTTATCGGCCTTCTTGAGAAAGGGACAATATTGTTGAATATGTCTCGGTTTTTTATAATTATAGCATTTGATGACTTTTTTCTTTTCCTTCTTGAACTTAGAAAGTAATTCATATCCATCTTTATCCTTCTTAATTTTTTCGTTGAATTTTATAAACTTTCTAAATTTCTTTGTCAATATTGTTACCTCATCATTATCTTCACTTTCTTCAACTTATGTTCTCTTCCATGATGTTTAGTGTAATTGTCTTCTTTCTAGAATCCTCTCTTTGTCTCTTTACCATCTTATATATCTTAAGTGTTCTAAAGAGTTGCTCTTTTAACATTTTATTGAGATTATAGGCTTCCTCAGTTGTGGTTCTCTTGACTTTCCAATCTCTTAACAAAAACCTAAGAATTTTATTATTTATCTTAAGATTAATAAATGTCTTTCCAAGAATACTCAAGGATTGATGATATCGATAAATCTGTTATGCATCTCATTAATCATTTCATTTAGATCTATCCTAAAATTCTCAAATTGTCCATATAATAAGCTTATTTTTGTATTCCTTACTTTACTATTTTTTTCATATGTATTTTGTAATTTATCCCATATTCCTTTAGCGCTTTTACATGTGCACATTTTATTGAAGTCATTTTCATTTATGGTATAATGCAAGATGTTCATAGTAACCTCATTTGGATCAAATAACTTCTAATCATCATTCGAATAACCTTTTTCTTCTCTCCCTTCTATCTTAAATGGTCTATGGTTAACTACATGTCACAATAATCTATTATGTGCTTTCAAAAATATAGACATCCTATATTTCCAATATGGATAGTTGCTATTGGTTAGAAGATAAGGCCTATTAATTGCTTATTCTTCTAGAAAGTTTAATGCATTAGATGCCATAATCTTTACTTTAATATGCAATTAAGTAAGTGATTAGAGATTAGCTCTAATACCAATTATAGAACATTAGGCTTAACTCAATAGAGGGTATGAATTGAGGTTTTTAAGGATAAATGGCAATCCTTTTCGAAATTACGTATTAAATACAATAACTAGGATGATCAATATGATGATAAATTAATAATAAATATGGAAATTAAAAGAGATAGGGATAGAGAAGATCAATCTCGGATATAATGTAAAGTTTGGATCATCTATTAGTCTCCATGAACCCATAAACGCCTCTAATTGAGAACTTCATACTGCTTTATTAATCACTCAATACAATATTCTAAAAGCTATATAACTTCACACAATCATTATTACACACAAAACTCTCTAATGTAATGTTTTTCTTTCTCTTAAGATTACAAATATATGAACAAACAAGCTCTACATGCTAAGTCTCTTTTGTTTGATAAAAAGTAAGAAGTACAAGGGATAAATAGTAAGTAATAAAGCTAAAGAATGTAAGAGAATATCTTTTGATTATAGTAGAATATCAATTCTTAATCCTCTTTGGTCAGGTTGTTGAGCATTTATATCAACTCATTCAATTCTTCCCGTTATCTTGTATTAAATGCTCTAACGGCTACTTTAAACAAGCTTATTAGCATAACGGTACCTTACTCTTATCATTATGATGGTAAGCAAATGTATTACCGGCATGAACATCAGCAAGTTTACCATTGTGTCGGCTCATTGGAGTCAGAATGCTTTCCTTTTTGTTTTCCAAGGTTTTGCACCATCATCCTGGTCCTTCTTCTTGTTGTCATGATGGTAAGCCAAAATCTTCCTGAAATCAACTTTAACACAAAAAGAACAACTATATATTACAATCTAACTTTAAGATAATTTAATCATCATTCAAAAACTTAATATCTTGTTAAGTTAATTAATCTACTTAATCACTAAGCAAATTAAACAATTTTATTCAATTAACTCAATATTATCAAATTAGTTTAATCATCCACTTTTGTTTTGTTCTTATCAAAATTAATTAGTGAATCTTTGGTTTAAGATGATGTAATGAAGCTAGTAATTGTAATGATAGTGATAGTGATAGTGATAGTGATGGTGATGGTAATATTATTGTTACAATAAAAAAAGTATTGGGAGTTTCATAAGTAGTGGCACCATGGTGGTGTTAGCTATATTAAGATAGTATTGCTCATGAGACAGGTGGAAGTAACGATATTAAGGTCATAAGGAATGCTGCAATTATGATGATTGTAGGTTGATGATGGTGAAGGTAATGTTTCAGAGGTGATGGTGATTCAAACACCAACAATTCCATCATTATCATGAAGGTAATGATTGTGGTGGTACAATAATAATTGTGATTATAGTGTAGTTGCCGTATCATTGGTGATAGTGGTAATGATTATTGATAATTTCTATCTTGAAGATCCTGCCTTAGCTAAGTATACGTTTGTTTCCTTAACAAAATTCTCCTACACTCACTCATATCTTATCTTCTCTAAGCACATCCCTTCGAGGTGTTTGGCTCTCTTTCCTCTTCTTATTGATAAGGTTACCTTTGGAGCCAAGAAATCACTATTGGATCCTTCCCTAATGGTGATAGTAGGTATTGCTAATACAATCCTTGGTGGAACTTATAGTAGTCTGATGGCCATCAATGGTAGTGAACCTACAAAAAGCTCCCTTTGTATGGTGAATGAAGGCCTATTGACACTTAAGTTAATGAAGAGAGATAGGAATTGACTTAATGTCTTACTTCTTATTTATAGATAAGGGAGTTGACTTATTCGGCCACATAGCATGAGGGGATTAGTCCAAACACAATATAAGAAGGGGCCATTATTAGTACGAGAAAGGACTTTTACCTTTCTGTTGGTTGGTATAGACATGGGGAATGAGCTTGTTACATTGGCATGAGCATCCACCATAGCCTAGTGGATAAACCTCTAGGCTGTGCCTCAAGGTATCATTTAGCATTTAATGAAGAGAGAGAAAGAGAAAGAGGTAGAGGAGATGACGAGTTCATATGTGTCAGGTGAAACATTGGATCTCTATGGGCTATTTGAATGCTTAGAGTTCGATTTGGGAGTGCTTGGGGTCTAAGGAACTTCCATAGAGCTTGTAAGCCCTCTGGTCATCTAGGTTTGGAGGGGAGATCAAGACATGGTAAGTGCTCGAGAGCTATTTAGAGTCTTTGTCTGCATTCCAAGCTTGTTAGGCTTACGTACTTGGTAAGAGAAATCATCTAGGGAAGTTGAGTAAGGCTTCTGAATGGCCTAGTCAACTTTAGTAATGGGCTTGGGCCTTCGAAGCCTAGACTGAAAGTTGACCATCAACACCTAATATCATAATCTATGCTGAATGTATGGTTGCTCATCTAGAGGTAACTTTTTAGAAAATTAGGGAAGAGAGCATTTAAAAGCATCCAAAGCAAAGATCCCCATGTAGATGATAAGATGCTACTCGCACTTGTAAGTAAACATTCCAAATAACTTCCCTCTAGTGGTTGTGGTGGTACTTCACTAAGGTTATTTTGAAAAAAAAAAAAAAAATTCTTACAATAAGGAATAGCTATCTTTTAGGGTTGAGGAAGGATTGAGAGCAAAGATATCGAATTATTGTAATTCAATGTGGAATATTTATAATGTGTATAAAATGCAACCAAAAGTATTAATAGCTAATCCAATAATCAAGCCTATTTTAGCCCATCGCACTCTTAATGGGGTGGAGTAATACATAGTAAAAGGTCATTAAGCATATTCCATTCTCCTTCTATATAAGTGTAATACATAGTAGTTTGGTATATATATATATATAAAGAGAGAGAGAGAAAGAATGAGAATGTATTATTAATAAAGGGCTTAAAGAAGAAAGTTAAACATTTAATACATTATTTTATCTTGTAAAATGCATTATTAATATTATTGAATCTTATAATCTTATATAAGTGATTTTTTTTTTACCAATTATAAGGAGGGGGAATTTAAACTCTAATTTATTTTAATGAAAATCTAGTGATAATATATTAGGGATTATAGCTTTAGCTGTCGATGAGTGATTTAAAAAGGAAAAAAAAAAACCGTACTCAAGGATTGATAGCACACGCATTTAGAGGGGCCGTGGTCGAAACCGTTGGATCACGACATGATTGGACAGTCAAAACACCAATTTTACCAGATTAACTTCCATATCTACTTGGTTTAACTCAACGTAACATGGACACCGCCATTCTTATTGGGCCCCTTTAAGACCTTAACCTTAAAAGCTCTATTTTTCCTTTCTCAATCCTCTTTTCACTCGATTTTGAGAAAACCAAACTATCGTAGCATAGCATAAATCGGTGAACTCTCTTTGTATATATGTATGAATAAAACACATAAAAATATAGGATTTGAATAGATCCAATAGTCTGTACGTACATATAAATAACTACTTGTGAGTATTTATCGTGATCATATATAAAAGCACACGCATAGGATAATTTGAGCAGTCTAAAAAGAGAATTTCCAAGATATATCTGTGCTTGAAAACTATTTAATGTTACAAGACTAAAGGATATACAGTAGAACCGCTGTTTTTCCTTGCGGAGAAGAGGAATCGCATATAAAACAATAATGATGATAAATAAATAAATAAATAAGAAGAGTAAAAAGGATGTACGTTCTGAATGGCAATGGGAATATGCTTTCTTGTCGATAAATACGACATAATCACAGGACTATAGTTATCAATTGTCATGGTAAAGAAGCATAAATTTGAACCTGGCGTCTTCTATATTTTCATTAGAAAAAGCATTAGTTGTGGAGAGACTATATGGAGAAAATTTTATATTTGTACACGTCTAATTCGTTATAAAGTATGTAGTTAATATTAAAAACTTTGACAGAACATTGATTTAAGGGATCTTTATAATTAAAAAGCTATAGAGCAATGTTCTTTTTATAAGCTAGTGGAGAAAAAAAAAAAAGGAAAGAAAGAAAAAAGATGCACTTTTATAAGATCATTTGACGTGCTTATGTTAGCTAATTTAAAATTTATATAAATCTTATCCGGACCATTTTCCGATTTATCTCATAAGCTAACACACATATTTTCCTAGATCAATTCAAATGCTAAATTAAGCATATTTGGGACGATCCCAGTCCAATTATCTATACGACAATTAAGAGAAAATTGACTGTTCATTTCTACAAGATTGTTTTTATTTTTTATTTTTTCCTACCTGGCTGTTGAATATAATTTTTGAATGAGAATAAGTAGAGAATGGGGCTGGATTAGTGGAAGGGATTCTTAATTTTTCTATAACAACAATTTAACATGAAATAATATATGAAAGAATTTTTTATGTCTCGTTCAGTTGAGAAGAATTGAAATTTAATTCCTCCTTTATTCCTTATTATAGCATTCACTTGGTCTTTTGTCTCTAAATCGCAATTCCTTATAAATTTTTATTACGTAAAATCAAGTAATAAGATTCCTTAACTTAATTAAAAAATCATAATTCCTTATAAAATTTCACATTTTTTTTAAAAATAACCTCATATTAATTCAACGATAACCACCACTAATATTACCATCGTCATTACCGACCATTACTATCATTACTATCACCACCACCTATCGCCACTGTCATCGTTACAACCACCACCACTACCACTTACCTTTATCGCCACTGTTATCCCTAAGCGCCATTACCATCATTGGCACCAACACTGTTACCATTACATTGCTATTATCACTATCGTCATCGTTGCTGTTGTTGTCACTGCCGCCGCCATCGCAACTACCCCCCCTCTAAGCCATTGCCACCGCCACCGCCACCGCTATCACCACCGCCATCATTACCGCCACCGCTACTGCTACCCCCATCGACCGCCACTGTTCACTATTATTATCGCCTTCGCCCCCTGCAGTCGATTTCTACTACTATTACCTATTACTTTAAAATTACTTAAGAAAGAAAATTAATTAAGGGTATTTTAGTCATTAGAGTTCTTTTACGTGTTTATTATTAAGTTATCTATTAATCTAATTAAACAAAGTAATAAGTATTATATCTTTATTACATTTCTTAAGAATTTCAATAATGTTTATTCTTCGTTCCTTTTAATGAAGTGGACAAGTTATTAGATACATAAAAGTATAGACACTCATAATGTGTTTGCCTAAAAATAATCAAGATGTTTTAATGCATTTATTTCACCCAAAAGTGCATTGAAAAAAAACTATTACTTTCACTAATCCACCAACATTCCTTATATTTTTCCATCAAAAATCATAATTTATATATGATGATTTGAGTAGCCGATTTTAGCGTAAGAATATAAACATAGATTACATGAAAAGAAAAAAAAGAAGAAAACCAAGATTTCATCATTATACTTTTTTAAGGAAATAACAATCCTAGTTTCACGTAAAGGAAAAAGAATTTCAACGAAAAATGGAAATTGGTTATAGTAGATTTATTCATTTTTGGCAGGTTGTGCATGTAGTATTTCAATAATTGAGCTGTGTGTGTGGATTTGAGTAAGAATGATTATCAAAGTACTGTCAGTTGGCTTTGGCTATGACTATTTGACCGGTAGTTGATGCCATGAACGACCGTTGGAAGCTTCCCGCCACATTTATTCCAACTGACGTCTATAAATATTCTCCCGCCAAATTAGCATGAGCCATCGGTTCTTCCCGTCTTCTTAACTGGAAGTTGTGACTTGATAACTATACTACATCTAATCTTTCAAGCATTAATTAAAAGTAAATATGTATCTATCGATCTTTAAAAAATATTATATAAATATGAATTGGGTGAAAAAATTTATTTAAATGCTAAAACTAAATCGTATATTTAAAGTAGATAATTAAACTAACAAAAATCTAATATCTACTATTACTATATCACATTTTTAGATACAAGATTAATAGATTAAAGAAAATAAATCACATTTTAGAGATGCGATATAGATAAAAATATACCAATATAGCATCTTTATTAATCTTGCTTATTTAAGATATGACACATAGATATGTAATTATGTCGCATAAGATGCAACACAAGACTAGTATATTCGTAATATTTTTTTTTTTATATAATTTGTATTTGTATAATATCTATTAATTTCCATTGGGAAATATGCAAGTTTCTCTTAATTAAAACAAACACATAAAACAATGAGCTAATAGCTCAATTTAACTTTTTCAGACTATAATCTTTGGAAATGGATCCTTTAATATTACTTTTTTTTTTAAGTTTTCTAAAGTTATAAATCAATAGCAGTTATTGTGTTGATTTTTGAAATGTCATATGATATTAGTTTGACATCATTTTTTTTTTCAAATATCTAGATAATAATAACCATTGATTAATAACTTTAGCAAACTTTAAGAAAATAATAATTTTAGAGGATCCAAATTCATGATCTTTATCATTGTTTAGACTTAGACTATCATTACATCAATCTTTCAAAATAACATCAAACAAAAAACTAGGTACAAAATCTCTAAGTATAGATCCCTAAAACCTAACGTATCAATGTATTTATAGGAAATGTTCCTCAAAATAGGTGCAGCTCTATTCTACTATATGGAAGAAAATAGAGGCATACTAAGAGTAAATATGCTGTATCAAATGTTGATATTTCATTAAATGGTATAATATGACTGTAGATTACATACATTTGAAAGAAAAGAGCTCCTATCTATATAATAAAATAGCAAAAAGTAAAGACTAAATCAAATAATGATGGAAAAATATCACCTAAAAATCTACATTGTTTCTATAAAGAATAATGCAACTAAACTATCAAAATAAGAAACTATGTAATCTTAGTCATACGTCTCATAAAATTCTGAGGTATCACCCTAAAATAGCATCCACAATCTTCATGATCGATTGTATCGAAGTACAAAAACCTCCCTCACGAGTCCAACCGACTTGCAGTAATTGTAAATGGACTCCCTTGAACATTGGCAAGAAGACCACCCTAATGTTGCAAGTTTGAAGTTTAATCGGACAATATGAATTTGAAACCCTTTATACTCTTTTTTTATTGGATCAAGTTTATGATTGGTCAGTTATTCGAAATAGATCCATACAATCTTCCACCCACTGGACAATTGGATTCCTTCACTAAGACCAATTAATTGCTAAGCCCATCTTTATTCTTTTAATATCTTGGTACTTCTTTGAGAATATCACATAAATCAAAATCACTAGACTCTCTCAACAGTAGCTTGACAACTTCAAGCTTCTCACTACTCATTTCGACTTTCTCCTCAATGAGCTTTTACATGTTTCCATTACTTCCTCAACCTTAAAGTTGATATGGGCACAACAAAAAATATAGCTGTCATTTTTAGGATCATGCTAGTAAAGTTTGATGAAGCCAATTGGGCCTTTGAGTGTAAGAACTTTGGCCTGCAAAATAAATCATAGAGAGGGCGCCGAGGTATTATTCTAAAATAATTAATTATCTTAATAATTTAATCCTTGAATAATTTTCTCAATCGATACTTGGTTGTTAAATCTTATTTAAGTCTCCTTGTTATTTCAATTAAATAATCTCATTAATTTGGTATTAGACATAATCATTGGACTAAACCAAAATTATTTGGCCGATTTAGCCCGTTCATATGTAATACCATAATCTAACATAATTACTTTGTCAAACATACTTGTTTTCAACAATATGCTACTGCATGCGACAATCTAAATTCCCATATATGAAAGTAATGTCCTATGTTAATTATGAATCAAGTTAATGCTTAGAAACAGTTATCGACGATAGCTGTGAACCAACAAATATTCTTATGGCACAATTATTTTGTAAGTTAGTTTCTTTATCCATGACCATTTACAGCAGTTCAATACATGATAAGTCATAATTTAAACCAACACTTTTCTTGATAACCTGAAATGACAAGACTCAAGATTTTGATTATGTAACATCCTGCCTTCGCCATGGTATTCCATGGATTGAAAGAATCCTTGGGAGACCACTGCGACAACGGAAGACTTAATTCACTACATACCAATACACCTTTTCTAACCAATAAATAAATAAAAATAAACTTATGTGGTAGCTAAACTAAGTGTAAAGGATCATGAAGGATTTGGGATAAAAAAGGCATTTGTTGAAGCTTTATTGTCATGACACTGTGACCATCATGTTGTGTTGAATTGCCGAGCTGCCAAGGTCCCAGTGCCGAACCAGATTGCCCCCCATCTCATATGATGATAGTTATGTCATATCTTCTTCTTGACTTCGAAATATGATTTTAAAGGTGTAATTTAACTTTTTGCCCAATAGCAAGTATAGTTAAGTAGTTTTTTTTATTTATTTTTTATTTTTTGAAAGTCAACCTCTTGAAATGATATTCTCAGCTTCCCATATCTTATTTATTAGAAAACATTGATACTCACATCTAACATGCAGGAACAACCTTGATTTAGCGGGTCAGCACATATCCCTTTTCAGTTTTGATTGACAACCATATTCGTTTGTGGCCATGACATTTTGATCAAACCGGGAAATCTAATACGACGTTGTTTATATTGTGATAGATGAACCGCATTTAAATGGTTTGTCTCAATAGAGCCAATGAACAAGCGAGCGTGTTGGAAAATCTTTTAAATTATTATCAGAATATAAATTCTACATCTTGACATTTTCTGTCTAAAGATATACACCAAGCACATCATATGATACTCACATCATATGATACTAAGTGCTATTTCAAGCCTGGAGGTCAAGATTTACCGTACCGTGATATTGCCTTTGGATAATATATAAAGGCATGACTTCATGGTTTTTATAATCTTATAACCAGTATATTTTCTTTTAACAAATATAACTTCTGTATTTCATCACTATCTATTAATGTTATTTAGGAGAGTGCTGCCAGCTTTTTTAGTTTGTCTAAAACTATTAATTTAATAAAATATTAATCTTAAATGTAAATTAATTAAATAATATAGTAAAATTAAAAAGAAAAAAAGAAAAAAAATGCAAAAAATAAAATTATTTGTTAAAGCCCTTGGGCAATCCCTTAAAATTACTACCTCATGCTTTCAAGTATGAAATCAAGCTAGTTATTATAAAGTTCATTGCAATGTAAGAGGCTTAAGAGTTTACCTCCTCTATAACCAGGGGTTGGGAAGTAATAACAATCATACAAGGACAAAAATACTATCATCCCCTAGTGTCAAAATCTCTTATAATATCAACTAAATTGTTTTAAGAGAAAAAAAAGGTATATCATCATGGGTCCTAAAAGGATCCATACAAGATTTAAAATAAAATGAAATTAAGAGAGACTTGATTGTATAGCACCAATAGCAGTTGTACCCTAAAGCATTGAATCCTCGTGACTAGGCTCTCTTCTTTGGACGATATTTCCCTATATCAAGTAGTTTCCATGTGGTCAAAGCGGGCTTCCCATGGGGTCCTAACAATATTTATTCATAAAAAGAAACGAACACATACAAATACCCCACTACCCCCTACGTACCAGTGCAAAGTGATGATAACCTTCAACAATCATGCCATGCATGTCCGTTAATTATAAGCTAATTATAATTAAGTCCATATTAATATAGGTGATCACAAAAGCATCACAAACAATCAAAAGAAAAGTAATACAACCAAATAAGTCAAACAGCCAATTTAATATTGATATATTAAGAGTGAGGCAACCAGATCAAACAAATACATAAACACGTGCACAAATCCATATATTATCCCTCAAGCACTATCAATTTTATAATACGCAAAAAAAACTAATGCACTGCACTGCACTGCACTATACTACTATCACGAGCAACATAGTAATCATAGAAGATAACTCACTCGAATTCGTCAATGATCAACCGTAATAGTCTTCGAGAAGGGTATCCAAAGCGAAGTCTCCAAAATCGTAGTCCAAATCACCTAGAATAAATAAATAAAAATAAAAATTTTAGACTTTATAAATACTAGCCTTAGATTCCTATTGTGTTGTACCCTAAATTTACTACTTTTATGTTATAGCTAATAGTTTAATTTACTAATCCATATAAGCTAAACGTAACCTGTTACAAAAGAAGCTATGTATTAATTTTTTAAATTGGACATAGTTTATTAAGGAAATGTGGTCCTTATTACACGTTTGCAATGGTTGTATTTAAATTTAGTGTGCTTATATAGTTATATCTACTCTAATTAGGATTTATGCTTAACATGTTATTAAGCCTATATTCACATACACATGCATTTATGCAAGTTTTCCTATATAAGATTGTAATTTATGAGGCTACACTCTTATGTAAATATATGTATATATATATATTTTTAAACTTCTATACAAATATATTAGATCCATATGTATGTTATAATTATAATCATATATATATATATATCCAAAATGAAACCAATAGGTTTATAGCATATAGTCATGTATGTATATGGTATCATAGGTTTGCTATCATACATACATACATATATATATTTACCTTCACTTTTTGTACAAGCGAATATACCATAAAATATACCAATAAGTTCCCTTATTAATATAAGCGCTATGGTTTGAATATGTCAATATATTCATACATATAGGTACTATACCTATGCATACCTATATATCTAAATGTATATAAGTAAGCCCTTATAAATTGACTAGAGTAATTTTAACTTTTTCTTTTCCAAATTTCCCACTATGTATATATATATATATACACACACAAAGCATGATGGGAACAACTTAGATTTGTGCACATATATAAAATTTAAGTGTAACGAACACATGCATATGTTCATATATGTACATGTGTAAGTCTTGAATAACAGTGCTTTCTTCTTCACCATGGTCTCAACTTTTGCTGATATTTATAATAAAAGTGTAACAATTTCACATAGCTAATGTAATGAGATCCAGTAGTCTTAGTGAAGGCATTTTACATGAAGTACAAATGAGTATGTAAATATGTGTGTGTATCTATATGTGTGTTGGCCATTATATGTTTGGAATGTTTATGTGTTAAAATTCTAGTTCTGCTATCTTATGTTTGTTTTATTTGTCAAAGGTCAAATCTTTCCATAATTACTATAAGTAAGTAAGACCCGATACATTAAAGAATGAGAAGTGTAGACTTTCTCAATTCTATTATTATAGAAGCCTAATTTAGTCTAGAACATGTACTCTTATACTCCAATTATATGTGTGTGTGTATGTTCATTGTAACCATGTGTGTACATGGAAAGCTTAACTTTTGCAAGGTTGAATATTAAATACAGGTGGATCCTAGAAATAAATGTGAATTAGTTTCCATTAAGTGCTCTAATATGCCTAGTTCTACAATTTTAGAGTGCTGTAAAAACATTTTCACATGAATTCTTGTGGTGACATGCATGAGTTTTAAATGACATTGAGTTATTTGACTTATTTGGGTGAGCTTCTAATAAAGTTGTTGTCGTGGTGTTGCAGAAATGGATTTATGTCAAGAGTGTGTCGAGTATGTAGGGCAGGGAAGATAGGAGAAAAACTTTTGTTGGTATACAAAAGGTTTGGGAGAAAATGTATAGTTAGCAGGATGTAGGTATGGGTCTTGATGAACCTAAGATTTGAAATGGATTTTTTAATTTAGGTATGATTAGTGTTCGACTTGTCATTTATGAGTGTTATGTACTTATTCTTTGCATGAAACACAATTAATTCATGTCTTAAGTTAGGTAATCTAATTTCTTATGGTCTTCTTTTTTGTTTTTTTTTTTTTTCTTATGGTTGATTAATCTTTTGTTAACTAAGGCCACTAAAATTCCTTAGGTCAAATGTTTCAATGTAGACGTGTAGAGGTATGAGCTACATTTAATAAATTACCCACACCTCGCTCTTACCCCCAATTTTCCTTATTTAGAGGTCGCAGTAGTTTAATCTTTCAATAGCCTCGTGGCTTTTATTTGTTCCATAAAGTTCAAAATGTATTTGTAAGTTAATTAAATTTTTGTATTTTGAATCTAATAATATTCCCCATATTGAAATTTATCTCTCGAACCTGTCATTAAGATCTATGCCATGCATTTTGTTCTTTTAGCAAGTATAAGGTCAATATTAGATAATGGGAATTTGTTTATTATTAAGGGTCAAAAATTTTCTAAGCTTATCTAATATAATAGTCAATATTCTAATTATTATTATCTTATTATAGTAAAAATTTTCAAGTTTCACACCCTCCCCTTCGTACTTAAGTTTTGTCCTCAAAACTTAAGTCATATATGCTTTGGGTATTTATCTCACATCTCCTCTTCTTTTTCCCAAGTGATGTCACCTCGTGTCTCATTTCTGTAAACCCTAAAGCCAAGCCAAGTAACCATAGGTTTGAACTTTAAACCCAAGGTTTAGGACGATCGGCTAAAGGATCTGATCAAACCCAAATTATAAACTATTTAACAAAATACCAGTAAAAATGACCTTGTAAACTTAAATTTAAGAAAGTGAGTAGTAAAATAAGAGACTATAAAATTTTCAAATTTTAAGCATAATAACTACTAATTACTGAAAAGGCAAAAAGTGTAATATAATAACTAATAAATTAGTAGAGATAGATTATATGTATACTAAAAATTTTAGAATGACCAAAATAATATTTAGGAATGTTTACGTGTACCCTACATGTATTTACGTGTAGATAAAAATACGCGTAATTGCTAAAATAGGCCGAAAATTAAGTAAATAATTAAAGAAAAATACAAAATAATTATAAAAAAATCAGAAAAAAATCAGAAGGAGAGGTCTGCAACTGGATTAGGTCGTGACTGAAAAGAAAAAAAAATTGGCCAATAAAAATGTGCCAAACTAAAAGCCTAAAATCAAGGAAATGGGCAAAATCACATCAAATTAATGCACATTAATTACTATGTTTGTCTATAAATAAGGAAAAAATTCACAGAAGACATTTGGACAGTTTGTAATCTGAGAAAAATCGAAACACAAGAAAAATCGAGAGAAATTCCAGAAAATAAAAAAAAAAAAAGAAAACTGTGCAGATTAGCAAGGTGAACTGGAACCACCACCCACCACCACCTGGGACCGAACCACCACCACCACCCTACCCTAGGACCAGCGTCTAGACCGGCCGACAGCCTTGGACCGGGTTTGGACGGCCAGAAATCCTTGAACCGGTTAGTCATTTACTCATCCCGATTTTTGTATAATTTTGTAAAATTAGTTATTTTGCCCAGAAAATTATGAAACTTGTTATTCTGAGGTTTTATTGTATGTAGATTTAGGGAAAAATATTGATTTAGTTTAATTATGTCTGGAAATATAGGGTTCTTAAGAAATTGATCAAAACCGAGCATGATTAAACCGGAAATTAAATAGGCTTAGGGATGTAGTTTGGGGCTCAAAATTTTTCTGTAGGATTCTCATATGATTTAGAACAGTGCTATGAAGCCCTTTTTTTTAAATTAATTTTCGAAAATTTTAAGTTAATTTTTAGCCCTAAAATGATGGTAAAATTGGGTGA
Organism: Lumnitzera littorea; assembly: GCA_024138015.1. NCBI lineage: Eukaryota > Viridiplantae > Streptophyta > Magnoliopsida > Myrtales > Combretaceae > Lumnitzera > Lumnitzera littorea. The sequence continues at coordinate 31,097,098 of JAMXBB010000008.1, forward strand.
TTTAGGATTAATTAGGTAATTAGGATGTTAATTACTGATTTGGATCTTGATTAGATGATTAAGGAAGTTAATTTCTGCAGTGGAACCCTAATCCTAGCTTTTAGGTACTAATTATGGTTAATTAGGGAAATTAGGTAAAGAATATGAGAAATTAGGAATATGTGAAAATATAAATTACTAAATTTAAAAAAATAAAGTTATTTAGATAATATTATAATTGAAATCAGAAAAATAATAAATCGGAATTAATATTTAATTTTAAGTAAATATCTTAAAATGTAAGATTTTTACACCTTGGGAATAAATCCGATATCCCAATTAGGGTTAGTGTGTACCGAATAGTTAGAATACCGAATAGTTAGAATACCAAAATTACGACCCAATAGGATATTTGAATACCCGAGCATAAGGTGATTAATGTCACATTGGGATTTGAGCCTAATTACGACCTAGAAATTAAAACTAGAATCTAGTTTAGGAACCGAACCCCGAAATAAAATACAACGAATTACTAATACGTTGTAGGTATACATGAGGAAAATGAGTTACATTATAAATTAGAATAAGAATCCATAAAAAATAAGTACTAAAAAGACCTCTTTGCATTATAGGACACCCAGAAACAAATCAGCTCGCAATTTGAGGATCGAGCGACCGAGCAAATTCAAGTAAGTTGGGTTATTGCTTATTGTAATAGAGTACTAGTTTTGTAGTGCTCGGAGACTTAGGCTTGTATATGCTTGTGATTGTAAGTAGTTTGCGCATGTGTGATGTATCTGAATTCGTGCTGGAATTTGTGCTGTGAGTGATTTTGTGACTGATTGAATTGTTGTGGACTTGTTTGAACACCCTAACCGGAATTTAATCTTAGTCGACCGTAATAACCGAAAACGTCATGCATTGCAACCCGTTAGGGGATCATAGGACTCTCCAACCAAATACCGACCCCTTCGAAAGGGATAGCGCAGGATTGCAAAATGGTCCCTTCTTCATCCTCAGTCGAACTAAGTGACAGGAGAGGAGGTCGCGGCGGGGGTGAAGTCAATGGTTCGAAGGTAGTCGCGGGAGGAGCGAGGTCTCCATTGCACAAGCCTGGGTTTGGTTGTGAGCTGCTGCATAACATGGAACTCCTCAACCCGGATCGGAGCGGGTGAAATTTCTCTGATTTCACAACGGACCGGACTATGTTGTGTGATGACACTTGATTGTTGCATTGCATGAAAATAATTGTTTGATAATCCTGTTTGTGCTTGTATGCATTCATGAGTCTCCAATTCAACTTACTGAGCTGTAGTTGCTCATACCCTTATAGATCCTTTTGCAGATTCTGATTTGTAATCTGTTCAAGTACCATGCCGCCCTACAATTATCCAGAGGTTAGTCTTTTTGAAGCCAGGGGTGTGAGGATCAAGTTATTTAGCTTAATGTGTAACCAGACTGACCTTGTAGTTAAAGGATGAAGACTGTTAGTTATTCTGTAAATTAGTAAACTGTAGTTATTATGTAAATCTTCCTGGGAAGCTCTGTGGACTTATTTATATGATTATCTATGTTTAATAGTAATTTGAGTTACTCATCATATTTGTAGTATAATCATTAATCGAACTGTTTACTTCAAAGCGAGTGGTCGTCGACGCCTTATGTAGATTATCTCTATGGTAGGAACTGTGAGGCCAGTTTCTATCATAGAATGGTTTACACGGCGAGACTGTTGCGACTTCGCGACTTCGGGGCGTAACAATTTCCCTATAAGATTTTCATTAGGTTTATTTCCTTATTCCTTAATGGTTTGATCTTTCGATCAAAGATCTTGATTGGTTAATCTTTATAAGTCAAATTTTCTTATGTCTATAATAGATCCAATTCAATAACCTTTATTACGTTAGCAATATGTTTCCTAAGTTAAGATATATGAAATGCATTATGCCAACTCAATAAATTAAGTGGTAGTGCTATCTTATATGCAACATCTCCAACTTTTTCCAATACTTAAAAGGGGCTAATATAACGTAAGCTTAACTTACTTCTTTTGCCTACCCAACTTGTTCCTTTCATTGGACTGACTTGAAGGTAGGCATAATCTCCAATTTCAAACTAAACCTCTCCTCTCTTTAAATTTGCTTAACTTTTTTACCTGTCTTGAGAAACCCTCATTCTTTCTCGAATGATAATTACTTTGTCAATGGGAGTCTATATGTATTCTAATCTAATAACAATTCTCTTTGTATCATCCTAAAATATATGAGACCAGCACTTCCTTCTATATAAGGCTTCATATGGTGACATTTGAATGGTAACTATTATTATATGAAAATTCCATCAATGGCAAATGTTTATCCCAGCTTCTTTTGAATTCTAAAACATAAGCTTGCAACATATCTTCTAATGTTTGAATAGTTTTGTCAAACTGACCATCTACTTAAAGATGATAGGTTGCACCAAAATTAAGCTTAGTTCCTAAAGCTTTATGTAAACTTTACCAAAACATGGAAGTAAATCAAGTGTCTTGATAAAAAATGATACTAATCGAAACTCTATGTAGTCTTACAATTTCCTTGACATAAAGATTGGCTAACTTTTCCAATGAGTAGGTCATGTTGATCAATATGAAATGTGCAATTGTTGTGAGTCGATCAATGATGACCTAAATTGTATTGTATCCTATTGGTGTTCTTGGTAGGGCCATTATGAAATCTATGGTTACATGATCTCATTTCCACTTAGGAATTTCATGTGGCTATAAAAGGCCTTCTAGTCTCTAATGTTCAACCTTTAGTCGTCGGCAAATTTCACATTAGCTACACATTCAATAATATCTAGTTTCATGCCATTCCATTAGAAATTTTGCTTTAAATCTTAATACATTTTAGTTCCCCTATGGTGCATTGTGTGCCGTCAATAATAAGCCTCTTCCATGATTTCTTGACATAGTGGTGAGTTCAAAGGCACATAAAGTCGATTTCCAATCTTCAAAGTACCATCATTATGAATATGGAAATTGGTGTATTTTCCCTCTTAGACCCGCTTCTTAATCTCTTTAAAACGAGGATCCATCTCTTAAGCTTCTTTTATTTGGTCCCTAAGTGTTGGCTCAAGGGTTATTGATGATACTTTAGCTTTTAAGTCATATAATCTAAGTTCCAATTTCATTCTTTCAAATTCTTGAATGAGCTCCTATTGTTAGGTAAAGAGATGTTATGTCAACATGATTCTTCTTGCTCAAAGCATTAGCTACAACATTTGCTTTATCAAGGAAACAATTAATTCCTAAATCATAATCTTTTATAAGTTTTAGCCACCTCTATTGTCACATGTTTAATTTTTTTTTTTATGAACAAGTACTTAAGACTCATGTAGTTCGTGTAAACCTTGCACCGTTGCTTAAATAAATAATACCTCCAAATTTTAAGTGCAAACCCTACAATGGCCAATTTTAAGTCATAAGTTGGTAGTTCCTCTTGTATGGCCATAGTTGTTTGGATGCATAAGCAATAACTTTACCTCCTTACATAAGGACACAACCTAATCCATTGAGTGAGGCATCACTATAGATGGCAAAAGGTTCCTCGCTATTTGGTAGTGTCAAAATAGGAGCTAATATCAACCTATGCTTTAGCTTTTGAAAACTTTGCTCTTACTTTTCATCCTAAACAAAACTTCTCCTTCTTTTAAGTTAATTGAGTCAAAGGTCTTGAAATCTTTGAAAAATATTTTACAAGCTTTCTATAGTATTCGGCTAATCCTTGGAAATTGCAAGCCTCAAGGACTGTCTCTAGTCCTTTCTAATATATAATGGCCTTAATTTTCTCTAGGTTAACTGAAATTCCTTCACTCAATATTCCATGCCTGGAAATACCACCTGATTTAACCAAAATTCACATTTTGAAAACTTAGCATATAGCTTTTGCTCTCTTAACATTTTCAAATCGCATGAGCTTCATCATTTGGTGAATAAATTAGAATATCTTCAATGAGGACTACCATACAAATATTCAATAATGGTTAAAAGTTTTAATTCATTAAATCCATAAAAGTTACTAGAGCATTTGTTAATTAAAATGGCATGACCAAAAATTTATGGTGACCATATTGAGTATGGAAGCCAATCTTCTATACGCCATCTGCCTTATTCTTACCCGATGATAACCTGATCTCAAATTAATGCAGGAGAAGTCACTTGCCCCTCTATGTTGATCAAATAAATCATTGATCCTTGGGATTAGGTATTTATTCTTAACAATTACTTTATTTAATTCTTGATAATCAATACAAAGTTGCAAAGAACCGTCTTTCTTTTTCACAAATAGTACCGAGGCTCCCTATGGTGATACACTAAGCCAAATAAAACACTTTATCCAATAGCCCCTATAGCTGTTTCTTTAACTTCTTAAGCTCTACAAGTGGCATTTGGTATGGGGGTTAGAGATTGGCTCTAAGCTAAGTATTTTGTTGATAATGAACTCTATCTCTCTCTTTGGCTGTAGTCTAGGTAGTTATTCTGGAAACGCATCTTCAAATTCATTTACTATTGGGATATCCTTAATCTTCTTAGTCTCTTCTCCATTTTCAATGGCATATACCATGCAAAATACCTCTTCAATCTCTTTAGGTACTTCTATTATCATGATTGCCATTAGTTCCCCTTTAAAGCCTATAGTAGTTTCACTACTCAATTTCATTGCTCGGCCTTCCTAGCCTTTAAAGGTCACTTCTTTACTCATGTTTTCATTTGTGGCTTTAACCTTACTCGTCTAATCTATGCCTAAAATAAGATCATATTTCTTCATTTTCATGCCTCAATTACTTTTCCCATAATTGTTATAAGGCATCTTTATACTTCATTTGTTATAGTAGTGGTGCTACCTATAGGGGTCTTGGCTCCATATTTTACCATTGCAATTAGCATTGGTAACTGTGACTTTGTGGCCAACTTAGGTAATATGAGTGAATCTATGGCACTAATGTCAAAGAGTGCATAGTTTTTCTACTAAGATAGTGCCAATTTAGATTTAGAGATCATTGAAACTCAATTTTCACTCGAGCTAAGGCTCATAAACTTTAATTTTGATGCATAAATATTTATACACCAAAATCAAAGTTTAAGGGTTATAGGGTGTTATGTCTCGAAGCGACAAAGTCATAATAGTTTTACTATACAAACCATTCTAAGATAGAAATTGATCATACAACTGCTATCTTAGACTTGATTTACACAAGGTATTTATGATTAACCTGCTTTATAGTAAGCAGTTCATAAATTAAATAAATTATTCACTAAAGAAAATATGAAAATATATATATACACTAGGATTCAAATATTACAAATAATGTTTGTAAGGTTTCATCGTTCTATATTTCTTAAGTAATACATTATTCAAAAACGAAAGATTTTGAAATAAGAGTTAAGACCTTAAAAATATATCTATTTTTTAGATGTATTTCCTCACTTTCTAAGATCCAATAGTTGCTAGCTTTAAGGTAAATATAGGTCGATTCCTAGCTAGCACTTGCAACAATATCTATAGGGATGTAAGTAACTAATAGCTCGATAAGTTGGGATAGAGACTTAAAACTATACCTCAAACACAAATAAAGTTATCAACCAAATTAATTAGATGCAATGCATATATAAGTAAATACCATCACACGACATTGTTTGGCTCGTCGTGAAATTAGAGAAATAATACTCATTTTAATTTAGGTTGAAGAGTTTCCATTTAATATAATAGCTTACGACTAAATTTAGACTTATATAATGGAGAAACCGCTCTTCCCGTGACTACTTTCGAACCATTAACTTCATCCTTATCATGATCTCTTCACTTATCACTTAGTTTGACTAAGGATGAAGAAGAGATCAATTATACTATTCAGCGCTATCTCTTTCAATGGGGTCTGTATTTAACTAAAGAACTCTAAGTTTCCCCTAATGAGTTGTTATACATATTCGATTTAGAATTTCAAGTCATATATTTAATTAAATCTGGTTTAAGTTGTTTAATTATTTCAACAAATCATACAAATACAAGCTAGGATAGCAAATTAGAATCATATCAACAGCTCAAAACAAGTACATGTGCGTAGCAAACTATCTAATAAGGACAATTAAGTACAATTTCAAGCCTTCAAGTACTATAAATTAGTACTCTGAAATACGGTAACATATTAATCCTAACTTACCTGAACTCTTCGCTTACTCACTCGAGGTACGACTCATACTGGCCATCGCCAAAAAATCCCTGTAATACCAATATTGTTTTAGTTTTCCACATAACTGCTATAGATTAGTTTTATCTTATAATGCTTATTGTTATTTTGGGTTTAGGGTTTAATATACCCAATTATCTAGATTTTCAAGTTTTTTACAATTATTCTTGATTTAGGCTAAATTCTAGTTTAGATTTTGAATCGATTTCTAAATTAGGTTCTAGTTTAGTTTCTAAGTATAGTTTTATACGCAAACCTTACAAACTTATTTCAACCCATAATGTGAAATTAATTACATTATTTTCGAGTATCTTAAATATCATATTTAACCCCTAACAAGTATTTTAATTTATACGGTATACTCCTTATCTTAACTTAATTACCGAATTTACTCCTAATGTGAGAAAATTTTACATATTTCATATAAAAACTTAAATTAAAGTCTCCTACTAGATTTTATATATATTCCTATTATTATTATAATATCACTTTTTAATCTAATTTTTTCTTACTCATTAATTTTTTTTACTTACATATTATATATTATCATCTAACATGTATATAATATACACATTTAATACTCTCATTATTTCAAATATCATCCCTTAACATTAACTAACACTTCAAAATATCTAAATTCATCCCAAATCATAATTCACACCTAATTACCTAAATTACAAAATTAACTTAAAATTTATTATTTTTACCTATTACATATATACTATATAATGCCTTAATAATTATATCTAACCCCCTAAATGCTACAAATAGCATACTACATCAAATTTCAACATCTTAAAACATATAATTATGCACTAAATCAGTAATTATCTTTTTGATTACCTAATTAGGTCAAAATTACTTATTTTATGCATTATTTTAAGGCCTAAAAATTATCTAAAAATTTTGAAAATTCATTTTTGAAAAAGGGCTTCATAACACTACTCAACAACTTCTAAGTAGTCTACACAAAATTTTTGAGCCTAAAAATACACTCTTAAGGTTATTTATTTTTAAATCGAAATATGCTTAGTTTTATATAGTTTCTTAAGCACCTTATATTTTTAGATAGAATTAAATCAAAATAATATTTTTTTCCTAAATCAACATACTTAAAAACCTCAGAATATTAAATTTCACAATTTTTTAAGTATATTTAATATTTTTAACAAAATATAAAAAATCAAAAGGAAGATCGAACTCATTAGAGTTGGTGGCTTTGGCTACCGCCAGCAGCCACAGCCTTATTGGCTAGTTTAGGCACTGCTACCACCGTATAGTAGTGGTGGCTGTCTACTTCTAAGTTGTTGTTATGTGTTGGTTCCTCTCGAAGGCCTTAATTGTATATATTTTTTTTCTAATTTTGATAGAAAACCCTAAGCTTCTATTTTTCAGTTCTCTTAAATGTTCTTGCTCTCTAAACAAACTAAATAAGCTTTTGAAAATTTTTAAGTATTTATAGAGCTCTAGGGGATTTTTTTATGTATTAAATTGATGTGACATTTAACCTTATCTTATCTTATCTTATCTTGCTTTCTATTTGTTAAGTTTTGATTGGTCAATTTTTTTTCTTTTATTTCCAAGCTACCATGACCACTTTCTGGAGATTTCTTCATTTTTCCATATTTTTCTAGATTTTTTTTTATCAATTATTTATGAATTTTCTTTAATTATTTAGTTTTATTTTAGCATATTTTAAATATTTTAGGTAATTTCACGTATTTTTATCTACATATAAATTCATATATGGTACAAATAAATATTTCTAAATATTATTTATGTTATTTCATGATTTTTAGTGTGCGTATAATTTATCTCTATTTATTCATTAGTTATCGGAACTCATTTTATATATTTCCGATAAATAATAGGTAATATACATATATTTCAATATTATAATAAGTAATTATTTTATTATTTATTTTCCTAAATCAAAACTCATGAAATCACTTTTACTAATATTCCTAACCTTATTATAAAATTTGGGTTGGATTGAATAATTGCTCTATTGCTTTAAATTTTACGAATTGAATCTTGAGTATTTGATTGCAGGGTTTACATAGGGGTTGTTTTACTAATTCATTAAAGTTTAGAGGGTAAAAAAATTTTCTTTGAAAGTGTAGAGAGTCGATTTGCACAAAAATTAAAGTTTAAAAGAGTTATAGGTGTCATTTGCCAATTTATGAAAGTTAAGAGAATCAAAAACCTTATTTTGAAAGTTTAGAAGAGTCAATTCGTACTTAAATCAAAATTTGAGCTGCCCGAGGGTTTGGAGGGGGGGGGGGGGGGAGGGGTTTGGGGGGGCGCGGGGGGAGGTGGGTGGTGTGGGTGGTTTGGAGGGGGTCAGGGTTCGCAATTTTCCTAATAATTTATGAACTCATTTACGAATTCTTTAATAGTTTCCTTTGAAAATCCTATAGATGTTGTGATAAATTTGAAAATTAATATTGATGATAATATGAATATCCATTTAAGTTATAGTTTTATTTAATTTAGTAATGTTATGTAACTTAAATTTAATGATGTTCTTACACATAGTTTAAATAGGTAAAAAGTTATGAATTTGTATAAATATTTCTATTATCTCCCTTGAAAATCTAATGATGTGATAAATTTGTAAATTAACACTATTATTAATACTAATAAAAATTTAATCTACGGTTCCACTTAATTTATTAATATTATATAACTTAAATTTTTAAATTTTTTATATTTGAAATGACTTTGCTTTACTAAAATATTTGTTTGGGTTATAATTGCATATTAAGGATGAAGATACTAATAGTAATACTAATATATGTTTAATTTATGGTTTCGATTAATTTAGTGATACTATATAATTTAAATTTTCAGATTTTCTACATTTGGAAAGATTTTGCTTTAGTAAAACTTTTATCTAGGTTATAGTTTTATATTAAGTATAAAGATGCTATATCATTTTTCTTTATAAAATTTAATTATTATTATTCTTTTTTTCCCTTTGTATCTAAAAATATTTCATTGATTTAATTATAATTTCTTAATTAATAAACGGGTCTATCTCATATATAAAACATGTTAGGTTATGAGTCTCGATTTTTATATATAATTAATAAATGGATTATATCATAAGTTGAGTTTTCTAGATACGAACTTATCTAAATATGCAAACGAGACATGATATAGTAACATGAATTGCTAATCCTAATTGAAACATAGATTGAGACAAGAGAGAGATAGAGATGAAATATTTTAAGTTTGGGGTTTTTTTTATGGATGATGAACTTTAAACTATATCTATAGACATGTAGACATGTATATAAGTATATATGTTAGAAATTAGAGCATTTAAGGTAGAATTATGATATTGTTTCACATTCATTATTATTATTTAATAACTTTTATAAGATGGATATAAATTACTCTAAAATCTATACTACATTTACCTTATAATATAGGTTTTAAGGTAAGTATAAGGTATAGAGACATTATATATGTATTCTAGCTTATGAGAGTAGGTTTCAAAATTTTGTTCGAATTTTATCTTATAATTCTCAATATTCATAAAGAACCTATTTGATAGAATAAAATATTATAATATATATTTATAATATATTCACAAAGAACCTAATATAGTATATTGAAGTTATCCACTCAATCCTTTCTCATGGAATATTTATTTCTGTGATAACGATGAGATTGGAAAGGAAAGGAAAGTGAGAAATATGTTTTTTATGAAATGGAAGATAAGAGTTACTATAATTGGTTATTTTTACAAAATCATATTAAATACCCTTTAGTTTCTGCTATGACATGAATAAAAAAGAACCTGATATAGGATTTAAAAAGATTTACTAAATCTAGCGTTTGCTAAAAAATCAAAATGCCCATATTGGAAAATTTTAGGTAAAATTCTTTTATCAAATAATTTTTTAAAATCACAAAAGCTAGAATTGTTATTGTCATCATAAAAGCCATATCCTTTGAAGAGAGAATGAAAATTAAATCTAGTAATCGCTTTGTGATTTTTATATAGAAAAGGGAATAATTTTAAGCTTTGGATGACAATAGAAAATATTTATGAATTGTAAACGTTTTACTTTTTACAAATTCCATTTCCGTAAGATGATAACGTGTATGGAAGTTTTCAATACCACATTATATTATATCTATCTACTTATATATATCTACTTATTATATATATACATATATATATATATATATCTTGTAACGTTATGTTTGATTTTTATTTTTCTTTTTCAAATATTGGTATCATTGTGCATAAAAACAAAGAGATAAATCGTGTGTAAATCATTTACGTCTCGTGTTTTATGTCATCGTGATGGTATACAACTCTAAATGATCTAATAAAAATAGAAAAAATATAACTCTAAACACTTTTAAAATTACAACGATAATCCTAGGCCTCTTTTATAATACATCTATACACGTGTGGCGTAATATTAAACTCCTAAGTTTTCAAAGATACACAATATATCCCAAATAAGTTCTGTAACTCCCAATATTTTTTTATATGAAAGGATTTCATAAATGTTGAAATGTATAATTAGTATGTTTAATTTTTTGCCATAAAAAAAATTTCGATATAATTTTGAAAATTCGATATTTAACCAAGAAATATTTGACAATCATTTGAACACGTATACACCCGCAAAAAATAAATGTGCACGTACGCAAAACACCAACCTGGCGGAAAAAGAAAAAAAACAATGAAAATTCTGGTAAAAAGAAAATCGAACTTCTAATTGTCGAGATTGCCTCCATCATTCTGCTTTCTAACTTTGTTCTTTCAAAATCAAGAGGAGGAGAAGAAGAGTAGAGAGGACATAAGAAGAGCTCGAATCAACATTTGACTCTCATAATCTCTCTCTCTCTCCTCTCTCTTTCTTTCTCTACTTGTAAGTCATTTCGAGCACTTCGATTCTCTCTCTCTCTCCTCATTTGCATGTTGTCATTGTATAGTTATGTTTCAAAGCTCGATTCGAGTTCATCGTGATAACTTTTTGTGTTATAAATTTAATTTTATGCTTGTTCCATCAAAGATTGCTCCAGATTGTCATACACTGCGTGCTTCATTCCAAATCGAAGCTTAAAAATTTAAGTTCGTGGTGAAATTTTCTCTCTAATTGTGACGATAGTTAGGGAAATAGAAGAAAATTTAATTTTTGCTGCAGTTTTGACTGATTATACTTCTTTGCTGAGTAACAGTGAGTAATTGCGTAGATCGTTGCGTGCTCGATTTAAAACTGAAAAAGAAAGTTAGGTAATTGGAAAAATTTCTTACTCATTGTTAGAATAGTTTAGTGGAATATAAGAAAGATATATTTTGATGTAATTTGACTGATAATGTTTCTTTGTTCAGTGGAATGGAGTATTGCTTGCTTGATTTCATAATCAAAGCTGAGATATAGGCTTTTGGTGAATTTTCTTGCTCCTTGTGAGAATAAATAAAAATAGAAGAAAGTTCAGTCTTTGATGCGGTTTAACTGAATATGCTTTTCTATGTACTGTAATCAAGAGATCTTATTGCCGTTTGATTTCAAATGAAGGTGCGATTTTAGGTTTTTGGTGAATATTCTGGCTCCTTATGAGAATAGGCTCTGGAAATGAAAGGAAGTTTAGTTTTTGATGTAGTTTAACTGATAGTGCTACTCTTTGTAGTCAAATCAAGTACTCTTTGTTGCATGTTTGATTTCAAATTGAAGCTGCAATTCAGCTTTTCAGTGAATTTCTGGTTAATTGTAAGCATAGGTTATGGGAATAGAATAAAGTTAGTTTTTCATGTACTAACTGATTATGCTTCTCAGCTTAGTGAAAAATGAGTTAATCGGAATTATTCTTGAGTGTTTGATTTCAAAGCAAAGCTGAAATTTTTATTTTGGGTCCATCTTCTGGCTCATTGTGAGGATAGTTTATGAAAAGAGGAGAAAGTTCAGTTTTTGACACAATTCAACTATTTTTGCTTCTCCACCTTGTGAAAATCTAGTAAAATGATCATTGGCATTAAATTCCAGCTGAAACTTAGGCATTGGGTCAATCTTCTAGCTTTTTGTGAAAACAGTCAATGATAAATAGAAGACGGATTTGGCTTTTGTGTAGTTTGACTGATTATGCTTCTCTGTATGGTGTGATCGGTATGATCATGGCATGTTACAATTCAAATTGTAGTTAAAAATTAAAATCTATGTTCTGGTCCTTCTTCTGGCTTTTATGAGGAAAATTGATAGAAATAGAGGAAAGTTTTGATTTTTGATATAGTTTAATTGGTTATGCTTATCTGCTTAGTAAAATTGAGAAACTTAAGTAATCATGGAATGCTCAATTCCAAATAGGGGATGATTGTTATCCTTTTGTCAATCTTCTGGATCTTGGTGAGTATAGTTTATAAAAACATAAGAAAGAACTTTTTTTGATGAAGTTTTAACTGATTACAATTCTCTACATAGTGAATTCAAGTAAGATCTTACCGATTTCTTTGGCATTTCTGGGGCTAGATTTGGATGATTATAAGTTTTATTCAATTACAGTCCTTTTTTTTGGGGGGGGGGGGGTGGGGGGTGGGGTTGATAATTCCAATTATTTTTTTATTGGTTCTAAGTTCAATTTAAGTTAGTTGTGAAGATGGGTTTTGTTGTAGTCGATTTGGATTGGGATTTGTTTGGTCTTTTGTTAAATTACATGCTTGATTCCAAGTCAATTTGAATTACTTTTTTGGTCCATTCCTTGCTTATTATGAGAACAATTAGTGCAAGGAAGTTCAGCTTTAGATGTAGTTTAATTAACATAGGTTCTCCATGGAGTGAAATAAAGTAATGTGAATGGTAGACGGTTCTTATATCTTGAAATTGTAACATGAATAATCAACTTATGTCATGTGAAGATGATTATAAGTTATATGTTGTTTGATCTATTCATTGAACATGTAGGACTATTAGTTTTGGGCTATGGACTAAAGACTAAGATCATGTTGCCTATGCTTTAGGTGCTATCCACATTTTTTTTCCATGGATAAGAGGTTGAATCATGACTTTGTTTTGTGCTTCAAGGAAGCATATTTGATGGACCAGAAGGACCATTGACCTTGGTAGTAGTAATTAAAGGAACTACTTGGATTGAGCGAGGTCATGTTTATCTATTAGTGTTCTTGTAATGGCAAAATTATTAAATCATATGCTTTTTGATATGTTGGTCGATGAGTGAAAAGTACTAAGTAGCTACTTATCTTGTAGCTTACATTTTAATGTGCAAATTTTTCCATGACATTATTGGGGGCTAAACAAGGATTTCTTAAGTGGTAGGATTTAAGTTGTGGTTGAGTAATATTAAATGATAGGAGTTGATTGTTCATCCAGGTTAGGTGCTTGTTGAACTAGAAGGAACCAGCTTATTTTTGTTGGAGGAAAGTGACAATTCTTTTTTGGGTATGGCGTGCCGAGGGTGTTCGGATTGTCTACTTAAGCTCTTGAACTTCTTGTTAACGCTTGTCGGCTTGGCTATGGTAGGATATGGGATCTACTTGTTTGTTGAATATAAAAATTCATCCAGTGATACTTCTTCGGTTGGTTCTGTTGGCTATGATGAGAATTTAGTGCAACTTGGGCGTCCTGTGCTCATGGCTGTTTCTCTGTCTGACAGCATATGGGAAAATTTACCGAAAGCTTGGTATGTAGCCCCTTTTTTCCTTTTAATGCTTTTAAAATGTTAATCGGGGTTCATTTATGTATATATGATGATTGGTTGAATATATGCAGGACTTAACAAGTGCAGGTTTTATGTTTGGTTTTGTTACTTAAGTGCTTGTTCAAATCACTAAGAATTGATTTTGGAATTACTCTATTGAAGAGAAATTCTTTCACTTTAATTGCATGTTTACTTGGGGGGAATGGTTATTCCATTCCCACTTTATTCTATATAAAATTGCTATTATAGTGTTCAATTGAATTTTACATGCTAAATGGCCATTCCCAATGAATTGGTATTACTTAAAATATGGAATAGTAATTTATTTCCCCAAATTATGAATTGCTATTCAATGACCCATTTATTATGTTTGCCATAAATACCCTATCTAGTAAGTTATGTTGAGTCTATATTGGCTATAAAATGTGTAGAAGGGTGGGGATTTAACGGGTATATTGTATGATTTTTTTTTTATTACTATCTTATTCATTATTCGTTATTGTGCCAACTAAACAAAGTAATAAATGTAATAACTATTACATATCTATTTAATTCCTGTTGAATTGCAATTCAATCTCTCCTTATTCCATTTAGTAATGCGAGTGGGTTAAAAGTGTAAGCGCCTTTCATCATCATTCACCATTTCCCAGTTGTTTCGACTTTTGACTATCTGTTTTGGAGAAGTTGACAATGTCTTGAAAACAAATGAGAGGCATCCTTTTGGAGTATGTTGCTTCTTCTTCCTTATAGATGGCTAATTTCTATTTTATTTTCACTTTCTGAATGAGTTTTAGGATTTCAGCCAGCAGCATGCCTCACACTGATAGAAATTTAGTTTTCCATCTATCATTCTCTTTTATTTGGTTTGACATGGTGAAGGTTGTCTTTGCTGTGCTTGTGAATGATGATTTGGAAGATTTTTAGTTCCATGCTCCTGCTTTGGACCTTCAAACATAAAAGGCTATTATTTAATGCATCATGTTCAATTTATATCCCGCTTCTAACTCTCTGTACACCCTTCGTTATTGCAGGTTCATTTACTTGTTTATTGGTGTTGGAGTGGTTCTCTTTGTTATATCTTGTGTTGGTTGCATTGGTACCGCAACACACAATGGTTGCTGCTTGTCCTGTGTATCCTTTTTCTTTCTTTCTTTTTTTATTTTTTTTTTTGAGAATTTGAGTAATTTGACTTTATAATTACTCATCATCATGTTCAATTCCACCGTCGTCACTACTTCCTTGAAAGTGAACATTTACCATATTCCTCTAGCTGTTCATGTGGTGTTGTGACTCAGCTTATCATCCTATTGCAACTAGGAGCTTAGGAATCAGCCTCATTGTTAATTTCCCATTCTGTCTTTTATTTCTCAAAAGCATCATTTAATTGGTTTGTGCAATCCTTATCTGAAGCACAGTATTCGTTACTAGTTATCTTGTTGATTTTGGTGGAACTGGGATGTGCAGCTTTCATATACTTTGACAAAAGCTGGGAAGATGTGAGTGTTACCTTTTTTCCTGTTCATATTTTTTTTATGCTGATGATTCTTTTGTATATATAACCAGTTCTATATTGAATGTTTAATCATTATTCAATTCTATGCTTAGGATCTTCCGACTGACAAAACTGGAGACTTTGATATGATATACGACTTCCTGAAAGAGCATTGGGATATTGTGAAATGGGTTGCTCTTGGGGTTGTGGTTTTGGAGGTAAAACTATCATGGATTTATATAATTTTTCTCCCTCTCTCTCTCTCCCTGCACAGGCATGTGCACTTTTTAGTTAGACGGATTACTGGAAGCTGAATGAAACAATAATTTTTCACATGGAATCATTATGATTCCCTCAAACAATGTGCAGGAAGTTTATTAGTTCCTCAAGATGGTTATATGCTGTTCCAAGACTAGTTTTGAGAGCACATAAACCTAGCATACAGCTTACACTGCAGAAATTTGCTTTAGTTAATGCCTGTCATGCCCAATACACGGGGAAGAATGCCAATCTATCTTTTCAGCTCAACGGATTAATTAAAATGGGAACCAGAAATTTTCCTTTTTCTTTCTTTCTTTCTTCTTCTTCTTCTTCTTTCATCATCTTATTTTTTATTTTTTATTTTTTGGTTGTTATTGTTGTTGTGTGTGGCCTGTTGGGTTGGGGTTGTTTTTGGGGGGTGGTGCGGGTGGTTGTTTAGAAATGCTACAGTTATACAGATCAAGACCCTTTTCTAATTCACAATAGTAAAGTCCAGGGAAGAATTGCAAAAAATAATCAACAAGGCATTTGAAGTATGTCTCATTGTTAATAAAATGCAGTTCCTTGTATTGCTCCACTAAGGGCTTGCGAATGTGTTAGCAGGTAATAAACACACCCCACCCCCCCCAACAAAAAAAAAAATGATAATAATAATAAAATGCGTAGGCTGTTTGCCAGGTTATTTCGTCTTTTCTTAGAATGGTGTGACCATCTATTTATAGGTTTTGTTTAGATACAGTTTGCCCAGTTCTGTGTGGATGAGTAGATATTTAGCAATTTAGATGATAATCAATGGCAAAAATAACGTTACATCTGACTATGAAATATTTATTATTTATTTATTTATTTTGGGGGTCATAACATTGCAGGCATTGGTCTTCTTGCTGGCTCTCATGGTGAGGGCTGCAAACAGGCCAGTAGAATATGACAGTGATGATGAATACATTGCTCCAAGACAACAGATTCGACAGCCATTGCTTGCACCACCAGCAACAGGAGTTCCGGTTGCTGGTGCCCTTGAACAGAGACCGGCCAGGAATGATGCATGGAGTGCACGTATGAGAGAAAAGGTGAGATCTTTTCATCTTCCTTTGCATGATAACTTTTGATTTAACTAAATAAACATGGACTAGTAAATTTCTGAAGGAGAGGACTTGACAAATGGTAGGGTTGTTAGGCTTTAACTAACAAACCATGCTCTTGAAGCCGACATCATAACCTGGATTCAGGGGTCTAATCCTTCTAACTTAGCCAAAAACCTGTCTGACCATACCTTGGCCGTGCCTGTAGCCAAAGAACCTCAGAATTGTGGGCAACATGTATACAGACTTAAGTTGTGCAAAAACTGAATCTGCAAGGCTTATATTTATATTCATTAGATAATTTCAACCACTAGGCCTTGTCTGTCTTGAACCATCAAATATCTTCTCTTTAAGTAAGAGATGTTTTAACTCACACTAATCCACTATGAATAGAGCTTTCTTTCCATTAATTCCGCTAGAAAGAAAGCTCACTGTCTACTATTTTATTGTTCTTTCTTTTAGGTTCCTATGCATATTGATTCTCTTTGCAGTAGCTGCAGTACATCTTTATCTGGATTCTTTCTTAAGAAGCCTTTTGTTTTCCTTTTATCTCAACCATGCACATGATTATTCAAACAGTCAGAAACCCCAATGAAAAAAATTAAAAAGAAAAAAAAGAGAGATCTATTTAGTGGCTTTTTTTTTTTTTCTTTCCATACTGCTTCATACATTAGAGCACCACGTACTAATAATTATCATTATTAGTGAACGCATCTAATTCATATAATCTGACCATCGCCGATGTGACTCTTGCATGTTTTTAAAATATGGCTTCTACTCCGGTTACGTAATTGATTTTTTTTTTTTGGTATCTTAACAGTATGGACTGGATACCTCTGAGTTTACGTACAACCCGGCCGAGGCAAATCGCTTCCAGCCAGTTTCAGGACAACCGGTGGAAGAAAGGAAGTGTTGCATCATTATGTAATGGCCACCAATGATTTGCGATTTCGTTTAAAGGCAAATGCAGGACAAAAGCATGATTTTACCAAAGACATTGATTTCCTTTTTGTGCGTCTGTAGCTGAAAAATTTCCCTCTTGCCTACAGTTTCATAGAATATTTCATTGTTACTGGTCTTTCTGCTTTGGGTCGCAGATTGCCTCAAAATTTGTTAGTGTTACTTGAGGCATTTAACAGTAGCCACAGTTTTGAAAATGAACTCCTATTGGTTCCAAATTGGCATCCTTTGATAATTTTAGTGAAGATTGCTATGCATCAGCTTAGGGTAGCAAAAATGCGATTCAGAAAACCGAACTGAACCGTGTTTTTATGTTTCTTACAACTCCTTACCAATGTGAATTGTTTTAATTGGTCGGATGAGCAGAGTAGCTTTCTTTTTGGTTCAAATGTTGGTTCGAAGCGCGTTCGTTTTCCCCCCTTTCTGTTATCATTTTTATGGTTCTATTCGAATATTTCATAAGATTATTTGCTTCTAAATATAATTTTTTATTTTCTCCTTTCCGTTTATTATCTTCTGTTATAAAATGGAACACATTTTTTCCCCGGCAACAAAGGAAAGACTTGCATTAATTAAACTGAAATACAAGAGTCCTAATATCTTACATCTTGATCAGCCAACATAAGATTAAAAAGAGGGCTTGGTGCGCAATCAACCTGATAACATAAAGTCAAGCTCCTCTTGCCTTGGGAAGCTACCTAATGAGCACAACTATTCAGTTCTGTTGTAACTAAAAAGAACGAACATAAGTCAAACCACTCTTGCTATATCAGAATGTCCGAAGCAATGTTGGAAATGGTCCACAAGTTGTCCTTTTTTGTTAAGCATGAATGGATCACAGATTAGTCCATCTCCACCATCACTTTTCGCCAACATTTTGATCTAGCTAACCCTAGCGCGTCCCAAATGGTTTTAGCTTCTGCTATTTCACTGCTGTCAGTGCTGAAGAAATCTGCTTGGCCGCTGGGACCATGGAACCGTTGCTCTCTCTTCCAATAAGAACAGTCCTTGCTTCTCTACTGTTCGGATCCCACGCACCATCACAATTTATCTTGATAAATCCGTCAGGGCAGCTGTCCACTTATGAGTCGCTATCTATCGTACTTCCCCTCCTTGGTTCTCAATTTCATCCGAGACTAAGCTCTGCTGTGGACGTTGCTTTAGTCCTTTTTTCATTGTTGCCATAACTGTAAGCACCTGCTTGTATTCCCACATTGCTGCTGTAACTATTGATATGAGTTGCTTTGGATCAGGCAACTTCCTATTGAATATGCAATCACAGCAATGCTTCCAAATATACCAAGGACAGAAGCCAATCTCTCCCATGAAGTGCTTAACTTTTTCTTTACCGGCCTGAAAAGAGCCTTAAAAATTCAGAAACCAATCCTGTACTGTCTACACAGCATCCCCTTCAAATCGTCCATGCAATATAGGGGACCAAATTGGATGTGTCCACGGACATTGTATGGCCAGATGCACAATGGATTCATCTTCTGAACAAAAGTTGCATTTGGGTGTTGTTATAACTTTTCTTTTGAAAAGATTGACATTAGCGCTTAAGGAGTTTGTTCACATTCTTCACATGAGATGTTTCATCTTAGGCATGCACTTTGCATCCCAAATAATTTTCCACACAGCGAATCCTGTTACATGAGATGACAAAGGCCGAGTTGCCTCTGTATTTGCACATGGCGCAAAAGTTGCATGGTAGGCAGACTTGACACTATATTTCTCATTTTTTCCAGCGGCCAAACCACTCTATCTTCCCTCTCAATCCTGCTTAGTGGGATTTCGCAGTCATTTAAGCAATATGTGGAGGGAAACATGCTTCAATTTTAGCTCTATCCCAACATCTGTTTTCTGAGCAAATTAGCTCACTTAGTTTCCTCACTTCTTCATTTCTGAATTCACTAATGTCAACAACCCGTTTGCTATCCTTATCTACATGCCAAGGATTGTCCCACACGTTAATTCCTTTGCCTTTCCCAACCTGCCAGCAATAATGCTTCCTTATAACATCCCGCTTAATCAACAAACTCCTCCAATACCAGGACACCCTACCACCTACAGTAGCTTCCATAAAATTTGTATTAGCAAAGTATCGCCCTTTCACTACTTGCGCCCAAAGTTGGCTCAAGTCTCTCATTAAACTCCATGCCATTTTCTCCAACAAAAAATCATTGAACGCCTCAAGATCTCAAAAACCTAACCTACCTCTTAGTTTTGAAATTGCCGAACGTTCCAACTTCTCCAGTGAATACTTTTTCCTGTCTCCTTGGATCCTCACAAAAAATTGCTCATCATGCTTATTTCTTCCTCACACCATCTTTCAGGAAATTTAAAGATAGTGATGGTATATGTAGGTACCGCATAAGCCACTGATTTTAGGAGAACTTCTTTCCCTCCTTGCGATAATAAGGCTCGTTTCTGCCCTTGAAGCTTGATGCCTATCTTCTCTTTTACCTCCGCTAAGGCCGCCAATTTCGACCTTCCCCATGAGGTTGGAATGCCCATAATACCACATAGGTGCCTTTTTGCTTCAGTTGAGATGCTTTTGCTGAATATCATTACAGATTTCTGATAATTCACCGCTTATCCAGATGCTTGGCACTATAAATCTAGTATCTCCTTCATCCTGCAAAGATTTGCCTCCTTAGCCTGTACAAAAAACAAGGAATCATCTGCAAATAGGAGGTGTGTTAGTTCAGGGCAGTGTTTTGACATTTTAATTCTTTTGAGGGATCCATCTGCTACAGTTTTCAAAATCAATCTCAATAGAACATCAGCAGCAAAGAAAAATAAGTAAGGCGAAAGAGGGTCTCCTTATCAAGTTCCTCTAGTAGGCTTGCTTCTTCCAACTCTTTTACCATTTATGAGCAGGTTGTAGTTTACTATTGTGACAACTTCCATAATCCATGATACCCATCTTTCATGAAAACTTATTTTTAGAAAAATTTCCTTCAAAAAAACCCAATCCACTCTATCATATACTTCATCAAATCAATTTTCAAGGTACCAAAGTGTTTTTTCTTGTTTTTCCTCTTAAGCTTCAGGAAGTGAAAGATTTCATGAGCTGTCACTGTGTTAACTTGTATGGCCTGACCTGATATAAACGCACTTTGAAATGGTGTAATAATGTGGTTTAAATAAGGTTTGACTCGATTGGCCATAATCTTAGAGATGATTTTGAAAGAAAAATTACACAGGCTGATGCGTTTGAATTGTTCGATCTCTTGGGAGGTTTTTTATTTTAGGAATAAAGACAAGGCCAGTATCATTAAAAGGAGGGAGTTTACCTGAGGTGAAGAAAAGTAGCTCAGCTTCATAAACCGAAGGCCAGATCTCATCCCAAAAAAATTGAAAGAAGATACCAGTGCAACCGACAGGCCCGGGTACTTTATCTGCTCCCAGCTGACAGATAGCTTCTTTAACCTCTTCCATCATGACTTCTCTGATCAGTTGCTCATTCATTTCTGCTGATACTATATTTGGCACAACTTCTAGTACCTCATTAATTCCTTCCCCCTGTTCTGCATTATAGATCTTGCCAAAGAAGTCCTGGAAGGCGACACTAATGCTTTCTTCATTATTTTGCGACATCCCTTTTTCATCCTTAATCTTGAAAATCTCGTTTCTCATCCTTCTGTTCACTGTCACTTGGTGGAAAAATTTTGAGTTCCTATCTCCGCTGGATACCCAATTAACTCCGGACTTTTGTTTTCAGTACTTTTCCTCCTTAGTTAAAGCTTCCTCCAAAGCCTTCTTGATTTCATCTTCCTTTGAATCATTCGCATTCTCTACTGTCGCACTCTGCTCCTCGGCCAATAATCGTGTAAGCCTATCAATCTCCTTCCTAAAGTTTGGTACCGCATGTTTGCTCCAACTCAATAATTTTTGTTTACAACATTGTAATTTGTCCATTAGCCCAACAATATCCTTTGGAAAAGTGCCATCCTTGCATACTTCTTTCACAATTCTCTAACATCCTTCCGTTTCACTCCAATTTTTGTCAAATTTGAAAAGCTTCAATCGTCTTACACCTCTTTTGCACAGCTCAACTAGGATGGTTAGAACCCGTGGTTGGTAAAATTGTAACCTGGGTATTTGGAAATACCGCCATCCATTTGTTATTGACGAAAGTCCTATCCAGCTGTTCCTTGATTTTGCGAGCTTTCTTCCTACGAGGTTTTCGAATCTCTTGAAGTTGGGCACTAAGCGATATAAATAGAATTAAGTAAAAATTTATGGTTAGACTACAAAAATTAAAAAAAAAAGTATTTAATAAAGTTAGATCATTAAAATAATATGTATATATATGAAATAATTAAATAAAATTTTGAGTTAATTGGGATGAAAAGCCCATCTAAATAATAAAGCTCACAATTAGGCTTAGAATATTATTTAAAGTAATATATGTATGATAAATATAATTTATATATTAAAAACACATAAATAAGAAGTGAATATGATTAGGATTAGATTCTCGTAGAAGCTCGAAACTCTCTTGTAAAAGTTTTTGTTTATAAAAGTATAATATAAAGTAATTAAAGAAATTAACAAATAAAATAATCACAAGTGGGTTTATGAAAAAGTATGATGCAAATGGTTTTTAAAACTAAAACAATAGACAAACCATAGTGTTGAAAATAAATAAGGAATGACCCATGGTTTTGAGAGGTAAAACAAGAGAAGACCATAGTTTTATGTATATGATTTTTAAAAACTATTTGACACTTGTTAGTCTTGTCCCCTACTAAACTCGTTATAAAAATTGCAACCCTCTTCGTTTTACAATCTTTGGCAAGATTTTATTATAGAAAAATTTAGAGAACTCATTTAGGTTATTTAGAAATTAGAGGAAAATAATTGAAAAATAATATGAAATTTAAACGTATGCAAAACCCGAGGCAAATAACTACTTAGGAACGAGCAACTACCACCATTAGGCTCCAAAAGCAATGCCTAATTAGATTGACAAGGCCTTAGTAGTGTATGGTGGTGAGTTTCGATTTCTACCATATTTTTAATAATTTGTTAAAAATAGTAAATTAACTTTAAAAATTATGAAAATTTGTAGTCCTATATTATTTTTAGTATGCTTTCATGAAAAATGTTAATTTCTCAAAATATATATAGCTCATATGTCGCTTTTAAGAAATGGGCTGTTTCAAGTAAAGTTTTGATTTGATTTTCAAAAGGGTAAGTAATGTTGTTTTAAGCTATAACTTTTTTCATAGACTACTCATAATATTTATTTTTAAGTTATGTTAAAAATTTTCCTAAATTTGCTTGGTACATTTTTGTAAATTTTGATTTATAAAAAACTGTCAAATTTGAAAGTTTAAGAAAAATGGTTGATCTTCAAGTATCATTGGTTGAATATGATTTCTTTTCACATTTTTGGTGTTAAAATAATGTTTCATAAAGTTATATGTGATTTTGAGGCTAAAATTTGTTAAATGGGTGATTTATTATGATTTTTACAAGGCTAAAAGTATTTTTTTCACAAAATCAAAAGGGCTATGTATAGGAAAACAAGCATGAAAAATTGTCTAAATCTAGAATATAATCTTAGGAATGGTTATACTACTAGTTGTGAGTAAAACTTGGTGTGTCTTAATAGTTAGGTGAAGTTTTAGCAAGTTTAAGCATAATTGGCTTAGTAGATGCTCTTGTAAAAGGTTTCCCATGAAGGCTTTAATGTGACAACTAGTAGAAGCTTTTGTAAAAGATCTTTGTTGAGATACCAAATTAAGTGAACCAAAATGTATCAAAGTAGAAGGTTTAATAGAAGGTTCCTTGGTAAAACATAAAGTGGAAACTAAAAGTAAATATGAGTAGAAGCTCGAGTAAAAGCTTCCTTGACCATGGATCCTAAGACCAACCTTAAGTAGAAGGTATAAGTAATGAAGTTAATAAATATCCTTCTCTAGCAGAAGGTTATGTAGAAGGTTAAATAACAATGACCTAAACAAAAAGGTTTACATAATACTTAAGCTTTAATAAAACGTTTACATAACTTGGATATACACTAAAATACAACTCTCAATTCTAGGTTACTCGAATAATGAGGAACTTTAAGATGCTATTCAAAGCAAGAGATACTACTCTTAAGTAAGTGGATAGTGTACATTTAGAAGTAGACTTATGTCTACTCATTAGGTTGCAAGTTACGTGGTTTGTGTGAGATGTGCTTGATTGATTGAGCCTGATTTTGAATTTTAGAATGATGTTTGCTGATTATGTGATGCCTTAGACATGTAATGGATTGATTATCCTTGGTTTTGAATCTTGAGTTTGTTGCTATGAATGTATTGATTAAATGATATTTGCTATGACATATTCAAACTATGAGAAATATTGGCAAATGGTTCAACCTTCAAGGTGTTCGCTTACGCAAACTCGACATAAGGTTAAAGATTAAGATGATAAGACTCTAAATGAGATCTAAGAAAATTAAATTTATAGTTGATATGAAGTCGGATATTTTGCTTAATATGGTGTTTTACACATTATTGGTGCATTCATGGCATGGTACGAAAAGGATTTACGAGTTAGATATTTGAAACAAAGCCATTTTTCTAAACAAGTACTCAATTTTGAAAAAGCTTGATTTCAACAATTTTGAAAAGCTAGGTTTTGAAGCATATAAGCTTGCATACACTTGAGCGTTTTGATTTGATAACTCCTTGTTGTGATCATTATCGGTTTAGCAGTGCTATTTCCTCATTTGTGGCCATTGTTCGAAATTTAGGGGTCCTACTCTTAGGCAGCTCCTTGTTGCCTGCTCAGTTCCTGAACATTGCATCTAAATGCTTGATTGAGTCGACCAATCGGATGAAAAATGAGGCTTAGAGCTTAGATATTAATATTGATGCATTAGCTCATGTGCAAAAGTATGGCATACATTTTTGCATTATCTAATCGGCTTGATACTACCTGTCGTATGATTAGAGTATACTTATGTTGGGTTGATTATTGTTTCTCAGATATGTTTTACATTGTGCTATGTTTGTCATCCACTCTTACTTTATTCATAGTGAACTGGACGTATATGTATTATATCCGTAGGTTAAGGTGAAGTGTTGGAGGGGTGCCACCACCACTGGGGAGAAAGATTTTGAGAGCGCTTATGTGAGAGTTAGCCACTTTGAAGGACTTTTCTTTTTGATGATACACTTAGATAATTGTTATGTATAAATATTGTAAAAAGAGTTTGAAAGACTATGATAGTTGGTTTGTACAAAATTCTAAGTATGTAAAGTATCATCATTAAAAAAAAAAAAATCCTCTAATTATGTAAGTAAGTTGTTATATATATATATATATGTAGTCTTGTCCTCTAGTTTATTGTAGGTTAGTTTATGGGTATTGCATTTTAGGCTGAACTAGGATGTGACACTTAACTTCCTATATCCATCAATTTAGCTTCAAATATCGTTTGTTTAAAAGCTATGATTTGTGAAATTGGCTTTGCAATCCCTCCACTCTTCTTTTCTTGTGTAAGAATTTCATTCCAATATCCTACACACATCCAATAGCCTTGCTTACAAGAAGCTACCTTAACTAACTTCCTTTAAAAAACCTACCTTGGCTCCAGTGCTGGAGGTGCATATACCCATGAGATATTGATGGGTTTTTCTAGTTCATTCATCCATATGATGGAGTCAATAATATTATTATTGGCTAGATTGACATGCACTTTAACATTCTTCGTCTACTAAAAAGCAAGTCCGCAAGATAATCCTATTAGATCAACATTCTATGTATTGGCAAAGCAAAGTCTTCTACATAATTAATCAACATTGATAAGAATCGAGCCACTGGACCTTTGACCCAAGCTTGTGCTTGAGGACTTGAGAGCATCAAGGCATATCTTCTCATCTTAACCTAAGGTTAAAAATTTTGAGTTGCTTCTAACTACCAGTCTGCCATGATTGCCGAGTCGAACCCCTCCTTACTTATCAATGATTGAATGCTGGCTTGAGGACTTTGTTGTTAACAGCTTGGTCAACTTACTCATCAGTTCGGCCATATCTATTCCAAGTTGCCCAGATTGTGTTCGAGCTAACCTAACCTTGGAAGTACTTGCGAATAAGTTCGACACCAAGTTTGATTGTACTTTTTTGTTAGTTTTTGTAAGAGCTCCTCTAATAACTGCTAGCCATGTATCCCTATTCCCCATATGAAAGAATTTGCTACCAAAGCTTCTATTTTTGTAATTTCTATTATACCTTTACCTATTTCTTGTATTTTACTTATTTTGAATAGTGCCCTTTTCTTTTTCCTTATTTAGCATGTTGTCCTAGTATTTTAGGTATAAATATCCTCTTACATGTAGCCGCAATGATCATCTTCCACTATTGAATATATTGAATTTCCTTTTTTGTGATAAGTTTTTTAGCTTACCTCTTCTTTTTACTCTTATCCTACTCTTTAAGTAAGATTAGGTGCTAAGTAACCTCATTGAACTACTTATGTGTTATATTGAGTTAGTTTCTAAGTCCTTAAAGATTTCTTGATGCATCATATTCTTAGAATTGTTTGTGGTTTTGCTTATTTTCTTTTATTTTTGTGCACCTGCCATCTAACATTTCAAGTTTTCGGTAAGTTTAGACTCACCTCAATATCATTGCCATTTTCAGTCCTTGGTGCAGTATATCAAACATAGTTTCTCTTATTCTTCATCTCCATTAGGAATATCATTTGTGGTTGAAACTTAGCGTACACCCTCTAAAGAGCCTTAACTGTTGAGGATCGACCAAGTCTTGGATAGTTCTAACTTGTTAGACTCATTGGTGCTATATGGCTAATTTTCGCTAGCTACCACAACCATTTGATTCTAGGAGAGTTTCTTTAGCTTTTACCTCAAACAATTCCAAAAAGGATAGGTTTTGCTTGGAGGACTTTTTGTGTGAGATGTGTGCACTTACCTATCTCGCTTGAACCCTATTTTTCATTACACCATCTATACATATTACTTCCTTTGATTCCTTAGACCTCTTCACAATCAATAACTCATCATCAATTCCTTCTCCACAATCTCTATCTCTTTTGAGTGTTAGTGAAATCAAGGCTTTTGCAAGGGGTGAAGACGGAGTGGATGATGGATTTAGGTTGTTTGGCTTGTATTTGTGAGAGATGGTGAATTGTTAATACTTAGGTTAGAAGTAGGAACTAATTCATCATGATTATGGGGCAGATTGCAACTTTCAGATGAATTCATAAAGAATTCTTGATGGTGATTATCAAATTCTTGGTCTGGTTAGATCTGGGTAGTGTTTCGATGAGTATGTATGGGAGGTTAGGGTTAGGGGTAGCACATGTTTTGCAATAGGAATTGTTTGTTTGTTACAAAACTAGGGTTGGGTTTCTGGGACAAAAGAAATAATCGGGGTTGGGCTTATAGATGGGCCTGGCTTATGGTTATGAGGTATAAGGTTATAAACCATGTGTTATGACAAGTTGGAGCTACCGACTTAAAGTGCTCCTCAAATTGCCTTTGCCCTACCCTTCCTATCACTCGCCACGACTTCATCCACGTGATTCACATTCCTTGACCTTTCGGATATGGTTTCAACTGTCATCATCCTCCCTGTACCACCAACACTAGCAATTACAACATCGGAAATTTGGAAATTTTCTACCCGTTCTTTGCGGCCCCTATTCGTTTCCATTCTATTTGCTGATGAGGCTCTCAACCAAGGCCCGTATAACTTGGAATCTTCCTGGCTAATATTTCCATGCTTATAGTAGGCTTCAATATGGCCAAGACAACCACATCTATAGCAGAAGTCTGACAATCGTTCATACCTATATTTCACCCAAATGCTCTGCATGTTCGAATCCTTTATCCATCGTCCACGCTTTCGCGGATTGGTAGCGGTCATTGAAATTCGAACTCTTAAATAGGGCCTCCGTAGGCTAGCGCAATCTTCTACCTCAACAACCTTCCTCGTGTTTGACGCAATCGCTTTTCCATTCTCACTGGTTAGCATTCCCAATGGAATTCCTGTTAGCTGAATCCACAATTTGACATTATGTAAGGACAAATCCTCTATCTTTTGATCCTTGTCCCATCTTCCCAATAACATCGGATTACCCATCATAAAACCAGGGCTCTGAACTCAGAACTTTTGTTATTGCGTCAGCGTCTTTAGTGGAGCAAAGAAAAACATTGTTCTGGATTGGTGAAATATCAAATTGTCTATACACTTCGCATGCCTTTTGTAAAATGTTCACCACTGCCTTTTTATTGGGTTGCCAAAGAGACAATAACTTCCCTACCAAGAACCACTCATTGTCCTGACGCGCTATGCCCAATGTCAACGCGTCCTTTGTACCTTCTTCAGTCTGATAGGATGGTATATTGCCCTCTGAATGCGGAAGCCATGATAATCCTAAAAAGATAAATAAGTAAAAGTGGATGAAAATTATGCAGGACCTTTTCAGTGTACTATGGTAAATGGACATGGGCAAGGAGAGATTGAAGATTATAAATTCAGTAAACAATGAACACATACAAACACTCATTACACTTACACGTATAATATCTGGCTTACGTAAGGCGAGTTTGCAAGTCTTATTCACATCAAACATATAATGTATTACTCACATTTACAAGTCTTATATGTTAATATTTTTTCATGCAGTAATGAGTTTTTCAAGTTCTATGATGTTGTTATTGCATTTGTTGTATCATTATTTTAAAATTCTTGAGCTATTAAATTAGGCGACTGGCATCAAGAGTTAAAGAGATACGACGATGAGCCCTCTACTATGATGGAATACTGACATGTCTTTTAGCCATGCACGATACACTACAACAATTTTAATTTATAATCCTTGGAATGTAGAGGGAACATTGGTTAGGTCGAAAGGTATAACCATAAATTCGTAATGGCCTTCATCTGTCTTAAAGGTGGTCTTGTAAATGTCTCTAGAGTCCATTCTAATTTGGTGATAATTGGACCTTAGATCAAGCTTACTAAAGTATCCCGCTCCATGCAATTCATCAAAGAGATATTCAATCAATGGAATTGGATATCTATCTTTAATTTCATCACCCTATACTCCTTACCTCCTCCTAGTGAACAAAGAGTGAGCTTAGACAAGTCTTCCTCCAAACTTTTATTTGCTACTTGGTTAATTACCTCCTCTAAATCACCCTTGTCCTCATCCTCAACTAGGATCATTTGTACCCCTTTTTGCTTACACTTGTGCCCTGGACCAAATGGTTCATCGCTCCAAAAGCTTTAGTGCTTCCTTCTTTTTTCATCAAGTTCCTGAGGGGTAATTTGTCTTTGTTTAATAGGAGCAGCTAGTATGATTGGTTGGGTATGAGTGTCTTGGGTTCTTAGGGTGAATGTTGTGTTTGGGGTAGTTCTCGTAGGTGGTAAGGGGCATGTGTTAAGTTGTGTAGTGTATAGGGTGAAGGGTTTAGTGGTTTTCAAGTTGATTTTTAAAGAGTTTAGAGTGGCTTCTTGGAGTTTATCTAAGGTGTAAACTTTTGGTAATGTTTGTGGTCTAAACATTCTAACTAGAAACTGTAACTTAGATTTTAAACCATTAAGGAAGAAACTTATTCGAGTAGGCTTAGGTTAGGGTACCAATGTAGAGAGGAACTTGAATTAGTCTATATATTCTTGTAAGTAGCCTTGCTAATGTAGCTCCTTGAACTTAGATGCGAGGTCTTCATAACTTGTGGCCCCAAATTGTAGTTGCAAGCCTTAAAACAACTCTGTCCAAGTAATAGGATTTGCATCAACTCTATTTTTAACAAATGTATAATACCATTGCAAGGCTCTCCCTTCTAAGTGCATAGTGGCTAGGTGCACTCTAAATAGCTTAGGGATGACATCTATTTTAAAGTAATGCTCAGCTTTAATCAACCAGGACAGTAAATCTCCTCCTTCAATTACAGGGAACTCAAGCTTAGTGGACTTAATGGGTATTTGGTAAGTGCTATCGTCTTGTATAAATAGATTAGGAGTCTGAATAGTAATGCGAGTCTTGCTATGATTTCCTACATCAAATATTGTTGCGGGAGCCTCAACACGATTGATCTTCATCTATTGGACTTGATGTTTCAAATCCAATAGAGATGACCTATGCTTATCTAAAATGGTTTGCTGCTTTTGAACATTTCTATTAAGGTCTTAACTTACCATCGATTCTTCTCATCTTGCTCTTTCCTCTAGGTTTAAAGTTGCTCAACTTACTTTTGCATCAATGCTTGCATAGAGTCATCCATGCCACTACTGTTGAATTCGGTCATCCACCTATAAGCTTTGATATCAATTGGTGTGTAGTGTAATTTTTAAGGTTTAGTTTTTGTATATTACGAAGGATATATAAAGGAAATCAATGTGGCATACACATGCACTGGTTGAATGTAGCTGCATTTTGAGGGTAACAATGTTTATATTTCTCTTTGATTTTTATGGACTCCGAGTACAGAGTTATAAAGGTAGTGGAATGGTTATGTACAAGAATATTCTCCCAGATTATAATTGATAATATCAGGACACATATATATGTGCCCATGTGTTATCTAACAGAATTGATACTAATGTAGTGAAAGGCCCTTAGCTAATTTATTCTATTCTTATCCTTTAGCCCTTGGATCTAATAATTGGGCCCAAAGCCTAAGCCCTCCTCCTTAGAAATATCTAAGACAAAAGCCATATCATTTAACACTTTGGTTCTACTAATGTTACTTCCTACTTTACTCTTCTTCTCCCCTCTTCTAGAATCGTGAAACCCCAGACCTTGCCTCTACCATACATCATTAAACAAATAAAAAGAGAAGTGTTTTCAATTGCCTTAAAAATATACAATTTTTTTAACCTTAAGTTAAGATTTACACTTTTATAACTTAAAATTATGCCATATACTACATCATCACATTACAACAATTTTAATTTATTAAGATAGTTATTGAGAGGGTTATGTAAAACCGTCATAAAAAATAGCATGGGGAAAGAAAAAATAAAAAATAAATAAACTTTAAGTGCTCCTAGAATTCCTTGGGAAGGAAATTGAAATTTGGAGTGAAACAAAAGGAGCCAATGTAGTGCCTTATCTATTTTCTTTTTTATTATTTCGATTCACATGTTATTGTAAAATAATAAATTATACTAAAAACCTATTCCCATCTTTTTCCTTCCTTTACCTTTTACTACTTCATCGTTTTGTCTCTCTTTCTCTCTTCTAAATCCAAGAATCATCGCCTGCAAGTATACTGTATGCTCCCTCTTCATTTCCTTCCATCTCACTCTCCTTTTTCTTTTGTTTAGGAAACCAAAATGAACATAATTATCTCTCTTCACTTCATGTGTTCTATATTAATTTTCTCTCTATAGGCTTTCCATGCCATTATCTTGTTAGAAATGGACAACGAATTTTATAGTAATAGGCAAAATCAACAATGAACGCAACTATTACTTTTGAAGGACAAACAACCTTTGCTTTTATCAATTGAGAATGCTGATACTTATTCTTTAAAAAAAAAATGTTAAATTGGAGAAATTTTAATTAGGGTTTTACTCTTTGATGCCTTTATTTGGGACGTTGAAGGTTAGTAGATGTAACTTTTTCAATGGAGTACATCAATGAAGTTATGCCGTATTCTAGAAGTTTGCTTCCCAAAACCCTAAGTATGTTCATTTTCTTCTTTACATAATTGTTGAAAACTTAGAATTTTGTGTTTATATGTGAAAAAGCTCTTTTTTTTTTATTTTTGTTTTTTGAAAAGCTCTTAATGGTACATGCACTATAACTATTTTATTAAAAAGTATTTGGTAGTTATTAGTTTTTTGAGCTTGTATATGGTGATTGAGAATTATTTCATTTTGGGATTGGGTTGCATATTTTCAAGTGGAATAAGAAGTAAATGAGCATGAAACATGAAAAATTAGCAAGGTTTTTATTGAGAAGTTTAAGATTTCAAGGATAAATTTTAAAGTTTTCAATCTTATGGAGTTGGGAACAAATACTTTTAGTATTTGCCACTGCTATTATTATTTGCAAAAATGTAGGAACTCGATTGAAGATATTGAAGTGTTCAAATTAATCTTGTGATGTATGAGATTCCTAGTAGATGCTTTTGCTTTTTTTCATATGAAAATCTTAACATGCATGGGTAGGTTGTTTTAATTTAATTAATTTAAGTTTTCTGTTTAGTTGTTAGGTTTTGATTTATGTATGCCTTTTTGGAATTTTATATGTTAGATGCATTTGCGAATTGTCCATTTTACTAACATGACTAAAGTTGGTATGTTGTGGATATGGCAAACCTAAGTTCAAGTTATTGCAATCCTTCAATTAGTTGAACTAGCCAATGTTGATAGATCTGTAGTTGTAGAATCTGTGTTCTTTGTTTTTTCCCTTTCCAGGATTGCAATTTTCTTTTAAAGATCGACACATCTTTTCTAGGATTTCATTGCTACCAACAACTTATAATATAAGCACATCATTTTTATTTGGCCAACAATGGTTATTCATCTTTTTCACAACATTCCTTTAGAAAGTGAAATTCAAAAACAGAAAGTAAGGCATTTTCACTGAGAATTCTCTAAAACTTTCTCTAACCAAACAGTACATGTCTCTTCCCTACTGTAGTTAAAATTGGTAGGTATTATATGGATGTATCATGCTTATAATAAACATATATAGCAAAATTTTTTATAGATATTATTGAATATATATGATTAATTATCATAATATACATTTACTTCCTGAATTTTTGAATTAGAAAGCACTGCAACTAAACATGTTTTTATCCTTTTTACAACATTCCTTTACAAAGTGAAATTTGAAAATGGAAAGCAAGGCATTTTTACTAGAATTCTCTAAAATTTTCTCTAACCTAACAGCACGTAATGTCTTTCCCTTGCTGTATATTATGCTTTTGAAATTAATGTTTATTCATATATGTTTAAATATTCATATATATTCTGCACAACAACATCTATTCATATATGCGTGCTTTACTTTCCTATGTCCAATGGTCATCAAAAAGGTCTTGGCTCCATTTGCAACATGTGGAATGTAGCATCTATCTGCCTATTCTGTTGTATATTATAATATGGATGAGTATAGGAGAAGTTTTATATCTGTGTTAATCTTTGATTCATACCTATATATCTTAAATGACTTGTATGTTTGTACTTTTGGCAAAAAAACTAAGTTATTAATTGATATGTCATTAGAGAACAAAATGTTGGCCTTATGACTTGATTGAATTCTTAATATTGCTATAAATATAGAGTATATCTAATGTAATTATGCAAATTGTATTACCTACAATAGTAGAAATAGACTATATCTTTTATGCATAATGTTATATAAGGATATCCTTGTATTAAGATTTTCTTTTTTTCCAAAATATATATTCTGAAATTAGATTTAACATGAGGGGCACAAATACTGATCTTGTGATGGAATGGACGTGGTTCGATAGTTTGATAGTCTATAGTAAATATGTTTATTGAATGGATCCATCAACATGATGGTAAAATAATCGTTATAGAAGATATATTCTTTGTATTATGTTGTATGTTAATTTTTCTTTTTTCTTTTTTTTCTCCTTCTTTCTCTTTTCCTAGAAGCACATGTGATTCAATCTAATGGAATAAGGGGAGATCCAATAAGTAGTTGCTTTGTAAAGATTGCTCTTTTCGAGTGATGATCATAGTATATACTTTCCTTACTTATTACTCGAATTCCATTATTTTTTGTTAAAATGCCTTTCCTTTGATCTATTTCTTTGTAAAAGGGTTATTTGGGTTTACTAGTATTTCACCCTTTTATTTCTTGATGTGTCCATACATGTACAAAGCTTAATCATAGGGATTCTATAGATGATTTGCCATTTCGATTAATGTGCTTGAAAGTATTACCTTGCTTATTGATGTCATAGATTTTTATGTGAAATAATACTCTAAATTTTATTTTTCAATGTGTAGATTAGATCTATAATTATTTTTTATTTGTAGGTTTTTACTATAAGGACGAAAATGGAAGATCTTCAACTATTATGTAATGCCTTGGACAAAGTGGAAATCATCAATTAAGTTCTTATAAGTTATAACACAAATACTACAACATTAGCTCACTTAGAGGTTAGTGGATACAATTTTAATCAAGATCTTCATATATACACAATGCTTTGTCTTTATTATTTATTTTGTGCAAAGTTCCACTTGTAATGCTCTCTTTTAACTACCGTTGTCAAAGTTTCACTTATGATTTTTTCAAGCGTGGTATCCTATTAGAATCATCTTCTTGCTGTGTTTAATATGTTAATTGATCTGGAACACTAGCTTTCACAGTTTTCATTTTTTTTTTCTTAGGTCGAAGTTTTCCATGACTTTCCCTTTTTTTCTATAATAAGAAACTTATTAAATTTCTAGTTAATGTCATTTTCATGCTGTCATAGTTTCTTGTTTTGGCTGTTTTCACTAGACATTTTATGTATACTTTTGCTTTCTTCTTATGGTTAACATTTTCACTTAATTTTCCTAAATTAGTTGTGCCATTGAATTTGATCATTCATTAGCCAAAAGTTGCTCCATAGTTGCTGAAAAATCGTTACTATATTATATGATTGGCTATATATGAGGCTTGCATTTGGACTCTAATTTGAATTCAAAGGCTTTAGGAGCAACCGGAGGATGAACAAATGAATAAAAAATCATCCCTCATTGGGCAAATGAATAGAAGATCAATGTTTGAAAAAACAACTAAGAGAATTTAGAGGCAATGCTTTTGTTGAGGAACCCTTCAAATTACTAAAATTATGGCATCTAGCGAATCATGCTATACAAATTGACCATAAATTTACTAAGATTGTTCTTTGTCCACTAGATAGTCGAGTCAATGAAGGGTAGATTTAGGTTTTAATTTCAACATAAATGGCATAACTAAGCTACTTTTATGATCTATAATAATTTTAGCACAAATTGCATAACTAAGTAGTTTTTATGATCTCTAATGTTGTTATCATGCTTCTTTGTCTATTGTTGAATACATAACTAAGCATACTTGAAGCCCTTGAGACACTAAGTATGTGTTTGGTTTAGAATGCTTTTTTTCTTAATCTATGAGTAGTAGTTTTCAAACAACCTTCCTTTTCAAATAAAGAAAGTAAAATAGAAACCACCTATCTTAGGCATTATATGATGTACAAGTTCATAAATTTCAAATTGAGACTTACTCTCTAATTTAACTCTATAAAACCACCCATCTTAGGCATTATATCATGCAAAATTTATATGTCTGAAGATATTAAAATACAAAAGAATCTTGTAAAAGCGTAATAAAGTACAATTAATCTAAATTGTTTCAATTACTCCCATTCGTATGATTGATTTGTTTTTCATGTATACTACTAAAGTAATATCCATTTCTTACTTTACCACAAATATAGGATTAGAAATTGGGGCGCATACCAACACATGGATGGAACACCTACAAACGAAGTAGTTTGGTTCCAAGTACTACTTTATAAATTATGTCCTAAATGAACCTGAATTGTTTCTTTTACTTAGATTTCCTTGTTTGGTTCCAAGTATTGCTTTATAAATGAAGTTGGGATTTTAGGATAAGTTTAGGAATTTGGCTTTATGACATAAGCTTGGGAAGCAAAAGTTGAGTGAGAGATGAATTATTTCCTCAAACAAGTTATGGAGCACAATTTTGTTGTATTGGTAGTCTAGTTGCTTTATTATGTTGGTTACCTGTGTTGTCTGTAAAATTGGTGTATATATAAACTCATTTTTGTTTATGATATTGCAAGAATAGTTTTTCTTTGTTGTTGACTTAATGCATTTATTGATATGCTGTTTTTATTAATCAATTATCATCACAATAGTGCAAAATCTCAATTAGGATATTAAGTGTTGACATGCCTATCATTACTCTTAAAGTTAAGGTCATCTATAAATTAAATGTGTTTATTGATTATAAAAGTTATTTGAAGTATCTGTCTATCTCTTTTATTGATACAATATATGTGTCATTAAAGTACATGATGGTAGCTTTTAATCTGATATATAATTACTTTTGTATAGGTTGAAATTGATGAAGATGAGGATTTTTTATTGAAGATATGTACACCGCATAAGAAGGATATACGACAACCTAACTCACTATAAAATAGAATCAATCAATAGTAGTTTTTTAATTGGTTTTTGGGATATTAAGCTTGTGGGTGTTGGATTATAATATGCAATTTATTTTGTTAATTATAATTTCATGTTATTTGGGATGTAAACTCTCAAACTTTATTTTGTCAATCAGAATTTCATGATAATATGGTTTTTAAGTTTATCTTTATGATATTGAATACTTATGTTAACTCTTAGTATTCATTTAGGTCATATATTTTCTATGAATTATATATAGTGCCTCATATAGGCACTAAAGCATGATATGTAGGTACATAGGCCATTTATCGATTATAAAATCGTCTTAATAATTTGTTGTTATTTTGCTTGTAAAATAACCCTTTTAATTTCTTAAGGTAGTTATTGGCCCTCATAATTTACACCATGTAGGTATTTTAAGATAACTAAGTGTTTTCTTATAAGTTTGCTTATTTCTCAATTATGGTTTTTGAGACAGCGATTTTGTGTCTTTATAGAATAATATGTAGCCTAAGGAGTTCTCAATATTAGATGATTTTAGGATGGCTATTATTATCCTAAGAACTATGTACATTTTTTTATGAAAAACCTTTTAGGATGGCTTATGCTGTCTTTATATGCATCTCTTGTGATAAGAGTTATTAGGATGGCTATCGATGTCTTAAAATTATATATCTTGTTAGTCATGGGTAGACATTTTAAGTCGGCTTTTGTTGTCCTATTAGGCACTACTTATGGCAGGGGCTATTAAGACGCCAAAAGTCCTCTTAAAAAGTTTTTGCAATAGCCACCTATGAGATACAATATATGCTCGTTACAATAGCCTTGCCACCCTATTAGGTTATATATTAAGATAGTTTTAGCCGCCTCATAAGTGTGAATTTAGTATATCATATCTAACACTGACATAAATGCAATATGTTGTATGTAAGGTACATTTACATATAATAAAAAGAATGCATATTTACTTACATACGATATGTCAATACATGCACTACACCATACATATTATATGATTTCCAAAACAAAATATAGCATTCTAGAATTATACTTGTTAATATATCACATTCCAGAGGGCTCCTTTGCTCTTGAAAAAAAAAAAAAAATCATAAGCATGAAATGGTCCAAGTTTGTTTGATATGAAAATGGATAATCTTTTTACCAATGACAATGTACATACAAAATGTTTGTAGGACATTAAAATTTCACCGCATATGAGCTGTTACAAGATCTAATTCATTATTATATTAAATATTTACATAGAGTTACATGAGAAAGGAAAGAGAAAGTAGGGCTAGTACTAATTTTTTAAACTTGATTGCATCTTTACGTGTATGGAAATTGTCCTTTTCCCATATTCAATAGGATAAGGATTGATGTATATAAAACTAGATCCAACATTTCCAAGAAGTGTGTTACGTTCAAAAGTGTTATTAGTTGAAGTGAGGATTGTTTTTTGTAATCAAGGTAGCTAAATGGGTTATTACAAAGTTAATTAGGAAATTAGCCAATTAATTGATTGTTGGCAAGCCATTAGATTTATTCTCACACCCTAAACTAGAAAGTCAAAACAGCCATGCCTTGTAAACCAACCTAAGCTAGAAGCTAGCCACTTT
The DNA here is from genome assembly GCA_024138015.1 of Lumnitzera littorea. Classification (NCBI taxonomy): domain Eukaryota; kingdom Viridiplantae; phylum Streptophyta; class Magnoliopsida; order Myrtales; family Combretaceae; genus Lumnitzera; species Lumnitzera littorea. The sequence continues at coordinate 31,134,545 of JAMXBB010000008.1, forward strand.
AGTTGCTAACGTATTAGCTTCTAGCTTAGGTCTAGCTTACACAAGGCTTTAATCACTTCTCCACTTTGAGCCATCAAATTGCAAGTCTATTAGATATCAACCTATGATGTAACTTTTCAAAATAGCTTTAGAAAATAAACTTATGGCTCAAATAATTGAGAAAATTAAGCTTTACAAATCATTTAGAGTCTAAAATGTTAATTTCAACAAAAAGTTTTAAAAGTAAATTGATTTGAGAGAAAATAGAGTGATTTGTAAAGGGTTTATAAAAAATTATAGGTTAATAGAGTATAAGATCAGTATCTATAATTGAAAACTAGAAGGTCACTAATAAAGACCTTGTTAGTTTCCTTACAAATTAGCAAATCCAACAAATAATTAAGAATACAGCCTATTAGTCTTGAATCTCAATCTTTAACCTTATGCTTTAGTCTCATGGAACATAGCGTAATACTGGTGATTCTATTGGGAAGCTTGCAAAAGAACTATAGGAGAATGAGCAACAACTTGCTTAGTAAGTGGGACGGAGATAATAGCATATATCTATCATCAAACAATTAGGGTTTCAAATAAAGTTAATTAGATGCAATGTACATTCATGCAAATGCTATTGCAAGACGTTGACTGATCATTGTGAGATTAGAGAAATTATGCTCGCTCTAATCTTGGTTTTGAGGAGTTTGATATCGTGCACTTCGCAAATTGGAATCAAATTGGGGCTTGTGCAATGAAGAAACATGTTCCCCCTCGAGATTACCTTTGAACTATGGTCCCTAACTTTGGTGTGACCTTCTTTCTTATCACTTAGTTTGCCTAAGGGTAGGGAAAGGACCATTTCTGCTATTCTCATGGAAGGGTTCGTGTTAGGCTTGAGGAACTTAATCGTTTCCCTTAGTAGGTTGTGATGTAACTTTGACTAGTAGTTAAGTCAAGTTTGTGGTAGATTGCTTTTGGGGTGATCAAGCAATTTCATATAATCTAAAGCGGGTAATACCATAAAACAACCAATACATATAATCTAACAATCCATAACAATAGTGCCATATTCAAACACATGTGTTGCACATACACAGGCTAATAACTTACAATCATAATCAAGACGCATATTAAGGTCTCTAAGTATTCTTAAGCAATGCCCTAAAGTACAGTAAAGTACTAATCTTACGTACTCGGAATGTAATTACTTACCAACACGGTTGTTCACTTATCCTTATGGGTGATCTCTTGTGTTTATCTAAATGTAGTACTTTATTTTGCATATAAATTAGGAAATATTGCTAATTTACTCATTTATAATAGAATTATGTTAATTAATTGTCGGTTCATTAGCTTACGCCTTAAGTATTGGAAATTTAGAATAGTACTATAAGTTTATGTTACCTTTTGAGCTATCTCCTGAGTTAAAATGTCCTTGAAATATTTATTAGAAAAGCTTCTAATATATCGTTTGCACTAATTAGGTATTGAAGTTCACCACAAATTCATCCTCTATGTCAATCTTCAAGGTTAGTAAATCCCTAAGATTTTCAATAAACACCGTCTGAGCTAAGTTCTAAGTTAAGTCATCCGTAAAGTTCTTAAACTAGAAGCTTTTGAGTTATCTTTTCACTAAGTTGTTGCATCTACTAAAATGTAAATTTCTTAATAGGAATCTTTTGAGATATCATTTAAGTTTAATCAACTTCATAATTTTAAGGAATCTATCTTTTTAATTTTCTTCTAAGACCTATAGCTTCAAAGTTCCTACAAAAATTCCCTCTGCCTTATCCTCTGAGGTTCCCCTATTTCATTGTTCGCTTATACTCTTGCCTCTAATTTAGCTTTTGAATGAATATCTAATAGAACATGTGCCCCTTAACTTCCTTTGAAATACCCTCTGACTTCGTTATCTATAGAGTTTTTAATAAAATTAACCTCTTACTAATCCTCTACTTCCCTTGTTTTTATCTTTTATTCATCATTTTTGCAAACAACTTACTTTTTGAGTATCAATCTAGTTTAAAACTCATTTCCAGAATCCGTTGAGTTATCATTTGCCTTCACCTAATTCCCTTATAATCACTTCATTGGTCCATTTACTTCTAACTCCAATCAAGAATAACCAGAAAAACACTTCAATCTATACTTCTCAACTTCATTATGTCTAAATTCCTGGTATACCACATCATTACTCACCAATTTCCCTAAATCCCATATCACCAAATTATTCATATAAGTGGCTTATACTTGATTTCATTCAATAGAATCACTTCCAACAGCACCCAATCACCATAAAATACTTCAATAACCAGTGTAGCTCCACATCCAAGTGAAGTCATTAAGAGAAATACATTTATTTTTTCTAAAGATTCCATTTTTAATCATAATTTAGGGCTAAAAATTCATAAAAATTATAGAAAATAGTTTTGTAAAAAATCTCTTCATAGCAATTTAGTATAAATATAGGGTAGTTTATAGAAAAATTTTGAAGGCAAAAGTACGTTGTTAGACTTATTTATTTCAATATTGAAAATTGTTTAGTTTCATCGATTTCTTAATTACATATACTGTAGCTATTAAATTTTTACAAAAAAAATATTTTTTCTAGATTCTGCACACAAAAATATGTAAGAATGATTTTTTTGTAGAATTTTTTGGGTAGTATTTATATTTTTTGTAATTTAATGAAATTTAGACTAAATCAGGACCCTCAATGGAAACTAGAATTTTGGTCACCGACGATAGCCACCTGTTTATTGGTTGGCTTAGGTGTGGGCTATTCCTTGTAGTGGTGAGGTTGGTTCATGCCCAGTAATTGCTTACACCCATGAAATCTGAATTGCCTAAATCGCACATTAATTTTGTGATTTTTCCTAAATTCCTTTCTTTTACCTTCCAAATCTCCTCCTATTTTTCCCAAATCCAACTTTGCATATAAGATATGATAGAGAGGATTTCTTGAATTTTCTAAGCTTTTAGAAGTGAAAAATGAATTATTTCCTCTCTCTTCAACTTATTTCCTTGTTATTTACTAAGTACCTTAGGTGTTAATTAGACATTTACATGCTTCAATAGCTGGATCTTCACCTTACACACCTAATGCTTCTTAAGCCAATTGCCCTCTATTTTTTTTAATTCTTTTATATCTTTCCTAGCTTATTTTAGTTTAATTTATATTAAATCGAGTATTTTAGATAATTAGGGGTATATATTATTGCATAACAATTTTGCATGGTGTATACATATGTATTCTATATGGTATTTTATATCACATAATATTTTTATTATCTATATAATTTATCTCTAAATATTTATTAGTTTTCGAAGCCTATTCTATGTGATTTTGATAAATATTATATAATATAATTAAATTACCTTAACTTAGCCATATTGTTATTATTTTATTAATATCTGAGTCAATAGGGTCTCCTCGTCTCGAGCCTACTTGTAAATATCTAAGTTGATTAGGTTAGTTTCATTAACTTCCTAAATTACCTTCTCGAACAACTATATAAAATTACGGGGTTTACATTTATCTAAAGGTTAATAGAAGAAGCACCCATAATGCTCACCCATAATAAATAATACATAAATGATCAAGAATAATGAAATAATAATATAATTAGCATGAATGAGTAGATAACTTTTCCAGATAAAAGGAAAATCTCAAATTTCACTAATTTGTAATAATATAAATCATTTCCACTGGGGATTGAGCCCTTCATTAAAGAGGTGATGAAAATACAAAATGTAATATTAGTAGTGCTAATAACTTTTAGAAGGTCTAATTGGATAAGAAAAATTTATTGAGCATGATACATCACTTGGATTAATAATGGCAAAACATATGTTGTTGCGATACATGAAGACTATAAAGAGATGGTCATTTGGGATAGCATAGTAGGCCAACTTGGTTAAGGTAGTCACCACTGCCAATGTAGTTTCTTTATCGGTTGGGTGTCTTGTTTCTAAGCAACCTTTAGAGGTTCCAAACACCATGTTTTTAAAACTTTGTAAGTCATAAGAAGAAATATTATGATTGTGAAGATTGGAATGGTAAAGAGAGATGGATCTCTCTTCAACTTGTTAAGGTTTTATGCACTATGTGGAAGTGCAGGGTGAAATCAACTGAATAATTTAATAGAAGTAAACAAATAAAAGACAAGATAATTCTACTATAAAGGAAAGAGTACAACAAATATTGGAATGAAGATGGGCTAATGAGTTGATGAAAAACTAAAAGTTCAGTATCCTTTTATAGGTGACCAAAAAACATTTTGTCCATTAATTGAAATTGTCGTTTACATTTAAAGAGAAAATTGATCACTAGTTTTGGTGCCTAAAATATGCAGAATTTGAGCCATCCACTTAACCATCTCCACCTTGGCTTAAATTTGATAAGTTGCTTATTGCCATTTTGAAGGGTGATTAAGTGCTATAAAGACTAAGAAAATCTAAACAATGTCAAAACTCGATATTTGGAAGTGGTTTAGTAAGCATATTTGTTGGATTCTTGAACATGTGAACCTTTTTCACCACAACTTTGCCAACAGTAATAATATCTCTAATAAAGTGATGTTTCGCATCAATGTGTATGGTCTTGTCGTGGTAATGACTATTTTTTGTTAAATAAATAACACTTTGGCTATCAAAAAATAAAATAAGAACTTCTTGTCTTAGTCTAAGTTTGTTAACCAAACCTTAATGCCAAAGAGCTTCTTTTATAACCTCTATTGTTGCAACATATTCTACTTCAATTGTAGACAATACAACAATGGACTGAAGTGTAGCTTTCCAACCAATATCACCATTACAAAGAGTAAAGATATAACCAAAAAGAGATCTTCTTCGATCTAAATCATTAGCATAATTTGAATCCATACAAACCTATAACATTATTTGTTGTAGCCTTGTTTTTGTTAGATATCAAAGCAATATCATAAGTACCTTTTAAATACCTAAAAATCCATTTCACAACACTCCACGATCCTTACTAGGATTACACATATACCAACTCACTATGCTGATGGCATGTGCCAAAATCAAGTTCAGTGCATACCATAACATACATATGGCTACCACTTGCATTAGTATAAGGAACATGTGACATATACTTCGTGCCTTTCTCTGTTTATGAGAAAAAGTCTAAAGATAATTTGAAATTTGTAGTAAATGAAGTAGAAATTGGTTTATAGTTACTCATGTTAAACTTATCAAGTACTTTCTCAATATTTTTTTTTTTTTGTGATAAGAATATTTTACCAACTTAACGATCTCTATAAATCACCATACTAAGAATATTCTTATCCATACCTTGTTCTTTCATTTCAAACTCATTATTGAGTTGGGTTTCTAAACTTTCTAATTAACGACTTGTTACGTGATGCAATTAGCATATCATCAACATAAAATAGCAAGTATATGAATGATCCATCCATAAATTTTTTGAAATAAGCATAGTCATCAAATTGACTTCTAGAATAACCTTGATCAATTATAAAGGAATCAAATCTTTTGTATTATTGTTTAGGAGCTTGTTCAAGGCTATATAAAGATTTCTTTAATTAGCAGACAGGATGCTTCTTATCAAGAACAACAAATCCCTAGGATTGCTCCATGTAAATTTCTTCTTCTAACTCTATATGTAAACAAACTGTTTTAACATCATGTTGCTTTAATTCCAAATCAAACAAAGCAATAAAGTTAAACAAATCATGGATGGTGGTACGATGAACAACATGTGAGAAAATCTTATTAAAGTCAATACTATTTAAGCCTTTAATAACTAATTGTGCTTTACATCTAAGGTCTTTAACCTTGGGAATGCCTTCTTTCTTCTTATAAACCCATTTACATCTCAATGGTTGCTTGCCCTTTGGAAGTTTAGTAAATTCCCATGTACCATTCTCATAAAGGCTTTTTATTTCTGCATTCATAACTATTAGCCATTTTAAAGAAGTAGCACATAAAATGGCTTCAATATAGTTAGTAGGCTCAACACCATCATTTATCTCTTATGTGACAAACAAAGTATAAGCAGATAAATTATTATCATCAATATATCTAGCTAGCCTTTTAATATGTTTTCTTAGTCTATCTTAAGCAAATTAATAATCTCCTTGTTGTGAGTAAACAAGAAATGTGGTCTACAGTATTATCATCATGATCATGATCATCATTGTAATAAGTCTCCGGTGTAATCATCATGATCATCATTGTGATCATCAATACTAAATTTATTAGTGGAGGAAGATGGAAGATCAACATTAGGAATTACGGATTTCAATTCCAAATCTACCTTATCACTAGTACCTTGCAATTACTTCTATTAGTAGAAGAAGGCATATATTTTTTATTTCTGGAAGATAATAATGAATCTTAATTAAAAGTCGCGTCTCTACTAAGAATTACCTTTTATGAGATAGAATCCAAACACCATAAATGATATTTCTTAGACTTGGATGCATAGCCAACAAATATGCACTTAACAACTTTCGGAGTTAATTTTCCATCATTAACATGTGCATATGTAGGACATCAGAAAATCCTCAAATTAGAATAATCAACAGGATAACTTGACCAAAATTCTTTTGGAATTTTGAAATCATGTGACGAGTATGGAGAATAGTTGATGAAATAACATGTAGTAGATGTTGCCTCAACCTAAAATTCATGTTGATGCCATAACCTAAAATTTGAAAGCATGCAATGAGCTTTCTCAAGTAGAGTCCTATTCATCCATTTTGCAACACCATTTAGTTAGGGTTTACTTGAAATGGTTTTATGTCTAGCAATACCATGATCTATACAGAACTCATTAGAGTCACCTTCACAAAACTCTAACCCATTATTTGGTTTTAAGCTTCTTAACATTTTTACTTGTTTAGATTTCAACAAGAGTTTTGTACTTTTTGAAAGTGGGGAAAGCCTCATTTTCATGTCTTAGAAAATAAACCATATCTTACAAGAAAAACCATTAATAATGGTCATCATTTAGCGGTATCCTCCATGACAGGGAACTTTAGAAGGACACCAAAGATCAGAGTAAATATAACAAGGAATACCTTTTGCATGGTAAGTTACGATATAGAAAGTAGCTCCTTTTTGTTACCCAAAAATGTAGTGTTTACAAAACTTCAAATTACCAATATCTTATTTACCAAGGAGACCTTACTTACTTAGAAGTTGCATGCAATTTTCACTCATATGGCTTAGGTACATTTGCTACAATTTGGTAACAACAATATCAGACAATGAAGAAGGTACAACTATTAAACTTGTCACAACAAAGCCTTGCAAGACATATAAACAACTAATTCGGTTAGCTTTCATTAAGACAAGAGAACCTTTTGATACCTTGAAAACTCCACCTTTAGCTAAGTACTTTCACCCATGAGACTCAAAGGAGCCTAGAGAAATTAAGTTCTGTTTCAAGTCAAGAAGCGAACATTAGCAAAAGTTTTAATAACACCATCATGAGTCTTAATTTGAATAGTACCTATTCTAGCAACTTTGCGTTGGGCATTATTACCCATTAAGACAACACCATTATCAATTGGTTTAGAAGTAGATAACAAGTCCCTATAAGGACACATATGAATAGTACATCCAGACTTAAGAATCCATTTAATTTTACTCCTGTTATTAGAAGTGACAATAGATAATAAAATATCACCATCAAAATTAGTTTTAATATTAGCAGCTTCAGCAAAGTGTAAAGGTTTCCTTTTTACTTCCTTTTCTTACTTTTTCTTCAAAATAAAATAATAAAAATATCATGCCCCGATTTCTTACAATAGCAACTAGTTTTACTGGATTCTTGTCCCTTAGATTTAGATTTGGACTTTTTGTTATTGGTACTCCCCTTCTCTATAGTTCTTCCTTTAACACTTAAACCTTCACCTTGTCCTCAGAATGAACTTATAGATCAAAATTTTTTTTTAACAATAAATTAGATTTAACATCTTCAAAGGATAAATTATTATTACTACCATATAAGCATGGTTTCATTAAAGTGCTTATAAGTTGAAGGCAAGGAGATAACCAATAAAATAGCTTTATCTTCATCTTCAATCTTAAAATCAATATTTCTCAGATCTATAATAATAGAATTAAACTCATCAAGATGAGATTGAATATGAGTACCTATAGCCATACATTTTGTATATAAGCGCTACTTGAGACGAAGCTTGTTTGTGAGGCTCTTATCATATATAAAGATTCCAACTTTAGCTATTGTTGACACCCATTTTTGGTCGGCCTAAGGCCTAACTCACAAGAAGGCCAGTAATAACGTAGAGGTAAGCATACAGGCGAGCACCTTGCTCCCTTCAAGCACCCTAATCTACTTGGGCCAGTCTTTGGGAGTACCTGGATGACCGCTCAATGTGCTCTTTCTTGAGCATCGAGCCATCCTTACCTGAATTTGGGCACAATATTCGCAGGGGCTTTAGTGACTACCTTGAAAACCCGGTTCATCCTTAGACGAGCACCTGTTTGTTCCTTGAGCATCCTTACTCCTCCTCCGTCTTTAGTGCTAGTATACAACTAGGGTTTATTAATTACCCTCTAACATCCATGGTATGACTAGCACACCCAATGGTCCCTGAGGATGTTAGAACTACAGTTCACAGACGTGGTTACCATTGTGGTTATGGTCGACCGTCTCCCAAAGCCTCCTTATCAACCACGCATTGCACGTCTCTTGCCACTTGCTAGTATGAATGAACCCCAAACCTCCACGTGTTCAAGTAACCATACCTTTGCTATACTATAAATAATGTAAGAGGCCTCTATGTATAAGGATTGGGACCTTCTCTTGAGCTAAGGATACTTATCTACACACTTTCGGCGAGTACCCCTTACTTGGCTTTTAGTGCTCACTCACCTTGGTCTCTTCTCTTTCTATCTCCTTGCCTTTCTCACTAACTTGAGTATCGAAGGGCCTTCATGGACATACTCATAGGGGGCTTTTTTACAGGTCTATGGGAGTAAGGAGCCCATCAAGCTTAACCTCTACCAAAGCCTGACCAACACACTCTGATCTATCCTTGGAGTTGATCCCTGTATAATCAACATTTTGGTGTCCACAGTTTCAAGCCACTACATATACAATGGCTAAAAGCAAAAATAATAACCCTTAAGCATCAAACCTAGGTAATGCTGACATGTCGCAACCATAAGGTGGCAGTATAATGCCCTTGCCATGACATGTAGCAATGCCATTACCTCTAGAAAATGAAACTATCAAGGTTCAATAGCTCAAGTTCCTCATCCAACAAATGATAGAAGAGAATAGAAAGACATAGGGGTTTAATGCTGTCTTACATAGGGATGTCAAAATACTAAAAAATGTAATGGAAAAACACCTTAAAGAGGAGGCAACTGTTAGTTCCTTTACATAACCAAACAGGAACTGTAACTTAAGAACTACATACTTAGAGCATTCATGTAATCAGATCCAGCACGACTAGCAAGCTCCTTAGAACCTATGCAACTAGTTGAATCATAATTGCAGCAAAGCGTAGACATAAAGCAAGCAACCGACCACAAGCAAGCCAATTGATGACTCAACTCCAAAACAATCACCAAAAACTTTTCAAGACATGAATGTCATAGAGCTGGACAAGCACATCCATCGAGCTTCCAGTATACGTGACCAAAAGAAGGTGGAGTTATTTGCCCCTACATCACTCTCCACGATAACAAAGAGCCCCTTTGTGCCCTTTATCCTTGAGGAAATACTTCTTGTAGGTGAAAGACTCCTACACCTCAATACTTATGATAGAACCACCAACTAGGCGATCACCTCATCCACTTCAAAACAATGATGAGCTTACACAACTTCTCAAATGCAATCATGTGCAAGGCTTTCCCTAACACATTAGCTAAAGCTACCTTGCTTTAGCTTAATACCCTACCTGATGGCTCCATCATGTCATTCAATGACTTAGGAAGGAAATTCCAGTAGCATATCCTAAGCTTTAAAGTACTAAGGAAAAATTCCTTCACACTCTACAAAGTAAGGCAGCGTCCAAATGAGACCCTATGTGCATATCTTGAGCGCTTTAATCGCGCAAAGCTACAAGTGTCTAAACTTGACACTAGAATAGCCCTATAGGCCCTCATGAGTAGAATTGAACCTATAGGAAGAATGTTCAATGCAGTGTCGCTAAATATGCTCAACTCCTTAGATGAGTTCATGCAAGTAATTGAGAAGTATGTGGCCCACAAGGACACCATCAAGGTATGTTTTGAAATAGACACCAATACCTAGGGGTCGGTGAAAGATTGTTTGGAGCCTCGTAATGCTAAACTATAGCCCCAATAGAAGGAAAGATGAGATAGAAATTGACAGAAGTTCCAAGATTATCTCTCTTACATACCCCTCAGCAAACCCTTTGGGGAAATTATGTACAAGGTTAAGTAACAACTCCTACGAGCACCTAACATTCATGAAAACCCAAAAATAGCTACCTCAGGCAAGTACTACAATTACCATAGAGCATACGACCATAGCACAAATGAATGCCATCGCCTCAAGAATGTGGTCGAAGACCCTGCTTACAAAGGCTACATCAACTACCTAGTAGTTGACAAAAAGAACCAAATACAACAGCCAACCTAGTGCTGCCTAATAGAGCAACAACAAGAGGTGCTATAACAAGACTAGAAGGAGTGTACTAATGCCCTCGTAGGGGACCAAATCACTAGAGGTGGCGAGGCTAAGTGAAAACAATATTTAGAGGTCCTTGCCTTCTCCCAAACATCGCAAATACGATAGCTTAGCATGAGGTATACCTCATATAAATGAAAAAGCTAAAAATAGACACAACGATTATTTTTACTATCGAGGATGAGTAAAGCGTTAACTTCCCTCATGATGGATTATCGACCTTTGGCCTCCTCACTCGTACATGCCTTTAAGGCTTACAATCTCTTACCAAAAGGATTCTCTTTCGTTAGCTTGCCAAGGACGTACCCAAATATACTGAAGAATAGTAGGAGAACACTTTGAAGTCCTAGTTCAAATACACTCTTCTCTGGATAGACCCTTACTTAGTCACTAGCTTACCTACTAAGGGAAAACTTTTGAATGTCAAGGCTGAGGCCCTAACATGGTGATATGGGATCAAAGGGCAAATTGCAACAGATCTCAAAAACCCATAATGGGTCGAATGGGTATGACAGACAAGAAGTGAAATGGTTGGTTTTGACGGTAAATGTGAATGGATATCACACACCAATATACGTACTATCAGGGGTTTGAGCTTAAAATAGGGTTCAACATAACTCACGAACACTAAATGTCACCCGGGATTCAAAAGAAGGTTAGATGCAACTTACTAACTGGTATAAATGAAGGGGTTTACCACAATCTTAGGGTTAAGATCAATAAGAACATGGGAGAGATTAAATAGTTTGATAACACTCGATAATCCGGCAAATGTTAGCTCAAGAATAGCCTTGCTTAAAAGGGGAAAGATTCCAAAACGCAGGAATATACTTTTCTATCTATATTCGTATATGTTTGATGTTTATATATGTTGCTATTTATAGCAAGTTCTAAACCCTAGTAGCAAAATTGTAAATAATGTACAAGGCCTTAAACCTTAAAGAATTGGACTCATAAATAAAATAAAGAAAAACATATACAAGAATACAAAACTGTATGCTTAATAGTGGTCGGCATGTAGTTACTCGCAGGATTTGAACTGGGTAAGGTTGGCATTGGATGTCCAGGTCCTAAGAAGAGCTCCTAAAGTCTTGCAGTGCTTGGCTGAGACGCTAGAAAGGTCGGCCCATAATTGCTGAGTGCTAGAATTAGTCGGCACTAGTCTCTCGGGGTCGTGCTGAGTGGTTCTCTGGTCTCGAGTCTTTAGCTATGTGATCTTTTAGCTTCTCGGCAGACGACAGACATGATGCCGAGTGGCTTCTTTTCTTCCCCTTTGTCTTCTATCATTTGCTCGGCCTCAACAAAAGCTGTTTGGCCTCGGGTTAGAATAGATCGATGTCTTCTTCTAAAGGGTTGGCGTTGGCTTAGGACAGGTCGACCTTAGAGAGGAGAAAGTCGTGGGTTGATTCCCATCACATGGCAAGGTAAATTCCAATCTACAAACATAAGAAGTGCTAAAGCCAAGTTGTTGAGGCCCAGGCCCCAACATACCAAGCCCTACTTATTCGGCCTACAGAACTGCAACATCCTTCATTTGTCTTGGCAACTTTAATTAACATTTGTCAGCAATAGCTGTAATGTCATTACAACTTACCTACCATACCCTAAGATTCTCTAACATGAACTCATTGACAGGATGTCACCTATCTTTACTTCTTTGACATTTTTACTATATTCCTTTGCATCATTTGTCTTATTTACCCTTTGGGTACATACTATGAACCTCTTTCTTTATTGTCTTTTATATAATTTTCCTTATTTACATTATTGCCCTAAAAGACTTAATATAAAAGTCCTTTTTTTGTAGCTACAAAGAATATCTTACATCATTTCAAATATTAAATATAATTGTTCTTGTGAGATATCCCTCTCTGAGTACATTTCTTTTATATTCTTATCTCATCTTGCTGAGTAGCTTGAGGTTAGTAGTAAGTGGACCTTAACATTAGCTTGTGAGTCATATCAAGCAAAGCGTTAAGTTTCATTGTGTTCGTTGGTGCATCATATCCTTCGAGTAGCTACGTGGAAGCCATTGTGTTTGTTGACTTCTCCATTTCGTCTTCTTCGATATCGTAAATGACCCACTTGGTTACCATTCCTTATAGTAAGTCCTAGTGATTACTGAGCTCCTAGGTACATCACACAATCCTAGTATCAGAGCTTGAGGTTGCGACCGAAAGCTGTGTTGAAGTAGTTCTTACTAGTGTGTTTGTTTTGTTATACTTTGTTTACCACTTGAAAAATAGAGCAAGTTCTTAGTTCACTATTTGAATCGTATTTCTTAAGTTTGGGAGAATTTTCTATGTGAGTAAAAGATTTCTTGAAGTTTTGTATTGAGAATGTCAAATCCTTGTGTTTAAGGAGAGATTAATGATGCTGAAAGTAATGCTCATAGATGTAGTTGTATAACCCAATAGACCCTACGAACTACTGATGAGCAAATATGATCTTGCTACTATTGTAGCCAATCAAGATATTTTTGTACAAAGGGCTATAGAGACTAAGCCGTAAGAGAGAGTTGATGTTAAATAAGGTTGAGAAGTAAGAGATAGGCTAAGAAGATAGATCGGTGAGAATCGAGCACCTGAAGTTGTTAACGTAATCCTAGCTCCACTTCAACATGTTAACAGAGTGGCAAGAAGGAGACTTAAGTTGGATGAAGTTGAGGAGTATGATGGATTAGGAGAACGTAAGCTTAGGGCTCTTAGAGAAGTCGAGTATCTTAAAGTGTAAATTTTGAGCTTTAATAGGTCTAGTAGTGTTGATGACTACATGGATTGGGAGGAGAAGATTGAAAAGATACTTAACTTCTGTGATTATGAAGATGTTGTTTATGTTCGAGTGGTTGGGTTAGAATTTTCCAAATATGTAATAATGTGGTGGAAAAAGTTGCAGAACATACATCAGAGAGCCTGATGTGAAATTCAAACATGGAATAAGATGAAGAGAGTTTTGAGGAGCAAGTTTGTTCTAGAACATTATGAACAAGACACTTTTTGACGTTTCCAAAACTTAAGACAAGGTAATAGATCAATGGATGAGTATGTTCGAGAATTCTAGTTACTGATGATTAGATATGATGTTGACGAACCCGAGTCACAAACTATAGCACGGTTCATTTCTGGGCTTAAGACTAAAATTGGTAATAAAGTAGAGTTACAAAGACTTAGGACTTTAGATGAGATTATCTGAGTAGCATAAAGGGTCGAAAGGTAGAGGAAGAGCTAGATTAGCCGAGTCTGAGCAGTCGACCTAGCTTACTAAGTAGAAGTGATATGCCAGGTCAACCTGGAAACTATCAAGTGTTGAGTAGACCTAATGATGGCCAAGGCAAGAGTAAGGTTGAGGAGCCTGAGGTCAGGAAGGACCAAAGTTAGAGCTTTCGGAAGAAGATATAAGAGATTAAATATTTCAAATGTCTTGGCTTTGGACACATGGCTAGTTAGTGCTCAAATAGACATGTCATGACCATTAAGGGAGATAAGCCCCAATTTGAAGTGGAGAGTGCTAGTGAAGGAGAAGATGAAGTAGGAGTTAATTAGTTATCGAAAGAATTTCAAGAAGATTTCAATGCTATGATCTTACTTAAGGGGGTGCTGAGTACTGTATGATCATATAAAGATCTCTTAATACCTTTGCATCCAATGAGAATGAGTAGAGGGAGAACCTCTTTTACATAAATTGTTGAGTGAATGGTAAACTGTATACTTTGATCATTTATGGAGGAAGATGTACCAACGTAATAGCCTAAGGAGTAGTGAAGGCTTTGAAATTACCGACCTACCCACACCCTAAGCCATACAAGATTCATTAGCTAAATGAAAAGGGAGGTTTACTTGTTTCCAAGCAAGTTAAAGTACTGATTATTGTTGGTGACAAATATAAGGACGAGGTGTTGTGCGACGTCCTACCTATGTATGCTTTACGCATCTTACTTAGCCGGCCCTAGCTATTTGATTTGAGAGTGTTCATAATGGATATAGGAACACCTATATGTTCCAAAATGATGGGAAGAAGGTTATACTAACCCCAATGAGCCCCAAGGAAGTGTAGTAGTCGCAAGAGAAGATTACCCGATCATTGCAACGAAAGTCCTTAGTGATTTCTTGAGCCTAATTTTCTAAAGACACCAAGATGGAAGAATTTGCACTTTTGTTAGTCAAGAAACTTCTAGAGTTAAGAGAGGTAGGAGCTTTACCTGTCAAGGTGTAGACTTTACTATAGGAGTATGCCGACCTATTTCCTATTGAGATGTTGAGAGGATTACTACCTGTTAGGGATATAGAGCATTGTATTGACTTTTAGCTAAGAGCTACTCTACCTAACCGACTTGCCCATAAGCTCAACCTTTAGCAAGCTGCCGAGTTGAAAAAACAAGTTAATGAGATTATTGACTGCGGATATGTTCGAGAAAGCATGAGCCTTTGTGCCATGCCAATTGTCCTAGTGTCAAAGAAGGATGGCTCATGTATAATGTGCATTGATAGTAGAGCAATCAATAAACTCAATGTTAAATACCAATATTTGATCTCGTGGTTAGATGATATGCTCGATGAGTTACATGGTGTACAAGTCTTTTTGAAGATTGATCTTAAGAGTGGCTACCATCAAACACAAATGAGACCCAGAGATGAATGGAAGACTGAGTTTAAAACAAAGGATGGTCTGTTCGAATGGATGGTGATGCCGTTTAGTTTGACAAACGCATCGAGCACTTTCAT
The DNA here is from genome assembly GCA_024138015.1 of Lumnitzera littorea. Classification (NCBI taxonomy): domain Eukaryota; kingdom Viridiplantae; phylum Streptophyta; class Magnoliopsida; order Myrtales; family Combretaceae; genus Lumnitzera; species Lumnitzera littorea. The sequence continues at coordinate 31,149,920 of JAMXBB010000008.1, forward strand.
ATGACTCATAATCATGTCTTAAAACCATTGATTGGCAAATACGCTGTTGTGTACTTTGATGATATTTTGGTATATAGTGTCGACCTCATGTCCCATGTCCCACACTTAAGATTTGTGTTTGATATCCTTTGTGTCGAGACATTATTTAGCAATATGAAGAAGTATGTGTTTTGCTAGAGCGAGATATTGTTCCTTAGATATATTGTTTCTAGATGAGGTATCAAAGTTGATGACAAGAAAGTTCGAAAAATTCTTGAGTAGTCAACGCTAACTAATGCTGTAGAGGTTAGAAGTTTCCATGGTTTGTCTTTATTCTATCAGAGATTCATTCGAAACTTTAGTTCCACAACTACCCCACTAATTGAGTTGACTAGGAAAAACTCTGAATTCAAGTGGTCCGAGAAGGCTCAATAGAGTTTTGATGAGATCAAGTCTAAGTCGACTTCTACCCCAGTACTCATCTTGCTTGACTTCGAGAAAGTTTTTGAACTAGAAAGTGATGCATTTAGAGTTAGCATTAGAGCTGTTCTTATGCAGGAGCGCCGACTAATTGCTTACTTTAGCAAGAAGCTCAAAGGAGCCATGCTAAATTACTCGACATATGATGAGGAATTATATACCCTTGTTTGAGCACTTCAAAAATAGCAGCATTACTTATTGCCAAGAGAGTTTATCATTTACACAGACCGTGAATCTTTGACTCATCTCAAAGGACAGTAGAAACTTTCATAGTGTCATGTTAAGTGGGTTGAGTTTGTAGAGATTTTTTGTTATGTCATCCGATACAAGAAGGGAAGCACCAATTCTATAGCTAATGCACTCTCTCACCAACTTGTTCTCAATACAGCATTGTAAGGTAAGATACTTGGATTTAGCACCCTACCCGATCAGTTTGAGTACGATTCATATTTTGGGCCCTTAATGGCCAAGTGCAACATTAAAGGAGTTATGGATGGGCTTTATATGAACCAAGGATTCTTGATGAAGGGGACACAAATTTGTCTGTTGAGTAGGTCTACTAGGGAGGTACTTGTCCAAGAAGCCTATGTTAGAGGCTTAGCCAGCCAATTTAGTGAGAAGAGAATGGTCAAGTTACTAAAAGAACATTTCTATTAGCTTAGGATGATGAAGGATGTACGCTAAGTTCTTAAGAGATGCGATGTATGCAAACATGCGAAGTGAAGAAAGGAGTTACATAGAGAGTATACACCTCTTCTCATACCCAAGCGGCCATGGATCGATCTAAGCATAGATTTCATGCTTAGCCTACCTAGAACTCTGAGAAGATATGATTCTATTATGATGGTGGTCGATTGGTTCAACAAGATAAGCCGCTTTATCCTCTGCTACAAAACCAATGATGCTTTATTTGTTGCTAACCTCTTTTTGCAAGAGATTATGTGGCCACATGGGGTATTAAGAAATATTGTGTTTAATTGTGATTCGAAGTTCACTAGCTTCTTTTGGAGAACCCTATGGAAGAAACTTAGCACTAAACTCATGTTCAGCACTTCTTCCCACCCACAGACAGATGGCCAAATGGAAGTTGTGAACAAAATAGTCGGTAATCTTCTTTGAGCTACTGTCGGGAAGAATCTACATGATTGGGATCTATGCTTACCTATCATTGAGTTCACTTACAACTGCTCCACTCATAGCTTGATAGGAAGGTTACCTTTTGAGGTCGTTTATGAACTTAACCTGAACTTAGCCTTGGATATGGTTATCAGTCCAACCTAATAAGAAGAAAGTCAATTTAGCTTGTAGTATGTAGAGGAGTTCTAGGAATTGCATTAGAAGGTTGCAGATCAACTAGCCAAGATTATAGCCCATCAAAAGTAACTAGGAAGTTGGGGAAGGAGGATAATTATTTGTAGCCTAAGAGATCTTATCTGGATCTACCTTAGTAAGTAACGTTTTCTAGGGAAGAGGATTAACAAGCTATCCCTTAGGTCAGATGGGCCTTCTAAAACCCTTTGACGTATGAATGACAACGACTATGAACTAGAGTTGCTTGAGGGATATGGGGTATCCCCTCCTTTTAATGTTGCTAACCTAATGCCCTATGTACTAGACAAAGAAAAAGACTAAGATTTGAGGGCAAATCTTCAACAACCTCAGAGAACTAATTGATTGCTGACCTTTGGCCCCCTCACTTGCTTAGGCCTCCGAAGCCTACAATCTCCTGCTTATCGAGGACGAGCGCTAATACACAAAAGAGCAGTAGGTGAACTCTTTAAAGTCCCAGTTCGGATACACTCTTCTTTACATAGAACCCTACCCACTTACTAACTTACTTGCCAAGGCCAACCTTCTAAACGGCGAGGCCGTGGTGATGGTGTGGTGAGCCAAATTCAAATCTATAAACATGATAAGTATCAAGGCCCCAACATGTTGAGCTTAACTTATTTGGCTTGTAGAATTGGAGCATCCCTCATTCATCTCGGCAACTTTAATTATCATTCGTTAGCAACAGTTTTAATGTCATTATAGCTTAGCTACCATGCCTTAAGATTCCTCAACATACCTATTGACAACATGCTACCTGTCCATACTTTTTTGACATTTGTACTATATTTCTTTTCATTATTTGTCTTATTTACCCTTTAGGTACATACTAGGAACCCTTTTCTTCATTGTCTTTTATGTAATTTTCCTTATTTATATTATTGCCCTAAAAGATTTACTGTAAATAGTCTTTTTTTTTTTGTAGCTACAAAGAATATCTTACATCATTTTAGATATTGAATGTACTTGTTCTTATGAGATATCCCTCTTTAAGTACATTTCTCTTATATTCTTATTTAATCTTGCCAAGTAGCTTGAGGTTAGTAGCATGTGGACCTTACCATTAACTTGTGAGTCATATTAAACGAAGTGTTAAGTTACATTGTGTTCATTGGTGCACCATATCCTCTTAGCAACATCACAAAAGCTATTGTGTTTGCTGACTTCTCCATTTCGTCTTCTTCGATATCTCAAAGGACCCACTTAGCTATTATTTCCTATGCTAAGTCCTAGTGATTTCTAAGTTTTTAAGTACATCATATAATCCTAACATCAGAGCTTGAGTTTGTGACTGAAAGTTGTGTTGAAGCAGTTCCTACTAGTGTGTTGGTTTCGTTATACTTTGTTTTCCACTTGAAAAATAGAGCAAGTTCGTATTTTGCTATTTGAATCATATTTCTTAAGTTTATAGGAATTTTCTGTCTGAGTAAAGGATTTCCTGAAGGTTTGTATTGAGAATGTCAAATTATAGTGTTCAATGAGAGATTAATGATGTTGATAGTGATGTTCATGGACGTGGCCGTATCACCTAACAGACCTTATGAACTACTGACAAGCAAATACAAGACTTTGCTACTATTGTGACCAATGTAGCTATTTCTGTACAAAGGGCCTAGAGACTAGGTTGCAAGAGAGAGTTGATATTGAACATGGCTAAGAAGTGGGAGATAGGTTGAGAAGACATATTAGTGAGAATTGAGCACTTAAAGCTATTAATGTAATACGAGCTCCACCCTGACATGCTAATAGAGTTACAAGATGGAGACTTGAGTTAGATAAAGTTAAGGAGTATAATGAGGAGGAGTAGTATGATGGATTAGGAGAACATGAAACTTTTGGGCCAAGTGGTTAAAATAGGGTAATTAGTGTTTGTTGGCTTGATTATTCATTGTTTACGGCTTGAGGCATTACAAAATGTCTCCTCTTTTTTGCTTGTTAATTATATAATTAACAAGTAGAGGTAGAATCACACTATTAATAGGAAATAAATATTCAAATTTTAGGAAGTAGTAATAGGGTAATAAAGATATGGAACATGTCTCCTACTCCCATACTCAAATGTCTAATGTCTTCTTCTACTGCTCATACACGATGCCATGTAAGGTCACTAGGGTGTTATTCGAAAACTCCCTATATTGGACACTATGTTGGCATACAATTATGGTAAAAGGGTTTGAAACAATAAAGTAGGGATCAAGACACATGTCTGAAGCATGCTTATCCCACAAAAAATCAAACATATAAGCTCCTTACACATGTTTGGCATACACTAAACCTCTATAACACATAATGCAAGTAGCAACAAATAATCAAGAACACAAAAAATCAAGTACGAAACCATACAAAAAAAAATTTCATAAATATTTTTTTGGTGTCGATTTTTTTTTATATATCTAAATAAAATACATAGACTTAAAGTAAAAAACAAATCTAATATTTGTTACCAAAACTCCCCACCAAATTTGCTTATTAGTTTGATCACACTATTAACAGTATTAATCACCTACACTAATACGTTCTTTAAAATAAATTAGTTTGCTTGTAAAAGGCCTTCCAATAAGTGCATCAACAATACAAGTGTAGTAAAGCAGCAGTACAAGACTGATATTATAAACGCCGCAAATTTAGCTATTTAAGGTAGAATTGAACCTTAATACTGTAGATGACTTGAAGAGTTATTAAAGCCAAGTAAGATCAAAATGTAATAGATCAAAACCCTAAATTGCATATTAAAACCCTAAAACTGCTTTAAGCACTATTAATCAAAATTGAACCCGAATTTGTTCAAAATCTTAAAATTATAAATATAAACCTATAAAATAATTAAATATTACTCAATAGTGATAAAATTATAGCCGATTGCAATTTTCGACTAAAACGCTTATTTGCGTGAAATTATAACGAAATCGCTATAATAACTACTTGTAAAAATTATAATTATAACAGGTACTAATTAAATTGATAAAATTTCACAAAAATTTAAAAATTAATTTATGATGAGATTTATTATAATTTATATGTTTAAAAAAATTTCATATATTTATTATAAATTTTTATTTTCCTTCTCTTTCATTTTCAATTTATCTCTTTTCTCTCTTTTCTTCTTTTTCCCAATTGCAACATTCTGGAAGCAAATAGCCGCCTACGTGAAGAAAAAAATTTGCCATATGTTGAGTGGAAAATAAAAGAAAAATGAAAAATAAAAAATAAAAAAATTGGATAATTACTTAGCTTAAATTTTAAGCTAACTCACATGAATAAAAGGGAAAAAGAAAGAAAAAAGAGAAAACAAAAACGTAGAAACAAAACAGAAAAAGGAAAGAGAGAAAAATCCTAAAAGCAAAAACTGTGAGGAAAAAAAGAGAGAAAGAAGGAAGAAAAAGAAGAAGAAAAGAAATTAAATTACTAGATAAGTAAATTATTTATTATAGATGTATGTATATAGAATATACATGTAAAAATATAGTATTTGTATAGTATATTTTTAATAAACACTACTATTACATGTATATATGTGCACAAATATATAAATTAAATTATATATGCATGTATTATGCTATATATGTATATATGTATGTACATAAGTATATTATATGGAAAGAGTATGTATTATGTATTTTTTTTAGAATACCTATAATTAGTATTAAGTATTTTCATTATATAACTATAGTATAAATATATATGTATGTACTGTAACTATATATATATGTGTATACATGTATAATTATTTTTGTATATATATAAGTATAGTCGTATAGTATATATGTAGTGGAGTATTTTTATATTTGTATATATATATGTATAGTCGTATAGTATATATGTAGTGGGGTATTTTTATAAGTATGTATATAAGACATATATATATATAATATAGAGTTTATGCTTTGGGGTATACGGCATAATATATGTATAATATATCGTATACATATTTTATAACAAATACTATGTAAATATGTATACCGAATATATAATATAAGAATAGGTATTTTATATATATACCTAAGTATTCGGAATTATATAAGTATATTATTATGTATAAATACAAATACATGAATATATATATGTACATAAGAGTATGGTTATTTTCATAAAATAAGTATATACATATATATAGCGTATAACATATATTATATATATGTAATATACCGAAAATATATATAGATATATACATATATGTATAAATCGTGAAGTACATAAATAATAAGAAAATGAGAAACAATAAAAATAATAAATATCCTAATAATAATAATAATCATAATAAAGTAAAAATCTAAAAAAAATAGGAAAATATACTCAAAATGATAAAAATATCGAATATATGATTTCAATAATTATTAAATCATAAACATTTAAGAAAAAGCGAAAATTAATATTTTATAATTTTTAAACTTAAATAATAATTTTGGTGATATTTTTATATCACAATTTAAATTACGAGTCACAACGTCCAAAACGGACATTACCGTGTGAACGTACATCCGAAAACGATAAAAAACGACTATAAGTTCGCAAGTATCAGAATTAGAATGAAAAAGTTACAAAATACATATAGGAAGTCTCATAACTTACAAATATAAGAAAATAGTTACTATTAACCCTATTAAATATGATAAACCTTATAAATATAAGACTTGTGGTATATTGGGAAACTAGATAAACTACAGTAGACTTTTAGTTAATTAAGGAGTCTGACTTCTCAGAATACTTATAAGTTTCACTATTTTGATTTAGGCATTCAATATCGAGTTCTGGAAACCCCAAAGTTTGGAGAATGAGCAATAATCCAGGTGAGGGAATTCTAATGACCTACTACTTGCTTGTGCGTATTACTTACTTGTGCGTATTACTTGTATAATGTTTTGCTGCTTGATGTTGCTTGTATGTTTGAATGACTGTTTTCCTTGTATACCATCATCTGTGTGATCATTTTTTTTTAAATTGATAAATATAAGTATTAGACCAAAATAACCAATTATACTCATCGCATGTTTATGACTTGGTAAAGGTATGAATGAAGAGTGCTAAGCCTTGCAAAAATATTAAGAAAAGTGTTTTTGGAAAAAGCTTTTTTATCCTTAAACATATTTTTGCATGATCTTTATAAGGGCTTGTGGAGTCATAAATAATATTTTTAACGTTAAGGAAAAACTAGCATGGGTTCTCCACTTGATAGCGAGAGGACTCACTTTATTGTGCCTGTAAGGCCTTGGTTAATTTTGGTTGCAAGAGGACTTGCAAGTTTGTGCCCGAGGGGCCTTAGAGGGTAGATAGTCCTAAACTGGAATCCTCTTATTTGGATTGAAATCTTTTCTCAACTAGGGTAATAGTCGAGTGCCACCTAAAGAGGTAGTGCCCCCCTAGGTAGCCTCATGCGGGTAAGCTAAGGTGCCCTGTGCGGGTAAATACAGGGGATAATCGAAGTGTAGACGACATAATTCTGTACCTTCTATAGTTTCGGACTCCTATGGATGTGTTGTTTGCATTCATTTTGTATATAGATAACTTGCCTGCATATATGATAATAATGTGTGAAAACTTGCTTGACCGGTAATGGTGAGGAATGAACTCACTGAGTTGTTATATGCTTACTCTCTCATAATTTCTTTTGCAGGTTTACTTATATTGGGATTGGGATAAGTCTTGAGTGCCAAGTATGAGATGAAGATATGTATCTTAGTATTAGGAATAGTTGAGTACTCCTTAGATGATACATAAGCAACCTTTGTTGATAATTTAATTTTTCTTGTATTTCTTTTGTAATATTGGTATATCCTATCTTATTATTTAGTAGGGGATACCGATTCTCTGCGGTTTTGAGGAACTGTAGGATATCGGATACCCATAATTATTTATATTTATATTTTACAGTAAATTATTTACTTAAAAATCAATAACCTTAGTGATTAATCATTTAGAATCTTACAATCTCTGATTTGCAAGGCAATTTTCATATCATGGATGTATACATATTATAGAAATTTTAGGTAATCCTACTAGGCTCTCTGTAGGGTCATGACAAACATCCATAATAAGCTTGAACTAAGTAGAAGACTATAGTAGTCTTATTCTAAGCTACGTAAATAACTTTTAGATTTTTAGAAGCTAAAAATATATAATGAAATAGGTACTAAACCAAATAATGTAGTAACTCAAGAAGAGTCCTAGAATCACAAATTAGCACATGATAATAAATATCTTCTTAGTTGACTCATTTAACATTACCTAAACTACCGGTGAAAATAGCGAGATGAAATTTAAATAAACTAATTAGAACTCTTCCATCCCATAGAGTGGCAAAACTCTAATTATGACATTAATCACCTCGCTAAGGTGATTTATCTGTAATTGCAAGCTAATAACAACTTACTCACATTAGAAATTATTATTTCGATCGGAGCTATGAAACGAGTACTAACAAGTGACCCAAACCATATTTTCCAATTGTGTTAAGATTTTGAGTTTAAATTTCCAAACAGTAATGACCCTTTTTTTTTTTTCCTTTCTAAAAAGACCTTCTCTCTCTCTAAATATATCGATATCTAGAGAGAAAATTTCCTTATGGGGCTTTGTATAATCCTGTGTTGATCCGAGAGTATCCTTTGATATCTTTCCTTTCTTTTTTTTTAAATTATGTGTTTGGTTTGTTTTTCCTTCATGACTAATTATTGTCTCTCCATGTCTAAGTGCATATTGTCCTTTTATTTTTGTCTTTATGTGGGTCCTTTAGCATAGCTTTCGTTATCATCATCTGGCTAATGTCTCATGTTTCATTTTATGGTATGTTGTCTCTTTTCTTATCCATATATTGACATCTACCATAGTTTATTGTCTACTTGTCATAATCGTGAGTTTAGGCTTTTTCTATTCTGTCATTTATGACCAAATCTTTGTTATTTTTTAAACTGTTTCTATGCAATTCGTTCCAAGTGCTTCGGTCCAATGGCTTCGAATGATGCTAAATGCGTTTCAGAAATAGAATTAACTATCGATGATTTAAATACAAGGGCTTACTCTGCAGAACATCATATGGTGAGTAAAGCGATGTCAGAGAAAATTGTGTCGAGAGTTGCAATGATGAACATCATGGGGAGAATTAGGGAGAAACATGGGAAGGTAGAAGTTTCTCACCTAAATAATAATTTGTATTTAATTGAAGCAAAGGTTAATTATGAGGAATTGAGCTGTGGTCAGTAGGATTGATAATTTATATTATTATGCCTGTCTCGTTTTCGTATTTAAATAGATTCATGTCTAAAAAATCTAAACCTATAACACGATCCATTTATATTAAGGCTAACAATTCATAATACCATATCGTATCTCATTTATTTTAGATTTGATATCATTTATCGATTAAAAAGTTATCATTAAATCTATAAAATATATATAGATATGAAAGGAAAAAAACAATAATAATATTCAAATTTTGTAAAAACAAATGATATAATATCTTCATACTTAATAAAAAAATACAATCCAAACAAAAGTTTTTATAAAGTAAAATATTACCAAATATAAAAATCCAAAAATTTAAGTTACATAATATCCCTCAATTAAGTCGAACTATGAATTAAATAAATATTAATATTCCTATCATTGTTGAATTCTAAATTTATCACAATTTTTCTTAAATTTTGAAGGGATATAGTCATAAAGTCTATACATAAGTTCATAATATTTTGCCATTTAAACTACGATGCAACAAGAAAAAAATATATCATACATTTCATTGAAATCTTTAACTTAGAAAGAAACGATTTGTATAACAAAATGAAATATAGAAGAATATATAGTGTCTCTCATGTCTTGTATCCTTTTCTGGATGGTTAACCCAAACCTAGACATGAATTTAACCATGCTTAAAGTGGTCTGATCTATTTGTGTCTGATGTCATTTTTTTCATATACTAACTCATTTAAATTGTGTCATATCATGTATAGGTCCTAATTTATCAACCTTAGTGGTTAGTGTTGGGGTTAGCGTTAACTTTGAGGAAATGGGATCGTAATAGAAAACTAGAAGATTTGATGTTTGAAACATACGTCTGTGGATTCTAATTCATGGCCTGCCCCCGAATATGCTATCAACCAACAATGCGAGGTTGATCGGATAAAAAATTGGAGAGATACTAAAAGTGGAAGATACATAGACGATTCGAAGGGAACTTTTGCAGGTTAAGATCAGCGATATTTTTTCAAAGCCAATTATGAAAGGATCATGGATAAAGCTTTCAGGGAACCAAAAGATATGGGTTTTCGTTAAATATGAAAAGATAGCAGATTTCTGTTTTGTGTGCAAGAGAATCAGGAATGGGGAAAATTCCTGTTCTTTACCATCAAGTCCAGATTTTGTTCACAAAAGTTTCGATTTGAGCCTTCTTGTTGGAGTTGCTCCTCTTCTACCATCAAAAGAAGTTAGACCTCCGACAATTCCAATGGAGAAGAAGAAACATGAAAAAGCAAAGGAGATCATCTCAAGCAAGAGCAGTAATGACACTAAAGTTTGCTCGACTAATCAACTGGAGGATCAACATGTAAATGAACTCTCTAAAGAAAACTAATGTAGGATAGTGGAAGCAAAAATTAAAAAAAAAAAATTAAGAAAAGTAGAGAAAGCATGGAAATCAATGAGAAAAATTAATTTGAACAATTATTCTATAAAAGAATAACAAGTCCTGAAAAATGTCTAGCAGCCTTATACCACTAGATTCAGATGATGACTTCACACCATCGGTGAATTATATAGCCTCACACCATATGATAAGATTTTCATGATCTTCTCTTTCTTAAATCACATCAAAAGTAGTCGAGCCTAGATATCAAGTCTTTAAAAATAAATTTCCCTAGATTTTCTGAAATTTCAGATGATTGCCTTAGGAATTTATTCAAAAAGGTAGATTATTTTCTCTAGATGGTCAAAAGTTGTCATGAAGGAAAGGAAGTGTTAAAGAAGGAAAGATAAGTGGAGGGTAAAAATGTTGTTAAATGCTCAACAACTTTTGTGACTACATGTGAAAGCACTCTTCCTCTCTCATCTACATTTGTGGCAAAGGTCCAAAAGATACATGGCTAGAACAAGTTGAAAATGTTGGGTCTTTTCAACTGTCTTTTCAGGGGAGAATTTGCAACAATCTTAAACCGAAACCCATACCACCTTTTCTATCACTGAACCAACATGTACAAAGTCTTATCCTCCTATCCAACATACAAACCTTTAGGTAGTTATTAAGCCAGAGAGCTCGAAAGAACCTACAAACTTTGAGACCACTCTCACTTAACAATACCCTAACCCTTTACGTTTTGACCTCAGTACCCTTATCCCTTCACCAATACAATTCCCTCACGAAACTATATACATCCCTAACCTAATCGGAAAAGCCTTAAAGACTCCATCTTTAAACTGAGGTAGAGAGTAGGAGGAGAATGACTTAGAAAGTTCTTGATTAAGGAGAGGAAAGGAATAAGTGTGGAAGTGAAGAAAGATTTAAAAAAAAAAAAGCGTAGGAAATGCATCAAAGGTGAGAAGGAGGAAATGTGTGAGAGGTAAAATTGAGTTTTTAAGTAAACTTATGAAGTGGAAATTGAACATAACCATTCTAATAGCAAAGGTAGCCTTAGTGGCTAGCATCACAAAGCCTTCTAAGAGCCAAAAATGTTATAAGTTGGAATTGTCAAGGCTTAGGGCATCCTTTGATGGTTACTGAGCTCAACCGCCTTATGTTAAAATGTATGCCCCTACTATTTTTTTTTTGTTTAATATGGAAACTAAAAATAAAGAGAAGAAGCTAGAAAATACAAGGAGGATGAATTTTCACAAGAATCTATACATAGACCCAATTGGGATGAGTAGTGAAAAGCGGATGCAGCAGTGGAAGTGTTAAGTGCTGTTTCAAATCTAATAAACTCTACAATAAAGGGACTTATTCATTTAGTTTAAGTTTGGATTATGTGGTGTTATGCAGGGTTCAGAATTTTCAAGTCAAATCTCCTTTATGGAATAGAATGAGGCATATGTCACCTTATATACAAGATGATGGAATGGAGACCTCTGAACCCCTCACTTACGCTCATCTCCAAAGCCTCTAACCTCTTGTCAAAAGGATTCTCTCTCATTGACCTATATAGGACAAGCTCATGTACATAGAAGAACTATGGATGAACTCTTTAAAGTCTAAGCTCGAATACATTCTGCTCTGCTCGAACCCCTGCTTAATCACCAACTTGCCTAATGCCGAGGACAACCTGCTGAGCACTAGGCCCGAGTCTACTACATACTGAGCCTCCTTTTCCTACAAGCAAAGCCACCGAATGCCAAGGCCAACATGCCAATTACCAAGATCCTTCAATCGCCTTAGCAGCTCTTAGCACAACTCCCCAATAGTGTTTACAACTTCCGTTTAAAGCATCCACTACACCACAATATTTCCTTAATACTAACCTATTGACAATTTGCCACCTGTCACTACTTTTTTGGCACTTATACCACCTTTTTGTTCTTTGTCTTATTTAACCTTTTCAAGCATATTAGGAATCTCTTTCTTACATCATCTTTTAAGTAATTTTCCTAATTTGTATTGTTGCTTTAAAGGACTTACTGTAAATTGTCCTTTTAATGTAGCTGCAATGATCATCATATACCTTACACTTAATGAATATTCTTGTTCTTATGAGATACCCCTCTCTAAGTACTCTTTCTCTTGCACTCTTTTCTAATCTTACCTCGTAGCTCAAGATTAGTAGCTAGAGGACTTTAGCATTAGCTTATTATTCATATCAAACAAAGTGTTAAGTTGTGTCATATTCTCCTAGTAGCTTCATAGAAGCTACTATGTTGGCAACCTTCCATTTCCTTTTCTTTGATACTTCGAAGGATTCACTTGGTTATTACTCCTTACAATAAGCCTCAGTGATTATTAAGCTCTTAAGCACATCAAAAGAACCCTAGATTTTAATTAGAAGTTTCACGAAAATTTGTAACATGGAAAATAAAAGTAGAGGAAGAGAGAAGTAACTAAGATAGCTAAGAGCATTTAGAGATATGATTTTTGATTGTCTGTTGATGGACATAGGATTTAAGAGCTAACCTTACACATGTCGCAATAAGTGGTTTGATAGTGTGTTGGTTAAAGAGTGGATAAACTGAGTACTTATCAACAATAACTTGTTAACAAGCTTTCCCAAAGCTTAGATTACTCACTTACTAATAGTAGAGAGTGATCATTCCCCATTACTTCTTAAATTCAAAGCTACTAGACAAAAGGGAAAGAAAATTTTTAGATTTGAGCAAACTTGGCTCAATAAAGCATCTTACAAAACTGTTATTGATAAAGCATGGTAGCAAACTCTAAAAAATCCTAAGTGTAGAGGATGGATGCGAAAATTGGATGTGTGTGGGAGGGAATTGATAAGCTAGAGTAGAACTTGTTTTAGAAACAATGTGAAGAAGATAGAAGAGATCTACATGAAGCTTTAAGATTTACAAGCACTAGCTATGGAAGAATATGAGCATTCTATTGAAGTTGAGTTATATAAGTAGCTTAATGAGGCATTTAAACTTAAGCTATGCAAGTGAACCAAGTGAGCCAACCCAGCCCGACCCACATTAGCCCATGGGTTAAGTGGATTGGCCTGTTTTGACCTAGTTACAAATGTGGGCTAGAATTCTCAACTCAACTCACGTTAATGCAAGCTACAGTTTAATGGGGCTAACTTGTGAAATGAAGACATTTGCTATCGACTGAAACATTTGATGGTTGATCAAATGAATATAGATCCTCTCCATTTTTATTTTTATAAAATCTCCATGTTCATAATTTTTTATTCTAGCAAATGGAATTTTAAGAAATTTTCATATATTGTAAGCAGATTATATTTATTATCCTATTCTAAAGAGAAGTATATAGAAAAAAAAAATCCATATCCTTATGAAAATTTGGAAATTACAATTGGAGAAATCAAATGGTTGATAAATTATAAAATAGAGGAGCATACAACCTCTCTCTATATACATATATATAATGCAACTTGCTATAATAACTCCTGTTTTGAAGTTCCAACCTATAATACTTAGCTACAAAATAAAGTGGGAAAGGGAAAAAAAAAAAATGAAATCTTTTGTACATGCTTCAAGCCACAAAACTATTTGTAATTTTTTTCTATTCCATTACCCATTTGCACAGCTCTAATTTAAGCAAGAAGAAATATATTAGAAGCAATGCTCAAGGATTAAATGTTTACATAGCAATGACAAAAACACAAAATTCTTTGAAAGATATGTCATGATGAGAGAGTAGAAAATAGAGTGAAAGAAATTAAAATGAGGAAGGAAAATGGATAACAAATGAAATTAAGCTTAAAATAGTAGATGAAAATGAGCTTAATCAATCCTTTCTATCATTTTTTAGCCACTTATACACTGTAAAGGTACTTTTCATGTGGATGAAGTTTGGGAGTTAGTGGATTTAGTAGTAACAAAGGAAATGAATGACCAACCGATCAAACCTTTAGACAATGAGGAAGTTGTAGTGTTTCAATTGGGAAATTGAAAGCTTTAGGGCCTGAAGGTTTCAAAAATTAATTCTACCATTTGCATTGGTATATTGTCTAACCATTTGTGGGTGAAGCAATCCAAACTTTCTAGCATTCAGGTGTGTTCCCTTTCTGTTTCAACAATATAGATATTATTTTAATCCCAAAAGTCTAGTTTATTGAGCATGTCTCAATTTCGCTTGATTACTTTATATAATTTTACCTATAAAATCATATCCAAAATTCTAGCAAATAAGTTGCAACCTTTGTTAGACACCATCTCCTTTCCAATGTGCTTCCATCCCGAGTCAGTTAATTCAAGATATTATCATCATGGTCAATGAGATTTTTCATTTTTTGAAAATTTATAAAAGGGGGAAGGACGACTTTTGTGCTTTTAAAAGTTAATATGGCAAAAGTATATGATAGGGCAAAATGGAATCTTGTAGAGGTTGTCATGGTTAAAATTGGATTTTCAAACGAATAGATTAATTAGAGTGTGGCTTATGTAACATTTGTATCTCTTAAGTTAATTTTGAATGGATAAAGAGTTAGCCATTTTAATTTACTTATTCATTTTAGTAATTAATGTCCTTTCAAAAATGATACAGAGAGCTAAGGCAAATAGATTGTTCGAAGGAATTAAAGTAGAAAGAAGATACCTTGAATTGAGTCATTTGTTTTTTTGCCATTCTGAAAGCTTCAAATATTAATCTACAAAAAAAATAAATAAATAGATTTTGCTTGATTATTGTAAAGTATCTAGCTAGAAAGTGAATTAAGAAAAGTCTTCATGTTCTTCAGTAGCAATACTTCATTGAAGTAAGAAGCGCTTGTTGTCATACATTAGATATTAACCCCTCAAATACTTTCACTAAATATTTAGGTTATCCTTCTATCTAGGGAAGATCCAAATATAGAGGTTTTAAATTAGTTAAAGAAAAAATTGATAATAAGTTACCAAGGTGGAAAGGAAAACTTCTATTAACTGGAGGGAAGGAAGTGATGATTAAATTTGTAGCTTATGCTATTCCCACTTACACCATGAATGTGTTTACCTTCCCAACAAAATGGTGTAAGGAGGCGTTTGGTATGATAGCAAATTTTTTGTGGGAAAATCTAGATAGAGGAAATAAGATTCATCGAAAGGAGTGGAAACATTTAACTAGATTGAAACATATATGGAGTTTGGGTTTTAGAGATCTGTAGAGTCTTAATACGTCCCTTAGAAGGAAACATGATTATCTGGAACACAAATTTTTTTTTGGGTTTAACTTTTAAAAAGCATTTATTTCCCTAGTGAGAGCTTTTTGAATTCAAGGAAGGGTAGAAGAGTGTATTGGGCTTAGCGAAGCATCTCATTGGGGAAAGAAACCATTAAACATGAGATTCTATGGCAAGTAGGAAGAGGCAATAAGATAAATGTGTGGTTAGATGCTTGGATTCCCACAAACTCAACTAAATATTAATTAATTAGCATCTCAAAGACTTGAAAGTAGCTGATTTGAATAATAAGGACTCTCTTTGTTGGGATTTGTGTTCTATTTCTCATCTCCTATCCCAAGAGGAAGTTGATGCTATAAAATGTATTCCTATTTCTATATATGCAGGTTCTGATTTGTTGATTTGCCCTAAGTCAAAGAATGGAGAATACACAATGAAGTCATGCTACAGTAATCTTGTAAACGACACCTTTAGTGCCATGGAGAATGTGGCATTAACATCCACAGGTCCGGATACCCATCCGTTGAAGATTATTTGGAGCTATTCCTGTCGGGCCAAAATGAAGCAACTCGCTCGGCATCTTTGTCTGAATGCTCTTGCGTTCAACTATAATCTATATTGAAAGAAATTGAGATCAGATCCTCTATGCTATTTTTGCAATCAGGTTGAAATTGTTGAGCACATTGTGTTTAACTATAATTGGACTAGCTACACGTGGTTTGAATGTGCACATATGCATATTTATCAGGGAGATTTAGTAAGGGTTGATAAGTGGTTAAGGGAATTTTTGCTCCAGGAAGGATTAACTTCAGTAATCAGGCAGCAGATACGCTCAAAAATTCTAATCGTTATGTGGAATATTTGGATGGATATGAACTCTTGCTGCTTTGAAAGCAAGTTGCCAAATCCTTTTACAGCAATTTCAAAAGTTAAAAGACAGGTCAATGGTTTTAGATTATGTAGTTACTGCGAGAAGTGGTGCTGCAAACCGTGATTGGAATTGCAAACCTATAAACCCTACATGATTAGTAGTGTAAACCCTAATAGAGGTCTAAGTATTTTAGATAATATTATGGATCGATAAGACTAAATAAAATAAAATTTTTATTAAATTGTGAAACCAAACATAGTATCGATAATAAAAACTTTAGAAACTTGATCGAAATCTAAATCATGTACCAAAAACCCTACATTCGATATATATGTAAATACTCGAAATTGAACTCGAATTTAACAAAAACATTAAAACTACAACTTTAAGCTTATAACATAACTTAATAGTAATATAACCATAATTAATCGCAATTATCGACTAAATCGCATAATCACGTATAAATCTTAACGAACGCCTAGAAATAACTCATAAATATTATAAACGTAACAAGTATCAATTAAATTAATAAATTTTTATAAAATCTCAAAATTAATTTATAAATACTAATTATACGATTTTTATGTTTGGAAAAATTAAATATTTTTATTTTTATTTTTCTTTTTCTTCTTCTTCTTCTTAATGTGTTTGCTAATTTTGAGTGTTTTGTTTTCTCTTTTTGTTTTTGTTTTCCTAGGTTCCAGATGTGTTCACTTTGCAGGAGGAACAAAAGCAAATAAGAATAAGAAAGAAAAGAAAAAAAATCCAACAAGATTAGGCATTAAATGAGATAAGACAACCTAATCATATCTCCTTGTTTTAACTTCATAATGCAACACTTGGAGGAGATTAAAAAAAAAAAAAGTAGGCTATTGGATTTTTTTGGGAACCAACATGGTAGCAAGGAAAATAAATACGAAGAAGAAAAAAGAAAAGAAAAAGGATTGCTATCATTCAATTTATTAAAGAATTTAGGTAGGTGTATTTATTTATTTGTACATATATGTATTCTATAACATGTATATGTATATTAAGTATCTTTTTAAATTATTTACATGATGTATGCGTAGGTATATAAGTGTTTTATTCATGGTATATTTATTATATAGTATATATATGTATGCATAAAATATATATATACTATGTATTTCCTTACTTATGTATGTATGCATATGTATACGTGATTATATATATATATATGTACATAGTATTTTTTTATGTATGTGTGAATGGAAAG
>JAMXBB010000008.1:31169843-31448151 GCA_024138015.1 Lumnitzera littorea
TATATATATATATATATATATATACTTAGTATTTTGATTATATGATATATATGTATACATGTATAGTAGGAATATGTATGTATATATATACTTAGTATTTTCATTTTATAAAAAAAATTTCTGTATGTATATGTATATAAGTGTGCAAGATCTGTTGGATATGCATGTATTTATGTATATTATTATTTATTTTATGTATTTTAGTATATATAAAAATACGTAATATAACAATAAATGTACATATGTATATAAAGTACAAATACATGTATATTATACTCATATATATAGTATGTAATATATAATTAAGGTTAAGATAATTTAATGCATAAAGTATATTATACGTACAAATATACGTATATGAATAGTATTGTATATTTAAAAATACAAGTATATTTAAATAGCATGTATACAATATGCTATAATATTATTTTAATAAATAAAGTAATTTAATAAACATGAAAGTATATTTATATATATATGTATGTACCATAACATTAGGAGAAAGTATAATAAATAATTAATTTAGAAAATTTAATCAAATATAGTAAGAAATATTAATATATATATACCATAAAAATACAAAGAAATAAGAAAATATAGGAAAAAGTATAAAAAGGACATATGGCACTTCCATATGCTGCCATGTCAACACTTAAGAATAAATTAAGTAACTTTCATAATTAATAATAATAATAATAATAATAATAATTAATTAGAAAAATGATAAAGTAGAAAATTTTGAATTAATAAATCTTAAACCTCAAAAATAAGTTAAAATGAGTAATTATAGTAAAATAGACCCAAAATAATAAAGTTACAAATTATACGATTCAAATAATTATTAAATCACAACTATACTAAAAAAAACTTAAATTGATATTTTATAACTATTTAAGTTAAAATAATGAATTTTGTGATTTTTTTTATCACAGTCAAAATTGTAAGTTACAATGTCCAAAACAGACCTCGCTATAAAAAAATACGTTTGAAAACGATTGAAATGAACTATAAATTCATAAAGATTCAAGCTAAATAAAAAAAATTATACCCGATTAAGTAAAAAGCTCAAATTGATAATTTAACACAAATGAATAGCTAATGTAAGTAAACACTACAAAGTACAATCTTAGTTTAGTTATTTAATTCCTAAACTCATTACTTTTCATATTCCCTAATGTCAGGTGATTACGACATCGACACCGACTTACCATTCGACTATTACGATCCTTGATTTTTAGTAAATATAAATTGTTATTAATAATTGATGTTGTATGGGATTGGAATATGCTTGTATATGATACTGCTTATTAATAGTGAATTTATTTTAAAGTATAATACTGTACCGTTTGTTGCATAGTAGATTTGATAAGAACTGATCTGTTTGTGGCTTCATTGATCACTAAATAAAAGAACTTAACATTATCCAACTTAAATGAACTAAATCAAATCACGCACAATCATGCACTACATAACTAATTCCGACCGTCCCGTCATGTCATAGCATATAAAGGCAGCGAGAGACCATACATGAGTTGATTCTTTGTGATTATAATATTTCATAAGGTGTACATGTACAATATGACCTTATCCTGACCCATGGAAATACTAAGTGTTAAAGGCGCCAACTACTTAACTAAAGATCAAGTCTAGAGGCTTCCATTTAGGGTTGAGTATAAGCTGCATGAACTTACTCATAATCATACATAGAACTAGATTTTGACTAAAACTAAAAATGGATATACCATTGTATTTTTTAATACGAAACGCAGATTTTCGTTATTACGTAAGTTCTAATATGATATCCAGATCTGACTAGTGCCGATGTATCTCCAATCTTGACTTTGAAAGGCGTTAAATCTGAGTTACATGTAGTGCCTGGTTACCTATATGTATTTGTATGGCATACTGATTATTCATACATTCATATGATTGAATTAAATTATTGTATAACTTGTTTGTTATATGGTTGAGGGAAATATCTCACTAAGCTAATTAACTTATACCCCCGTAGTTCACTTTCACAAGGCAATCTATTCATGGAGTCAAGCTGCTGGATGCTTGAGGTTAGTAATACCTTAGTGGGTTAATGTAAGAGTAAGATCAGTGATAAGAGTGGACCTATATTATTGTATTTAGATTTTGAACCTTAATATGTAATGAAATGTTACCAGTTTTTAATATAAGATATTACTGACTTCTTATCTGTAAATTTCTATGTATATGTATTATTTATATTTCAATAGTTTTGTGGTTATTATAATGTAATGATATTACTTACATCTGCTTAACTTTAGGTTGTTAGTTATAGTAGTAATCTTATATATCGCATAAAGGGTTATCGATTAAAAGGGATATCAATCTATAATTCTTTATACCGTATATAGTGACTGTCACGATTAACCCTCTCAGATTGTGACAAAACCAAATGCTAACATTTTTATATTAGCTGTTTCCTATCCTGAGCAGAGTAATTGGATCTGATAATGTTGCAGCAGGTAAGGTGACTCTGGAATGTGCAGTGCAACATTGTATTTCAACAGGGTAGTCAATGAGCGAAGCTTCTCTGCAAAACGCAGCAGACTTCCCGACTAGCTACAGTAGAAATTCAAAATTATATCAGATCATCTTATTGGCCACCGTAAACCAACTATGATGGCTCTTTTTGGACTGCGACTTACAGTGGAGGATTGGGCCTTGTTGTCAGGGACATAAAAAGAAATCTCCATCAAGCTTATTCTTTTCATGTTGTGGTTCATGAAATTTAACTAGCGAAAGATTTTGCTATTCGGGAAGGGATGCTGTTGGTAGTTCGAAAGAGTTGGAAGAATGTCATCATTGAAACTGATTCCAAGATTGTTTATGATCAAGTAATGCAAGGCTTGGGGAGTTCTTGGCGTTATAAGAGAGCTATTGAGGATATTTCTATTTTGAGAATTTTCTTTGATTCTCGTGATGGTAGAGAAGCTAATACAAGCGCCCACTAAGTTGCAACCTAGGGTAAGTTTGTGATGAGCACTAATTTCAGGGTTGATAAACCCCCATTCCAATCGTTTAGGCTTTTGTTTTTGGCTTGGAAGTACTCTTATAGAGATGTGTCTAGATAAATAAAGTTCGTTTTTTGGCCAAAAGAAAAAAGTTATATATCCATATGACAAGTTCTTTCAAAAGCTCATTCCATTATCATTTAAAACCTTTGAATCTTCTCAAGTATCTAGTGTTTCCAATCTACTTAAAAGTTGGTAATCAACCAATTAATAGATTGATAACGCAATGCTAATTAAAAACCCAAACATAAGTATGAAATGCTTGATCCCATTATTGTTCCCTCATCTGTAATCCAGGTGGCTTAAAATGAAAAAGGGACAAAGCTGCTCACAGTATCTCTAGCACAATTTTCATTGATTCTTCAAGGAGTTTTCTACACCAAGGCCTTCCACATAGAGGTCAATATAGTTTAAAATCGGATCATTAGTGAGGGTCCCTAAAAAAGTGCTAAACCTCTAGTCACAAGCAGAATTTACAAGTTTATTTTTGTTGCACCCTTTTTCTTGTAATTCTCTCTTCTTCTTCTTCTTCTTCTTTTTTTTTTTTTTTTTTGTTTAAACTTGAAAAGTATCATTTGTAGAAAAAAACTATTGGTTTGGTTGTAGCTACAAAATTAAGAGGTGCTAAAAAAAAAAAAAACTATTGAGCTCACTATTTATTGTTTCGATGATAACAAAAATTGATTAATGATGTTTTTTTTATTTTTTGGCCAAAGGGTTAAAAATGATTAACAAGTATGTTAAGAGCACATGATACTATGTATAGTTAAGCTTTTGAATTAAGTTATGTTCAAATAACAAGAGGATAAATCAAGGATTACATTAGAGAGTTTAGGCAAAATAAATTTTGATAGAATAGTAGTAGATCTGATGTTAATTAGGATTTTGATGATTTGAAGGTCTAGGTCCACCTACTGGATTTATTTAGGTAATATGTCTAATGTATTCCACTAAGTTGGACACGTATCCACGAGAATTAGGTAAGACAAATGTTACTCGTTTTAAGATAAGCTTGCTTGGAGGAGTTTATGACATGATAGATTTCAATGATAAGAATGGATCTTTTAAATTTGTAGTAGAATTTATTCAATTTTAAAAGTGCAAACTTTGGAAGATTTTTTGCGAATTGGAAGATAAAATGACTAGATAATTCATCCTTATACCAATGAAAAGTTATTAGCTCAAGGCTACTAGAATAATCAAGTTCAAAATTCAAAATAACGGCTTTGAAGATATGCTCCTGGATTTTAGGAAGAAATATTCGACTTTTGAATTTAATCTCAAAGGACTTTGCAATTTTACATGCTGACGCATTGAGTTTATTAAAAGAATTTGTGCAAACCAGGTTCACAATAATATCAACAAATTATTATTCAACTTTAAACAAACATCTAGAACAATTGCTTCCACCAATCAAGGATAACAACCACCAAACGCAAGATTTTTCAAGTTTCATCAAGATATCCTTCATATATTAAGCAAAGAGATGTTATTAAGGAGCAAACAAAAAGCTTAATATTTCAAAATTTTGAGACACAATTTTGCAATTTTTATTTGCAATCTTTATATTTTCTCTTGATTTAAGTTCTAAAATAGATAGTAGAATAATACAGGTGTGAAATATTTAGTCTCTAGCAGGGAAGTTTGAAGAGTGTAGTAGGTATAAAGCTAAAGTCTTACAATTCACTTGATTGATCTTCTCAAATCCTTTCTCCTTTTTTTTTTTTCATGTTTTATACTGTTTTCTATGCCATTATATCTAAGTAATCAAAATGAGACATTTTTGTAACAAAACTATAAAAGTTTTAAATTTTCAAAGTAACCAATTTACTCCCTCTTAGTTACTTTCAAGACTTACAAAACCATTAGGTTGCATAACATTTTTAAAGTTAAAAGATAGTATAAAAACTATGTAGGGTTACATAAAACGTTTATAAGGATCTTCCAACTTTGTCCTAAAACACCTTATGCAATGAGCCCTAGTGTTTCTTTTATTAGCAACAAATCACCTCTCAAAGCCAAAAAGAGCCAAAAAGAGAGAGGGAAAAAAAAGGAAAGAAGCTACCGTGTCCAACTTTTTTAGTAGGAAAAAGGAAAATATCAAGAAGTACAAAACCGAACCTTTGAACTACTTTTTCCTTAAGGACCTATCTTTAGGTCATAAAAGTCATTTGTGCAAGGAATATGGTCAAGGATCCTACACTAGAGATGGTCCACATAGAAAGATGTTCTAAAACTAATAGCGGCTGTGATTCTAAAAATCATGGTTATTCAGGCGGCTTGTTCCTATCTTAAATGGTTTTCATTTCACATTGTTCTCGTGATTTCTCTCAAATGGCTTCTTCTTTTTTTTTTTTTTCTTTTCCTATTTTGTATAAATGTAGCCATAGTACTTCGATGATCTAAATTTGAGTCTTCGGACCTACCGTGTGCTCATGTTAGCTAGTGGTGTTATAGCTAACAGACCATGTATGCCTAGGACAGGCCCGGGGTGGGGGTGGTGGGGAGGAGGGGTGGTGCCGATAAGGGCCCTAGCCCCCTATCGCATAAAGTTCACTTTAACAAGCCTAGTATATTGGTAGGTGGAAAAAATAATAATAAATGA
The DNA here is from genome assembly GCA_024138015.1 of Lumnitzera littorea. NCBI lineage: Eukaryota > Viridiplantae > Streptophyta > Magnoliopsida > Myrtales > Combretaceae > Lumnitzera > Lumnitzera littorea. Next base: position 31,175,493 of record JAMXBB010000008.1, read on the forward strand.
AGAACAAGCTTCAAACACTGCATCGTAAGAAACTTAAAGCTTTCCTACTTCATCCCCATAATTTATTAAAGCAAATGCAACGCACCATTAATGTAACAACCATACAGCTTTTTTTTTTTTTTTTAATTCCTTTTTTCGGTAAAGGAAATTCTACAGAATGCGGAAGTCATGCACTTTTTCTGTTAAAGAAGATTATACATATTACTATAATAAATATTATATTAAACATTAAGTATATAATTTTTCTTTTACGAAAACAAAAACATTGGTTGTTGAGATATTTTTTCTTCCCATACCACGTTGAGAATAGAATTATGAATGAAGATCTTAAAATTTAAAATTTCTTGGGTAGTTATAGTAGGTAAATTTAAAAAAAAGAAAGAACTTTCATACAAATCTAATTTTAAAATCGTAACTGACTATACTTATACCTTATTTTGAAGATAAGCACCATGTTTTACTATCATCATCACAGGAATGCATGTTATCATCATTGTTCCATCTACAATATGGTTAAAATTTTTTATCATATATAGTATATTGTATCTTCTTTCATTTGTAACTTTTTATTATCATTGTATAATATGCTTATATGGCACGATAGGTGTAATATTGTGTTGTTTTTTCTTTTTTTACATTTTCTTTATCTTTTTTCTCTTTCCATGACCTTTTTTTTTTTTTTTTTTGGGCATGTTACTAGTACATAGCAGTATTATAGGAAAAAAAAAAATTGAGTTGCACCATTTGAGATTTTGTACAATATATTATCGGCACATGATGTAAACATCATCATCGTTACTTTTTTTTTTTTTTTTATGCTCCATTCCTTTAATTCTTACATGTTCCATTTAGTCTTATTAGCCATGAGTAAAACTAAAATTTCTTGCTAATTACAACATACATACAAATGTGCCGCACCAAGCGTTAACAAGGGCCAATGTATCAGAGTGGATCTAAACTTACAGAAAGCTCAAAAAAAGATAGGAATGGTGCAAAAACAAGAAAAGTAAAACAAGTAACACACAAACAACCCTAAGGATATGAAGCACTAGGGAACTTTTGGGAACTCACAGCACAACTACATATGATATACAAGATAGTCCAGTAAAAGTACTTATCACCTACTCTTGCTGAAGGATTAAGATAAAAGCAAGGTAAACAAGTTAACAAGAGCAAGTATATTAAATATTTTGAGATAAAATGATTCTTGGGACAACATATATAGTGGGTATTTATACTCGAAAAACTAAGGCAATCTGCCTAAAATGGAAAATACAAAAAGGGTAATATCTAAAAGAAATATTGTACAAAGAATAATAAAAGGGTATAAATGAAAATTCAAAGGAAACAATGACTATTGCAGTAGAATCCTTCACGTGGGTCTGGATACATAGCGATAGCTTACTAGAGATGCTTCTAGCGGAAGAAGACAAAAAGGTATGACCAGGGTGAAAGCTACCGAGTAAGGATGCCAGGTAGAGGTGTAAACCCAATAAAGTTAATGATCTAAACCCTAAAGTGGATCTATAGGCTCGAGATAATTTCACAAGTTGATAAGTTTAAGTAAGATAAAAATTTTATTAAATTATGAAATTAAATATATTATAGGTAATAAAAACCCTATAATTTAGATTAAAACCTAAATCACATACGAAAACCCTAAACCCTATACGCATAAATACTTGAGAATGAACTCAAACTTGACCAAAACCCTAAAACTATAACTTTAAGCTTATAAAATGAATAAATATAACCTAATAGTAATAAAACCCTAATCGAATACAATTATTGACCAATATGCGTAATCACGTGAAATTGTTAACGAATATGTTGAGATAACTTGTAAATATTATAAATATAACGAGTAATAATTTAATTAATAAATTTTATAAAATTTCAAATAATATTTATTAATTATTATTTCATAATTTATATTTGGAAATTCCTAAATTTTCTTATTTTTCTTTCTCTTTTTTTATTCCTTCTTTTTCCTTTTCTTTTTCTTCAATTTTTTTTCTCCTACCACATTGAGCTTCTAGAAATTGGTTTTCAACTGCCCATATGTATTCTTATTTTCTTCACATGTTTAGTTAAGTGGATGAGGACAAGTTAAATGATAAGCCCAATATATCAATTTAATGCTTTCTTATTATCTTTTCTTTTCTCCACCGTATGGCTTTCATTTCTCCTTGACCAGTTCACCTTGCTCCTAGAATTGCTTTCTTTTGCTTTCAAAACAAAACTCAATTTAACACAAACAAAAACTCCACTGAAAATCCTCTATACTTTCCCCTTCTATTTATTTCTTTTCCTTAACATTTTTCTTGATTTTCAACAAATATAAGAGGAAAAAGAGGAAGCACTTGGAACAACCATATATTAAGGCATCAAAGAGAGAAATTAAGTGGCCATTTTGTGTATGTATTTTGTTAAATTTCATGTACTTCAAGTATATATGTATTTTGTAGACATATTTGAATTTAGGAATGTTGTATCTAGTATTAAGACTAATTGTACATGAAATGGGATTATATGTACAATTAGTAATGCTTTATATTCATATGCTTATATATGTACAAATACTAAAGTATGTTCATGTATACATACATATTATAATTAATTATACAATATTTAGTATAAAAAACTATGTATATATATATATATGCGTGTATAATATATGTATATTTATGTTGGCATAATTTTCATTACATATGTATAGGTACAAACATGTCACTAAAAATATGTATATATATTTATGTATGGTAAAGTATATGTATAATATGGTATATGTTTGGTACGTATATATGTGTATACAATAGTATTTATATTATGTATTTTCATCGTATAGATATACATATATATAGAGACATGATGGTATATGCATATATATATTTGTATATGATAGCATATATATTAAGTATTTTCAATATATATATATATATGTAAATATGGTCGTGTATGTATGTATGAATAAAATACAAAAATACAAGTATATATATATTGTATATATATGTACATATGTATAGCATATGTAATATATTTAAATCATATTATTATGTTACATAAGTATATATATACATATAAAATACGTATATCCATAGTATAGTATATATCAATATATAGGTATACCTAAATAATACATGTATAATATGCCATAATAATAAATTAATAAATAAAGTAAGGTAATATATATACATAAACATAATACATGGGTTTCAAAAAAGATAGAATAATTAATTTTCAAAATTTAACAAATATAATAATAAATATAATTATATACATATTAAGTAAAAATACAAAATAGGAAAAAGAATTAAAAATATACAAATTTCAGAACTGACTCGTGGCACCTATCTATACTACTACGTTAGTATATAATTAATTTTAATTAAAAATCATACTTAAAAATAATAACAAAATAACTAATTAATTAGAAAATTATTAAAATAGCCAAAATGAAATAAATAAGTTCTAAACCTTAAAAATGATGAAATACATAAATTTTGATAAAATGAACTCAAAAATAAGAAAATTACAAAATATAAGCATTAAATATTATCATGACCCTAAGAGGGGTATGGTAAGATTGTCTAAATTTTTTATATCATATATGCACCCATGATCTGAAAATTGCCTTATAAGTTAGAGATTATAAAACTCTAAATTATTAGTCACTAAAGTTTTCAATTTTTAATTTAATTAACTTACTATATCATACATATAACTATGGATATCCGATAAGCCACAGTTTATCAGAACCATAGAGAATCGGTATCTCCTACTAAACGATAAGATTAAGTAATAAAGTTCTAAAACTTAAACTTACGAAAGTCATAAAATCTAAATATAGTATTAATAATTATATATAATAATTCAAATAATTTATACAGTCTATCCTCATATTCTAACTTTTAAGCACCTCGACACTAATACTTAACACTCAGCTCTTAGCTCATACCTGATTATCTAGTAACCTATAAGAGAAAACTATTAGGGAGTAAGCTACAAGAGTTTAGTGAGTTATCCCTCATATTATACCAACAAGCAAGTTCTCAAACAGTTTATTACCAAACATATGAATATATGAACAAGCAGTATGTCAAACAATATTTATACAATTGACCAATGCTGCATACAACATCGAATTTAACGCCTTCCGAAATAAGGGTTGGAGATAGATCAACACCAATCATAACCGAATTCCAGCACCTGGGATTTTTTACGATAAATTTAAATTATGTATTTCACAAAATACATTTTCCTTTCAAAGAAATTCAGTAACACACAAAATCCAAAGTTTAGCAGTGATGTCACAAACTGTGGATAATCTAGTCGTGGTAGATACTGTATACTATATGAAGAACCCTTGATTGGTTACCCTGATTGGTTACCCTTCTTGTCAAGAACTCTTCACACAATATATATGGCTTTACAACATACCAGCTTCCCAGAAACACACAAATTCAAAGGACATCGTCACATAACATATTTATATAATATTTAACTACAAAGTTTATAGTAAACAGTAATTTAGTACATCTAGGTTTATATTAATAATAAAACAAAAGTACATAAGTAAAAGTTTGTATAATCAGTTCTCTTATCACATTGAATGGCCTACTCTTACTTAGGTCCCTAAGCTAACCTGTAGCATCTCCCGGCTAGTCTCAACAAATAAGCCATTCTACAGTAAAAGTCTAAGAAAGTGTAAACTTAAGCTTAGTGAGTAAAACCTTCAGCCATACCATAAGCAAGTTATCAATATATTATATTCATGCATATAAATGAATGATCAAATAGAATGCCAAACAATACGTATAGTTAACTAGTCCATATATGCAACTCAGATTTAATGCCCTTTGAAGTCAGGGTTAGAGTATATATAACACCAATTAGATCTAAGTAGTATACTAGAACTTGCTTTATTACGGAACTCCACGTTCTATACTTAAATCAAACAAGTCCTTTATTTTCATAAAACCAAGTTTTAGTATAATCGTAAGTAGGCCCCCGTAGTCCACACTCACCCCTAAACGAAGGCTTCTAAACTCGACCCTTAGCCAGGTAGTTAGTGCCTCCAATGCTTAGTATTCCAACGGGCTAGGGTAAGGTCATTTTATGTGAGTGCACTGTACAAAACCAATAAATTTATAATAACAACCCCCGAATAACCTCTCTCTACCTTCGTGTGATGTGATGCCCGGAATTATGTCTATACAATACATGTTGATGCATGTACCAGTTTCTTCTTATAAGCCGAGTATAGTTAAGTCCAATTATGATGTAACTATCCAAAAGTACACATAATCATTATTTATACTACTATGCAACAAACAAAGTATTATTCGTACTTAAGGTAAATTCACAACTTAGCACATAATAATATATATAAACATTTCTTGACCCTACATAACAATCAATTAACAATATTTTTTTAGTCTACTATCTGCAATCACATACAAGCATAAAATCATAAGGTAAGCACTCACTTGGCCATAACAACTCGCTCTAGTCACAATAATCAATCGAGAGATCCTCGCCCGCATCAGGATCACCTGATTATTACAATATAATAATGATAGTAAGAAATTGAATTAATTAGTAAATCTAGATATCTATTTACCTAATTCTACTTAAATTACTATTAATTTTTTTATCCGATTAGACTTTATCACTAATCGTATGTAATTTTTTCATTTTATTTCTGATATTTATGAATTTATAGTCGTTTTTTATCATTTTCGGATAACGATGATGTTCGTTTTAGATGTTGAAACCCATATTTTATGATATAGACTAAATTTATTGAAATTTTAACTATTGAAGCTTAATTATTCTTATTGACTAGTTTTATGTTCTATTTTAGTAGTTAATGGTTTCATCAGCCATTAATTCTTACACTTAAATGATCTTATGGTTTATTATCTTAGAGACTTATGTCATCGCTTGTATCATCATCTGCTTATGTCATCGCTTGTATNCCTATATACATATGTATATATACAAATAAGTAAAATACCTAATACATATGTATATATCTATTCATGCATAATATATATACATATAAATAAATAAATAAACAAATACTTAGTATACATGTACATAGTATATGATATATATATGTACAAAAAAAATTAAATAAATACTTACCTAATTGATTTAATAATATGAATGGAAAAATAAATCCCTTACTCTCCTCCTCCTTCTTCTTCTTTCTTCTTGTTCTTGGTCTTTGATTTTTTTTTTCCCTTTGTTTTTTTTCTTCTCATTTGGTTTATGTGTATGTGGCTTTGTTTCTTTATCTTTTTGTTTTTTCTCTTTTGGTTTTCGGTTTTGTTGGCTTTCAGGATTTCCAAACATTTAAAATGAAAGAGGAATAGGATTAAATATAAAGAATGAAGCAAAGAAACAAATCTCATTATATATTAGCATTTATGAGGATAAGACCATTTAATCATTACATTTGGTTTTTTTGTTTTGCTAACACAAAACCTAGAGAAGCAAATTGAATTACATAGGCTGCTGGATTCCACATGGAAGCAAGAGGAAAAATTAGGAGGAAGAAAAGAAAGAAAAGAAAAGAAAGAAAAAGGGAGAAAAAGGAAAATAAAAACAATTATATGTAATTTTTATAAACATAAAAATAATAAAAATAACATTTATAAATTAATTTTAGAATTTTATGAAAATTTATCAATTTAATTAGTACCCGTTACGTCGATAATATTTACGAGCTATTTTGATGTTTTTGTTAAAAGTTTTATGCGATGATGCGATTTAGTTGATAATTGTAATCAACTACTATTATATCACTATTAAATGATATTTATTCATTTTATAAACTTAAAGTTATAGTTTTAAGATTTCGATCAAGTTCAGGTTCGATTTTGAGTATTTTTGCATACATCGGATTTAGGGTTTTTATATGTGATTTCGGTTTCAATTGAATTTTTAAGGTTTTTATTACCAATACTATATTCGATTTTATAATTTAATAAAATTTTCATCTTACCTAGTCTTATTAACTTGCGAGATTATTTATAATACTAGGGTTTGATTCTACTCTTCAATGACTAAATTTACAGGGTTTACATTTTTCCTCTCTTACAAAAAATTTTGCATTTGAAACTTGACTGTAGTAAATTTATTTTCCTAACATCTTTCAACTTAGATTTGAAATCCAAATATCTAATCAAACACTTTATACATCATTATTAGGTTCTTCACAAATACATAATACATAGTTCTCAACTTTAGTCTTATTACTTAAAATAGTTAGAAATATTGACATGTCCATCTTTTCACTTCTAATAGCTTGACAAAAGACATTATCATCTCCTAACGCTTTATACAACAATGTGCTTGATGGATCAAATCGTCATCTTTTGAGAAGTTTACTTCTCAAGGTAAGAGGTTAAGTCATGTTCACGATCTCTACAATTATAGCATGCTTCACTCTTCATAGGACATTATTGAATCCTATGTTGGCCTTTTTCTCCACTAATGAAATGCTTGTTTTGTAATCACAGGCAATTCTTTGGGTAATGCCATTGACCATACTTCCAACATTGTACTTTAGCTATCTTCTTCATTTTCAGTTTACTTGCTTGTGATTTCGATTTTCCAATTGGTCACTTTCTTTTCCCGCTTATGTCATATTTCTTTTAACTATCCATAGTCCTATTAAGGTAATATTTGTCCAACATTAGTATTACTTAATAATCTATGTATTCAAATCACCAATCGTCACATTAAATATTATTAGATGAATCATCGCTTTCTCCTTACCAATTACTTCAATTCTTTCATCAAAATAGTCTTCCTGATTCAGAAATTCTCAAATTCATTTTCCCTAAATAATCTTAAGTTATTGATCAACCATTACCTTAAGGCTCATCTTATTATATCAAGCTTACATTAACTATAAGTAAATCTTATGTATTACAACTATAAGACAACTATTCTTCACAATTTCGTATAATCATCCTCTTCATATTATCTTCACTCAACATAATAGGAGGGATTTCATATCTTGGTAATATCATCTTATATTTCAAACCCATCAAGCTATTCAACCACCAATTCAAATTTATAATTAACTATGATAACATCGTTTTTGAGATCCACTTAAGCTACTCAATTCCAAATATTACTGAAACTATTAAATTGATAACTTTTAACTAGTGTATAAAATTGAAGTATACAGATCTTCAACATAATTATTTCTTCTTAATTCAACACCATCAAGCCCCTCAACAATTGCTTCTTACATTCTTGATTCAATACTTCAAACTTACAGCTGTAAACCTTTAAGAGTAATCGTATCAACAATATATAGGTTGAGGAAAGAGTTTAATAGTTCATGGGTAAACATACGTATAACAGAGACATAATACATATAAGATATACTAAATATAGTGTATAATCTAGAAGCTTAAGTCTTTTAGTTTAAATTCTAAATCTACCCAAGTTCTACCCCATCTCACCATTTGGTAGGTTTCTCCTATTTCTAACAACCTAAAACTCTAATACTACTTTTGTCATAGCCCTAAGGTGGACACATGATATGAAAAATTTAGGCAATCCTACTAAACTCCTCTTAGGGTCATGACAAATATTTATTAAATCATAAATATGCAAAAAAAAAAACTTAAAATAATATTTTATAATTATTTAAGTCGAAATAATGAATTTTATAATATTTTTATCTCATAATAGAAAATGTGGATTAGAACATCCAAAATGGACTTTGCTATAAGAAAGTACATCCAAAAACGATAAAAATGGATTTTAAGTTCATAAAAATCGGAATTAAATTGAAAAAGTTATACGCGATTAACAAAAAAGCTCAAACTAAGCATTTCATATTAATAGATAGTTAATTTAAGTAATTGGTACTAAATATATGAACAGTTTAGTTATTTAACTCAAATACTTATTATTTTCTTATTCCGTAAATATTAGATGATCCTGAGATCAAAACTAATCTACCCACAAATTACTATGATCCCTGACATCGACCATGGATGAGTTAGTACTCCTAATGATTCCATACCTATTTGTGTGTATAGTTAGTGAACATTAATTGATATTAATAATTAGATGTGTATGTGTGTGTGTAGGGGGGGGGGGGGGGTGGGTGGGTTGGTGGTGTTAAAGTATGATAACATGTTGTTTCTAGCATAATGACTTTAATAGGAATTGATCTATCTGTAATTCTAATTGATCACATAATAATTAGACTTAATGATATCAAACTTAAATTAACTAAGTTGGACATGCATAATCATGCATTGCATATCTAATTCTAGCAGTCACATCATACAGAGGTAGCGAGAGGCCATACGAGAGTTGATTATAAATTCTTATTATAATGTTTTAGTACAATGCACGCGTGCGATATAATCTTACCTCAGCCTGCGAAATTACTAGGCATTGGAAGCACCGACCGCCCAGCTAAGGGTCAAGTCTAAAAGCCTCTATTTAAGGGTAAGTATAGACTATAAGGCCTACTCATAATTATACCTAGAGCTTAGTTTTTTATTAAAACAAAAAAAAAAATTGATTTATTTGAATACAAAACACGAAGTTTCATAGTAAAGCAAGTTCTGGTATAATATCCGGATCTGTTGGTGCCATGTAAACTCCAACCTTAACTTTGGAGGGCATTAAATCTAAGTTACATGCAATACCTGATCACCTATATGTATTTGTTTAGCATTCTATCTAAGCATGCATTCATATGTTTGAAAGTAATTATTGAATAACTTGTTTGTAGTATGGTTAAGGGATATCTCACTAAGCTATTTAGCTTACATCCCCATAGATTACTTGTGTAGAGGGACCTATTTATTGATACAGGTTGCAGGATGCTTAAGGTTAGTGGATCATCTACTAGTTGGTGTGAGCGTAAAATTAGAGATAAGAGTATATTTCTACTATTGTAATTAGATCTTAAAACTTATTATGTGATACAATGTATTACTAGTTTATTATCTAGTATGTTACATACTTATTAGATGTAATATATCTATATATGTGATACTTATAGTTTACTAGTCATGTTATTATAACTATGTGATAATATTACTTACGCCTACATAACTCTTGGGTTGATATTTGTAGTAATAGCCTTGTATGTTATATGAATGGTTGTCAATTAGAAGGGTAACCAATCTATAATCCTTTGTATAATCTATAGTGCCTACAACGACTAGGCCACCCCTTGTGTCATGATAAGAGGTAGGTTTGTCTGGGGAGAAATGACTTCGGATGTATATTAGGTCTCTCGGATTCTCAACACCAATGTAGCCGAGTTGGAGGTCGACTCAGTGATTGCTAAGCAGGAGTGTGAGGGGTCGGACTGTTAGTAGAGCATTCACCTAGTCAACATTCGACTACCGAGAGATGTATAGTTACTCGGCTCAACATAAGGAGTTGATTAGCAACAAGGATCAGCTCAAAGTTGGTAGGAGTTAGTTGGAACAGAAGAATTTGTCTTGTTAGTCATTTTAGGCCTTGGGCTTGAGTGTGGGTTAAAGGTCTAGTTGTCTGATTCTTATTATCCCCTCTTAGCGATTTGGATTTAGGATCAAATCTTGCTAGTCTTTGTTCAATTCTCCTCTAAGGTAACAGGGCCTAAGGTCGGTAATGTTGAAGGTGTTAAAAGACTGCATAATCTTTGGGTAATTCCAATCTGTATGCATTGTCATTGATCCTTTGGAGTATTCTAAAGGGACCTTTAGCTCGAGCAAACAACTTATTTTTTCTCTTCTTCGAGAACCTCTCCTTGCTCAAGTGCAGCCATACCAAATCTCTAAGTTAAAATTATGTTAACTTTCTTCCTTTACTCCTTTCTTTTATTTTCTTGCCAGCTTGGTCAATTTGCTAAGACCTTCTCATATATCTAATGTAGAGATTGTACCCAAGTTCTCGCATCAAGGTCTTCTTGTTCGGGCATAGGTACAAGGATGTAGTCAAAGGGAAACTTTGGGTTGAAACCATAGATGACTTCAAACAGTGTTTACCTATTGGTCTCATATATAGTACGATTGTAAGCAAATTCTACTACAGGCAAACAGATATCCCAATCAGCCAAGTTCTTCCCCATTGCAACTCAAAGCAATGATCCTAAAATATGATTGATTACCTCTATTTAGCCATTGGTTTAGGGGTGATAAGAAGTGTTGAGCAATAGTTTAGTCCCTATACAATGCTAGAGCATGTTCTAGAAATAGCTCAAGAACTTTGGATCTCTGTCTAAGACTACACTTCATGCTATGTAATCGAACAATTTCTTATAAAAAGAGAGAAGCAATAGCCAAAGCATCGTTAGTTTACAGCTAGGCACAAAGTGTGCCATCTTGCTAAATCTATCTACTATGACCATCACAGAATCTTTACCTCGATTGATTCTTAATAATCCAAGAATTAAGTCCATGCTTAACTCAATCTATGGTTCAATTGGGATGAGTAAAGGCATTACTTTCCCTTGTTCAGCTCAGCATTTAGCCCTCTTGCAAGTAGCACTTCCCTTAATAACTCGGTGTACATCTCATCTCATTCTCAACCAAAAGGACCATCTACTCAACGGTTCATATGTCCTTCTCTCTCTAAAATGGCTGGAGAGTCCTCTATTGTGGGCTTCCCTCACCGGCAGCTCTCGAATTAAACAAGTCGGCACATACAATTTGCTACCTCAAAATAGATAACTATCCTCCACATGGTACTCATCCAAAGTTCTTCAATTGGCACATCGCCCAAATATAGGACTAAAATGGGGGTCATAAGGATACTGCTCTTTGATGCTCGTAAACCTTAACAATATAGTCTAGAATTCAGTTAGGAGAACATGTCTTCTTGATAGAGCATTGGCAACCACATTGTTCTTACATTATTTGTACTTTATCACAAAGTTGAATCCTTTTAAGAATTCAACCTACTATGCTTGGTGCTTTGATAGCTTGGTCTGACTTCAAAGGTGCCTCAAAGATTCATGATATGCATAGAGGAAAAACTCTCTCGGTAATAGATAGTACTACCATACTTTAAGCACTCGAATAAGGGGTAGGAGTTCCTTATCATACACTAAGTTGTTCAATTGAGACCCTCTGAGCTTCTCACTATGGTAGGCAATTAGTCGGCTTTTTTGCATTAAAATAATGCCTATACCAATGCTTGAAGCACCATATTCTAGCTTAAAAATCTTCTCAAAATCGAGCAAGGCTAATATAAGTACGGAAGTTAATCTTGCCTTCACTTCAACAAAACTTCCCTCCTCTCTTTCTCCCTACTTGAACTCAATGCTTTTCTCTGTTAACTCAGTAAGGGGTGCAACAATGGTACTGAAATTTCTATTGAATCATTGATAAAAAGAATGCCAGTTTGTGAAAACTTCTCACCTCAGTACAAGTGATTAGAGTCAACCATTCAAATATGGCTCAAATCTTCTCATCATCTACTCATAAGCCCCCTCCACCAACTACATAACCCAGTAATACCACTTCTTCCTGGCAAAAACAAAACTTCCTTAAATTGCCAAATAACCTCTCAACTTGAAGTCCATTTAGCACGGCATGGAGATGTTTTAAGTGACTTCGTAAGTTGACACTATATACAAGGATGTCATCAAAGTACACCATGACACTTCTCCTAATTAGACTCCTCAATAAATGGTTCATTAGTCTCATGAAGGTGCTCGACTTATTTGACAAGTGAAAAGGCATAACCATCCACTCATAAAGTCCATGCCAAGTTTTAAATGCGATCTTCCACTCATCTCCTAACCTCATACAGATCTGATGGCAACCAGACTTCAACTCAATTTTATTAAAGACCTTAACTACTCGATTCATCCAACATGTCATCTAATCTGGGAATGGGATACCTACACTTGATTGTGATCTTATCCATGGCTTTGCTATCTATGAATATGCAACATGTTCCATCTATCTTTAGCAAAAGGAGCACTAGCATAGCATAAGGCTAAGGCTCTCCCTCACATATCCTTTTTCCAAAAGTTTATTGACTAGTCTTTGAAGCTCACCAACTTGTTCAAGATTCATCTGATAAGCTGGCTTGTTCAATAGGGCAACGTTAGGTATCAAGTCAATACAGTATTCAATGCCTTAGAAAGGGGGTAGTTCTTCGGGCAAAGCTCCTTGACCTCTAATGGTAGCTTAATCTACTCCTTCAACTCTAGTAGCCTCTTAACCAACATAAAAGTCAACTTATTAGCCTTTATAGCTTCTTAGAGCTCAGCCCTGCTCATAATCAAAGTCTTCTTAGATCCTTAAGTAAGTTTAGCTTACAGCTTGCTAATTTGACTCAGTGTCATAGGGTTTAAAGTGATCTTCCGCCCATCTTTCTCAAACACATAGGTGTTTCTAAACCCATCATATATAACCCTCCTATCAAAAAGTCAAGGTTTAGCTAGCAAAATATGAGACGCACACATGGGTAACATATCATAGAGAATTTCATCAGAATAATTTCCAATAGAGATCAACAACAAGACTTGCTAAATGAAATACAATGCTCCCTTTTCATTCAGCTAATGTAGCTTATACAGTTTCGGATATAGGATAGTTGGCAACTTTAGTTTCTTGATAAGGTCGACAGACACAACATTACTGCAACTCCCACTATCTACTATAAGCACGCAAACCTACTCTTGCAAGTAATATGGAATTCTCTCTCTACTCTTCCTCAACAAATGGTTCTATACTCATTACACAACAGATAATTAAAGTTAGTTTGTCCAAGTCCTCAACAAACATATCTTCCTCAATCTGGTCGACATTAACATCAACCTCATCTCTTACTTCGTTTTGCTCCTCTAGTTCCTCATATGTGCTTTCCACTTCAATCTTTGAAACATCTCCCTTGATAATCATGGTCCTTCGGTTCGGGCATTGAGCAACCATGTTGATAGGAATCAAGCTACGGAGCTCTCGACTAATAGCCAAGCCCAAAGATTGGAAGGCCTGGCAAGGCAGATTTTCCTACTCTAATCGACTCCTGCCAAAGCCTAGTACTTCTTTGCCGAATCACTCTTTATGCCGAATCAAATGATTGCCTATTTCTCGCAAATAATGTACCAAGAAGCGAAAGACCTAAACAACAGCCAATCCTTATTCTTACTCATGCCTAGCCAATCATTTACTCAACATCACCTTTGCCGAGATGCTGAGAGAGAGAATCCAGGCTAACTAAGCCACCCCTACTTGAACAAGCAAACTAACCATGCTTTTTTACTCGCATCTCTTAACAGCATCACCAATTGGGCATCGCTACAGGTACAGAATCATGTGTAGAATTCGTTACACCAATGATTTTTTTTCTTGAATATTCATTTTTACTCTTTTATATCTTGTATATTACTTCCTTAGGAAATGCCCTTTTGTCTTTTTCCTTTTGGGTAAGTTGCCCTAACTTGTAGGTATAAATACCTTTGTAATTGTAGCTGCAAGAGATAGATTATCGTTAATACACTTAAGTATTTCCTTCCCTGTGTAAACATTGTCTGTTTACTCTCAACAATACTCTAATCCTAACCCTTGAGCAAGGTTAAGTGGCGAGTAACCTCACCAACCAATTTGTGTGTAATATTAAATTATACCGTAAGCCCTCAAAAGTTCCATTGGTGCATCAAATCCATTTGGAGATGTTCATAGGTTTTTGCTTACTCTTCCTTTGCATTTGTCCTTTCGTACATTCACCATCACTTCCTTTCAAGCTTTCTACAAGCTTAGACTTATCCAACAACCAACCTTGTCTGTTCTTAGTTACAATTTGCAACACATGTACCCAAATCCTTCTCATTTAAAGCACTTAATCTAGCTAATCTTCCTTTTAGATCCATACCCCTTCTCATATGTTCTGGTTAACACATTATTATTAGGTTGGCCCTTCTATTCAGCTTTGACATCTACCTTTCTAGTCGGTATGGTACTTGACTAAACTCGGTAACTCCCATAAATAAGTCAGCTTAACTAATTAGGTCGACTCATTAGAGGTCGGGTTGTCCTACTTCTTCTCTATCTCTCCACTCACTAAGCTATTCGTATAGCCTCATCTAATGTGGTGAACTATTGAAACTCCACAATATCTTAGATATCATTTCTTCATCCAGTAAGAAATTTGGATACTATTCAAGCCAATGGCTCATCCACTTCACAATGAATCATAAGTTTCTGGAATTCTCGAACATATTCATCAATAGTTTGGCCTCCTTGCCTTAGCTCTTGAAGCCGATCGAAAGTATCTTGCAAATAGGTATCTGGCACAAACCTGTTTCTAAGGGTCCTCTTCCTCAGGCCAAGTATTCACCTCTTTGTATCCTTCTCATCTTCTCATGATTTGGAAGTTTTTCCACCACATCATGGCATATCCTAAGAACTCAACAATAGCGGTCCTCACCTTCTCTCAGTCCTGGTATTGGTAATAATAAAAAACACACTCAACTTTCGCTTCCTAATCTAAATAATCATCTATACTCCTAAAACCACTAAAGCTCATAATCTAAATCTTCACATGGTCAGCAGCTCAAGGTGCTCGAGCTCACTCCTCTTCTTCTTCAAACTCATCATCTATATCACCTAAGTCAATCCTTATTCAAACTCGTCCTCCTACTCCACCTCAAACTTATCTAGCTAGGTTTGGTCCTCTAACAGGTTGAGTAACTTGTAGAGTGTTCTACACAGCCTCAATAGGTCAATAGTTCATTACATAAACAACTCTAGTTAAGTAAGCTATGAGATTAGCTACCTCATCTAGTCGTTTGTCTGTACCTCTAGGGGTTCCTTAGGGCTATCAACCATGGTGGACAATGCCATTATTATCATCCCCAATACCAGCGTCAACACTTGAGTCCATCATTTCCTCAACAAAAACTCAATAACAAAACTCAAAATCCAATACACAATGGATGCAGTTCTTTCATGCCAAACAACACAAACACACACTTAAACACTTCTTCACATGAAAGTTTAGTATATCACAAACACAACAACCACTTCCAAGATCAACGACCAAACTAAAGCTTGCTCTGTTTTTATATACTCAAAATAGGGAAAAACAAAGTATGTAACCTAAACAAGCTATTACTCCTTCTACTTACTCAAACCTTAATAGCAAACTTCTAGACAACTACAATACATTACCACAACAATTACTACTCATAAGAATGCTCAAACACAACTTGATCTGATACCAAGATGATGTACTACATTGAGAGTTGATAAGGGTGATCGTATTAAGGTGAGTCCAAGCTTCTAGAAAGCTTGATGAAAGAGATGGGAACAGTACGAAAACGGGGAAAGTAAACCAAGCAACCCATAAACAGCTCTAAGGATATGATGTACTAGGAAACTTCTAAAGACTTACAGCATAACTTGATATGACACACGAGATGGTCTGATGAGAATACTCGCCATCTAGCCTTACGTAAGGATTAGGATAAAAGTGAGATAAATAAGCTAATAAGAGTAATGTTTACATAAAGGAGTAAAGTATATTCAATATTCTGAGATAAGATGATTCCTATGGCTATATGTACAGTAGGTACTTATACCCGAAAAACTAAGGCAACTTGCCTAAAATGGAAACGAAAAAAAGTGTAATGTCTAAAAGAAGTATTATATGAGGAATAATAATGAAAATTCACATAAAACAATGACTAGTGCAGTAGAATCCTTCACATGGGTCTAGACATGTAGTGATAGCTTACTAAAGATGCTTTTAGTGGAAATAGACAAAAAGGTACAGTCAGGATGGAAGCTGCCAAGCAAGGGTGTTGATTAGAGGTAGGTCCATCCAAGGAAGAACGGCTTCAAATGTGTGTTAGGTCCCTTGGATTCTCAACACCAATGTGGTTAAGCTAAAGATCTGCTCAGTCATTACTGAGCAAATGTATGAGTTGGACTATCAGTATAGTATTCACTTAGTCGACACTCAATTACCAAGAGATGTGTAGTTACTCAGCTCGGCATAAGGAGTTGGTCCGAAGTAAGGATCAACTCAGCTTCGGCAAGAATTGGCTGGAGTAGAAGAATTTACCTTATTAGTCCTTCCAAGCCTCGAGCTTAGCTATGGATTAAAGGTCTAGTAGTCAAATTCGTATCACATACCATATTAAAAGTGTTGATACACATTTTTGGGAGAGTGATTGAGGTTGCAAGCAATCTACATAAGTAACATATGTAAGCTATCAAAGAGGCACCATAGGTAGTTTCAACGTTGCCATTTCGATACTTAAGTAAGTAGAGTGTTTAGGGAGTGTTAAAAGGAGTCGAGGTGTACAATAGTGAAAGAGTGAGGATCCTTTATTCATAATGGTTACCTAGTATTTATAGGTATTGCAGGTAAGCTACTTATGGAAAATGAATCACCATCTTAGGATCCTCTTAGGATCTCATAGAGAGTATCTCAGGTTAGGTGTGTACCAACTATGAACTTTATGTTTTTTGGTCAAGCTATCCTATTTAGTCTTCTTTTAAACTTATGGGCTAAGCTTACGCATTGTGAGCTTGAAGGCCTAAGCTCCAATGTGTAAAGGTGGAGATAGGAGCTTAAGGATGTTTCAATTGATCTCTTGGAAGCTTAATATGTGCTTTAGTGAGATTACCCTTGATATTGGTAACTTAGAATCGGTCTGATGAGCTTGGCCAAACTTTTAAAGGCTTAGACTATAGTCTAAGGAGGTCAGTCATGGTTTATGAACTCTAAAGAGGCCAAATAGGGCTTTATGGGCTCAGTGTATACTCTAATGAGTTTGTCTTGAGCCTAGAAGCCCATGCCCGAAATAGCATATTAACACTTCCCCTCTAACCCCTAACCTTACTTGTTTTCCTTACATGCCTATAAATAAATTAAGCATTAGACGAAATTTGCTTTTATGATATTTTAGCAAAATCTAAGGTCTTTCTTTTAAACTTCAAATTGCAATTTAAGCTTTGTAATTCTCCCTTCTTCTTCATCATGTTTTAGTTTTTTCGACTCTTCAATTATTCATCAAGCATGGAAGGTACAGATGTGATATTTTCTACCTCTTCTCACACTAGTGGTGATAAATGGAGCAACCACCCCCACCTTTGACACCACCACCACCTCCACATACCCCTTCCCCCCAATGCAACGATGAGCCTTTATAAAGTCAAAACTTAATACAACAGCAACGATGAGTGGTGCCATAAACGTGATTGGTGATAGATCAGCAAACATTGATAGATTGCTAAGAGATGTGCATGTAAATGATAAGGAAGATGCAAAGACAATGATCCTTATATCTATTGAAGTAGACATGAGCAATGCACCTAATAAAGTGCCAATAAGCTTTCAAATTTAGAGTTTAGCAGTATTTATGCTTATTTTGACCTACTTCCCCTAAGTTAGGTGTTAAAAAGACTTAGGAGGGAAGTCCGTGTTACACCGAGAGCAAGAACTTAGTATCGCTTTTATTACAAGCATTTCGAATATGGGCACCATGTTCCTTTAGGCACTTATTAAAAGGTTTTTTTTCAATTATCGTTGTGTTACCCCTAATTAGCTCCTAATGCATATCACATCCTGGTTGCAATTGAAGGACTATGCTAGAAGTTTATGCTAGGGGCAACTCCCCAACTGTTTATGAACTTTTATGGTTTGAAACGTTTGAGTGATGATTGGTACTATCTTATGAGTCAACCTTACGAGAAGCTCGTGACTTCATTTGTTTACAAATGGAAAGAGAAGTTTAATGGTAATCGAATTAGAGGTCACTGTAGACTTTCAGACCAATTAGGTTGAGCATTATAACATTGATGGCTAATGACAATAAGGTGGCTTAGTACATTGTTGGTGAGTTTGAGAAGAGGGGTTAACTGTTCATCGCAGAAAAAGAGGTTCACCAGTTTCTTAACATTAAGTTATTCCCAATAGAGATGAGAGAAGGAAGGATGGTGGAGGTACCAATTGAGACTTTTGCCTTGTTAAGGTGGTCTTGCTGTAAGGGAGTTGTTCGTTTATTATGTTAAGGGAATAAGATCCCCAAAGTTCTCATGCTTAGCATGGTACCTTGTTATATTTATCTTCATTTTTATGCTTCTAAATTTCTTCAATTTGTTGTACAGTAATGAAAGAGTTTAGCATTTTTGCCCTCAAGGTGGCTAACAAGAAGTCTAGCAAGGTTAGAGGAAAAAAGGATGCCCTATTATAGAAGAGAGTTCCACCACCTCCAAAGGATAAATTACTAATTACTAAGGCCTCACGTTTTAGTAAAGATTCTAATTCATTAGAGTTAAAGCTAAAGACGTTGGCTAAACAGGACTATGAGTGGTTGAAGAAGCATTCAAGGGGAGATGCAGTTAAGCAAGGCTATAAAGCAAGCCAAAACATGAGGTCATGACCATAAGCGAGGATGATCCCTCCAAAACATAAGATTTTAGGTAATTCATGAGCCAAAAGAAGGAGAAGCATAAGCTAGTTGAGTTGAAGGGGAAGAAGCTTGAAAATCCTAATACTTTCAGGTCCTCATCTCACTCATTCCCCTAAATCTCAAGGGTTGGTGTATCATCACAAGTAGGATGTTTATACAAAAGATTAAGGCCTCGGTCAACATGAGGTATATAAAGAGCTATATAGGAGGCTTATTCTTGCCCAAAGACAAACTTTTCCTTGAGGATACCTTTAGGGACTCAATCTACACAAAGCTTTACGATGTAAGTATCCTTTGAGTAATAGATTAGATAAATAAGTTGTAAACCCCGCAAATTTAACCATTTGAGTGTAAGATTAAGCCCAAATATTGTAAATAACTTTAGGAGTCGATAAGGCTGAGTAAGATAAAAATTTTATTAAGTTATAAATTTGAATATATTATGAGTAATAAAAACCCTAAAATTTTAATCAAAACTTAAATCCCGTACAAAATCCCTAAATCTAATATATGCGAAAATACCCGAAATCAAACTCAAACCTGACTAAAACCTTAAAATTATAACTTTAAGCTTATAAAATGAATAAATGCAACTTAATAGTAATATAACTATAGTCGATTGCAATTATTATCGACTAAATCGCGTAATCGTATAAAACTTTTAACGAAAACATTAAAATAACTCGTAATTATTATTAACGTAACATGTACCAATTAAATTAATAAATTTTCATAAACTTCAGAAATTAATTTAGAAATATTATTTTTATTATTTTTATGTTTAGAAAATATACATATACTTATTTTTATTTTCCTTTTTCTTTCTTTTTCCTTCTTCTTTTTTCTTTTTTTTTTTTTTTACTTTTCCACGTGAATTCCTACGGCAATGTGCAACAGCCCATGTGCTTAATTCCTTTATACAAGTGTCACCAATTTGTGTAATAAAAGACAAATTAATTAAAGTAAATGTCATGTCCTAATTAATGATTTGATTCAAATGGATTTGCTTCTTGATTTCCATTGTGTTTGCTTCATTCTCCTAAAAGTTTCAACACGATTGGAAATTGAAACCAAGGAAAAAGAGAAAAAGAAAACCAAAGCAAAGCAAATAACATATACACATAACTTAGTAAATACTTAGAATAACAAGAACAAGAACAAGAACAACAAGAGGGCTAAGGAAAATTATCAATTATATTACTAAAATAATTAGGTAAGCTTATTTATTTTGCTTATACATATGTATATCATATAGTATGTACATGTATATTAAGTATTTGTTTATTTACTTGTACACATCTGTATACATGAATAGATAAATATATATATGTATTATGTATTTTCTTATTTATGTATTTACATATGTATGTAGGCATGGGTATATGTATTATTATATCTAATATACGGTATATGTATCTAGGTATAAATAGTAATACATATAATATGTATATTCCTATACATGTATGTTTGTATATATGTACGCGTGTATATTATATATATATATATATGTATATTTAGTATTTTTATTATATAGTATATGTATGTATACACCTATAGTATATGTATATGTACTAGGTATTTCCTTTATATACATGTATATGTACTTAGTATTTTATTTAATTATTTTATGTATATATGCATGATTCTATATATATATGTAATTATTATTTGTTTTATTATATGAGGTATATACATGTATATGTATGTAGTAAATATATGTATATATACTTAGTATTTTCAAAGTATAAGAATTTTAGTATATATTCGTATATATACATATAGTTGGACATGTTGGATATATAGGCATATATGTATACAATTAATTGTATTTTTGTACATATGAATATATATAGTATAATCGTATATGTACATAAGTATATAAAGTATAAATAAGTATACGTTATACTTGTACATAATGTATAAGTAAAGTTAGAATAATTTATTATATGAAGTATAGTATATGTATAAATGTATGTATATAAATAGTGACGTATACATAAAAATATGAGTATAATTAAATAATATATACAATATATTATACTATTAGTTTAATAAATAGAGTAAGTTAATAGATATATGTACATAAATACCGTAAATTTGGAAAAAGATTGATAATTAAGTAAATTGGAAAGTTTGATAAGATATAATCATAAGTATTTATATATATATAATTATACCAAAAAATAGGAAAATAATGTAAAATTATGAAAAATATGCAAGTATGATACGTAACACCCTCACGTACTACCACGTCATCATATTTGTATAAATTAAGTAATTTTTTAAATTAATAATAATAATAATTAATTAAGTAGAAAAAAATAAAGTAGAAAATTTAATTTGATAATTATAAAATCTAAAAAAAAAAGTAAAAATAAGTAATTATAGTAAAATAAGCTTAAAATAAGAAAATTATTGATTATATGATCTAAGTAATTATTAAATCATAAATATACTAAGAAAAACTTAAATTAATATTTTATAACTTTTTAAGTTAAAACAATAAACTTTGTGATATTTTCATATCACAGTCAAAACTGTAAGTTACAACGTTCAAAACGGACCTCACTACGAGAAAGTATGCTCGAAAACAATGAAAATGGACTATAAGTTCATAAAAATCCGAGCTAAATCGAAAAAATTATACGCAATTCGATAAAAAGCTCGAATTGACAATTTTACGCAAATCAATAGTTGAGTTAAGTAAACAATACGACTTAACATTTTAGTTTAGTTATCTCAATCCCAAACTTATTACTTTTCGTATTCCTAAATGTTAAGTGATCCCAATACAAATACCAACTTACCAAGTAGACTTTTATGACCGTTGATAAACTTAATAACCAAGTAAATACTCTTAATGACTCTATACTTGTTTTGTACTTGTAATTAGTATACCTAAAGTAAATATTAATAATTTGATGCATAGGGATGTAGGTTATGCATGTGTTTAAATACTAGTTGTATATTGTGTAAAAGATTGTGAAACATAATAGCTAAATAATTAATTGCTTGATTTATTACTGCATAATTGAACAGTTTGTTGATATTTGTTAATCACCTCATAAGTCGACTTAATCATATTTGACTTAACTAAAATTAAATGGATCGTGCATAAGCACGAACATTGCATATAATGTTCCGTCCGTTACCTCATGTAATTGGTAATGAAAGGCTTTAGAGAGATAGATTTCCACATGATTTGATTAGTACAGTGTAAGAGCATTGGTATAACAAGACCCTATCCTTGGCTCGTGGGTTTTATTAGTGCTAGAGACGCTAATAGTGGGTAGCTAGGGGTCGCATCTAGAAAGCACCATTGTAGGATGTAAGTGTGGACTGTGGGAGCCATTTCACCGTTACACCTAGCAATTTTTATACTACTAATTGTTGGAAATAGAAACCTATTTCGTAAAACATGGAATTTCTATATATGTTTATATATGGTTAAAAATCTAGGTGCTAAAGCCCGGTTGTGATTGGTGTCGATGTATTTCCAACCTTTACTTTAGAGGATGTTAAATTCAATGTTGTATGCAGCACCGGTCAACTCCATATATATTGTTTGACATACTATTTGTTCATACATTCATATGTTTGTTAATAAACTATTTGATAACATGTTTTGTAGTATAGTATAAGAGATAACTCACTAAGCTCTTATAGCTTACTCTCCAATAGTTTTCTTTTGCAAGTTGCTAGATAATCGAGCAAGGGTTGAAAGCTGAGTGTTGAGTACCAATGTGGAGGTGCTTAAAAGTTAGAATCTGATAATAGACTATATAAACGGTTTGAATTATTACATATAATTATTAATATTATATTTAGATTTTATAACTTTCGTAAGTTTAAGTTCTAGAACTTTACTACCTAATCTTATCGTTTGGTAAGAGATACCGATTGTTTTCTATTCTGATGAATTGTGGCTTATCGGATATCTATAGTCACTTATATGATATAGTAAGTTAATTAAATTAAGAATAAAAAACTTTAATGATTAATTGTTTAGAGTCTTGCAATCTCTAGCTTGCAAGACCGTTTTTTTGTATTAAGAGTGCATACGTAATATGAAAATTTTAGACAATCCAACTATGCCCCCATTAGAGTCATGACATAAGTCTTGATACGATGGAGTTGTTGATTTCATTAATGCCATTCCAAGCAAGTACACACATTATTGACATGTTCAATGCATGTAGGACCAATAAGTAAAAGTTACTCCAAGATGCTACCCATCATGACATTGTACGTAGAAAGATTGATCAATTACAATCTAAAATTAACACTTTATCATAGAAAGTGTAAGACATGGAAGACAATATGATGGGGGTAGAGTGAAGGCCTTACATAAGGCTATGGAAGCTAATGATCAATTGAAGACAACATAGACGGGGTAAAGTAAATGTGAGAGTAGATCAACTGGGGAGCTAAGAGGATTACCAAGCTCTAAAGTTGGTTTTTAAATATTTTCTATCAAGATTTAGAAGAAAAGGTGAAGGACCTTCAATCCAAATTATCAAGTATGGATACTAAGTGAACAAATGTGAAGGGCAATTTCACTTTAGTAGATATAGTAATGAATGCTATGAGAGGGATGAGAAGGAGCACAAGCACTTCACCAAATTCATGATATTAGGGTAGCAAAAGTCACCATAATATAAGTTATAATAGGATGGCTAAGCTCTTACAGCGGGCATGTAGCCATTACAAAAATATATAAGGACATGTTTTAGTGCCTTAATAGCGCTTGCCACAACAAAAGCATATAGTGACTATTGCCGCTCTGATATGTGCATCAATCAATAACGAATTACATAAATTTAAGGGCATCAATTGCCACCCTAATAGCTCCCACCACAACAACCACATATAGAGATAACGGTAATCGCCTTAATAAGCCAATCATTCAATAACAAAATTTGTAAATTTAACAGCATTAATAACTACCCTAACAACTCTTGCCACAACAATTATATATTAGGATAACAATAACTTGGCTAAAAAGTGAGTCCATAAAAAGGTAAATATTATATTATAAGGGCACCAATATCCGCCTTAAGAAATTAAAAAGGCAATTTAAAAAAAAAAGAAAATTATTAAATAACCTAAATGAACATGAGAGATTAACAAAATATTCATTACCATAAAAATAAACTCAAAAGTCATTGCATATAGTTTAGGAAAGTTTGTATCCCAAATATTAAGAAAATGAGAGTAACAAAGTAGCTAATAATATTACATTTCATAAGCCAATCCCCACAAGTGTAACATCCCAAAAAACCTCCAAAAAAAAAAAAAAAAAAGAACTACTGATCCAATTCATATCAACAGTGCTTCCATTCACCCATCATTCTAGTAATCCATATATCTTCAATCAAAATCCACATCTTTAATTTAAAGTCTTGATCCATATATCTTTAGTCAAAAATCCACTTCCTCAATTAAAAGTCCACATCTCTAGTCAAAAGTCCTCATCTTCATCAATTTCCATCTACACTGAAAGACAATTATATATCAAATCAAAAGCCACCATCATATACTAGAATAATACTAAACACCCAAACACAACTATCAAACATTATTTTCACCAACCATGCCATGTCCACAAACACCACTAGACAATAAACAATGCCTTAACACACCACCACATATATAGCACCAGCATACAAAATACCACCACGATATAGCATAGTAACACAACACAACATCACCTTACAACAAAACACATAACAAGACTCCCAAAAATATAATCCAGCATCTATATTTCAATGTCATTATGTTTTTATTTTTCTATAATGACTAGTTTTTAATACCATAAATTTCTGATGATGTTGTCTCCATTTTTATAGGTTTTTTTTTTCTTTTTCTGATTCTAATATATTCCATAAGCTTTAACCAAAAAAGTGAACCACATAATCTTAGGTGGTAACAGTTCTCTTTAATAGCAGCAAAACTCATAAAGAATGGCAACAAGAAGGCTCAAAAGATGCAATACAGCTTGCCAATGTTGCTTTCCAAGCTAGACACTTGACATTTTGCCAATTCTTCTTTAACATGGAAACTAGGAAATTTATACTAAGATGCACCTTCTGAAAAATCCATTTCTCCTCCATGTTGATGTTGCCAACAACAGCAGCATCACTCTAAAGTTTACTATTTTGCAACTCCACTTAAGAGTATGTGATTATTTACAAAGATCAAACAACAATAGTAATATATAGCCATTATCAATATAGCACTACCAAGAAGCAAAGCAATTGCAACAAAACATGACCATAACTTCCTCATAACGATAATAAAGAATTGATTTTGTCATTCCTTTTTTTTTTTTAAACTTATATACAAAACTTACGAGATGTAGTGGTCAAGTAATCGATACACCAACAACATCTCCTATAGTCCTTAAGGAACTATAAGATTTGATTAAATGTTCATCGCCCTTAGTAGGAACACAAACATGTACTTCACACCAATTAAGGCTTAATGTCTCTCCCTCAACCTGTGTTGTTGGATCCATACTATGAACCATCCTCTTTGCAACTTTTTATCTATGGTGAGCTATGCCCTTCAAGACAACAAAGGATCCCTACTGCTAGCTAAAACAAATAAATAAAATATAACTATTTAATATTTCAATCTAGTTAAGAAATTAACACATATTGACCTCTACTCGTATGGGTTCTTAGCTTTCTTGGTGTCTATCATTATATACCTACAATAGCCTCACCTTTTGTACTAATGCCTTTCAACATCAATTAAGCAATTAGGATAATGAATCTTTTGTTATGCAAGAAAGATCTAAATTATATAGCATCACTACTGGCAAAAAGAAAATGAAAAGGAATGAAAATTGATTATTATAAATGCATTCTTAAAACTATTAAATAGAAATGGATGAACTGTTATTCTAAACTTTCTAAACTTCCAACTTTTTATAAAATTGTTCTAAGTACTTACAAATAAATCTAAATTGTTGTTTTAAAATCACTATTAAAAATAATTTACGAGAATTTATGAATACAAGTAATTCATTGGAGTCTATTAACAAGTCCTGAGTTAAGTTGTTACAAACAAAGCAAACATCCTACTACACTTTTTCTCAAATGGCCTTATTTAATGCATAATTCAACATGCAAGACCACTATCAAACAATCGAACACACTTGAATCACCAATCGAGTCATCAACAATTATCCCAACTTAGCCCCCATCAAGTAAAAATTAAAAGAGCAACAG
The DNA here is from genome assembly GCA_024138015.1 of Lumnitzera littorea. NCBI lineage: Eukaryota > Viridiplantae > Streptophyta > Magnoliopsida > Myrtales > Combretaceae > Lumnitzera > Lumnitzera littorea. Next base: position 31,202,142 of record JAMXBB010000008.1, read on the forward strand.
AATAAAGTGTTTCAATTCTATCCAATCCAATCAGCAGGAGCAAGACAACCTAACCATATGCTAAGTGAAGCTTCATTAAATTATACCATTACATTGTAAAATGTTATTACTTTACTTACCTGTATTGGTCTATGCTCTAAATGTGGAATTGTAGGGATGTAAGCAACATCTAAACTTTGGGGCCTATGGTCAGAGCTTAATGTCGGGAGTTTATCATCAAAATTTAGCACTGGTAAATTATTATCTGGACTTAGTGTAGGAGTGTAATTTGAAAGGCTTCTTGAAGTGCCAACTGAGATGCCCCTTTGTTGCCTATTTTCCATGACAAGTGATGTCAAATACTAAATTTGTTGGTACATTTCATCAAATTGTGATTGATATTCCAAGTCCCTCCTTTGACTAGCGACATGACTAAGAATAACCTCCCAAACATCAACAAGAGAGACACCTAAATCATAAGTTCGAATGCGCCTAAATTTCTCTTTTACCATAACTCTAAAGTACACATCATCCCAACCAAACTTACTTTCATCGAAGCCATCATCATTCAACTCCTTCATGTTATCCAATTGAATTGTATATAATTAGAAGATGAATAAATAAAAAAAATTAGCTTCTCTTCATTAAAATGTATATATACATTAGAAGATGCATAAATAAAAAATCAGCTTCTCTTCATTAAAATGTATTTAGCAACTAAGAAACTTACAATGGCTTTCCCGACCACCTCGTTTGCAAGAGTACCATCTCGTTTCAAATAGCAAACCCTAAACATATGATCCCATGTTGGAACGCTTCCTAATTTCTCTTCTTATGTATTACATAATAGATATTATATATGGAGCTTATCAACAAAGGAATTATATTATTATTTTTTTTAATTATTTGGCAAGTGGAATGAGATTAGTTTAGTTGTACACATAGTAAAGAAAATAATCACATGACAACCACACCCAATAATATAGAAAATATACCATGTATTATTAGTTCTTACCTCTATCTCCCTTATCATTACAAAGCTCCTTTGTCCAATGCAATGGATCATTCGTTGTTTTGCACGATTTTTCTTATTTTGGTCACATGTTTCGTAATTTTGAATCAAGAGAAACAACGAGAGGATTTGTGGCAAATGATAATTAAGTATGCAATACTTAAAAAATTTATTTGCTACAAATCATGGTTTCTTATTTCAACCAGTATTCAATAAGCTTTTTTCCATTGGGGTACCATCATCAGGTGGTTTCTCTAATTCTTCAAGTAGCATATCCGGTTCAAAATAATTTTTCTTCAAATAGTCTTCCAACTTTTTCCACTTCTTACTTATGGAATCCAAGAGGTACTTATCGATCAGGGGTTATTTCAAATCTTGACTACGAGAAGACTGTAACGCAATAAAATATTATGTGTCCCCTATCTAATATCTATTCAAAAAGTTAATAGATTGGAGATATATATATATATCACTTACCTTTACAAACTTTAACATGTTTTCCTTAGCATCTTTAGGCATTTCTTTCTAAGATGCATATTCCAATGAAACATGGGTCCCATATTGTGCCAAAGTCCCTAAAAAACCAGTTAAATCTTTTCTAGTTTCTTTATCACTAGGCTATCCATATGAGTTAAAATGATACTTTAATACGCTTCTCTTGGGGTTGGCACCAAAGTTTGCTCATGTATGTGGGGCTATGAACACCATCCTTTATTACCTTACCATCTGGTGTAAAAGGATAAAGATAACGTTAAAATCAAAATAAATTAAGGAAAAAGAAAAAAAAAAAAGAAAGACGAAGAAACTACACAAGTAACAGAAAACAAATATATAACGCAAGTTCATTGCGTAAACTAAATCTGTAGCCCGGTCGAGGTGTCGCTTGTGCCACCGCCACATGTGAGTCATCGCTTTGAGTCGGGGACCCATTTACTCTTTGCACTTCAGCAGGTCGATTTTCTCTTTACGCTTCAATTGGTCGATTTTCTCTTTACGCTTCAGCGGGTCGATTAGCTCTTCATGCTTCAGTAAGTTGATCAGAGCATTGTTGAATGGATATATCCCTCCCGGTTCTTCTCCTCTTAGGCAATTGCTACATATTGTTAAAATGTTAAAAAGCAACGCATGCATCTCTTGATTGGTAAATTCTTGCAAAATAGGATAAAATATTAAGTGCTACCTGAAGTTGGGATTATAGATTGAGATTGCTTGGCTCAGTGTTAGGAGAGAGCATATTGTCGCAAGTGGTGTAGGCTAGATTCGATCCTAGTTCATTTGTTATTTCCCTCTTGGATCTTATCCTCATGGATTGCTAAAACAAATAAGCATGCCATCGGCATCAATGTATACTCGAGAAAAGGCTTACCAAAAAAAAAAAAAAATGCCACACATCAGAATAAGAATGAACATAGCAGTGCTGTTTTCAGGGTGTACAATATTAGAAGTTTACCGAAAAAAAAAAAAAGAAGTACAGAAAATAGCAGGGTTCTTTTACTGAAGTTTTACAAGTGCAAAGACCAAATCACATGGTGAAATAGGAGGGACAGCCTTGTTATATGTCATAGGCCATTAACAGGTTGGAAAGTACATAGTAAGAAGCATCATAAGCCTAATAAAGACTAGATCACATGGTAAGAAACATGGTGCAACATTAACAATTTGTTGGAAAGGCAACTTCTGGAGACATCTTTGGAGTGTTTGGAGTTTTGTGCCATAGGTCATAGCCGCTAACAGTTTGAACATTAGAGATCTCACAACTACTAAGACTACCAAGAACTTCACTAATAAGCCTAATAGAGGCAAATAAGGAGGCTGGTCGTATTTTGATGAATAACCTCTTTCAGTTGTGAAAATAGCGTTTGGGCAAAGTTTCAAGACACTCTTTTGCAAAAGCAATCCTTATATTGAAAAGCACAAAATGTCATTCAAATAACATATTCCACAACGGTTTAGCAAGCACAAATCATAAGTAGGAAAAGAAAATCGTGTCACAAATCATTTAACGAAAAAATATTCAGAATATCGGAACAGGATCAACATAGTTTATGTTCATTAACCTGCAAGTGAGTTGGTGTTGTAGTACTCGTGTTGTTAGAACTTGATTGGTGATTTTCACCTTGTACGGGGCATTGCTTGCTAGTTGAAAATCCACCATTTTTCGTCTTCATAGCTAAAACCTAGAAATAGAAAAAAACAAAAAAAAAAAAAAAATTTATTCAACTAATCTATACATTGAAAAATAAAAGTACAATATTATTCCCAAAAATAAGCAATAACATCAATGAGGTAATATGACCATGCACATTGATTAAAATGGGAAATTCACAAAGAAAGCCGATAATAAAGTTAAAAATAAATGCTAACAATTTTGAAATGATAAAGAATCGTGCATATCATACTCACCAAAGAGAAACTTTATATTTTAACAAAGTAAAATCAATACTCATCCATATTGTTCATTGGGGTATTATCTTCACATTGTCTTCCTTGTGTTGGGTTTACTTCTAATGTAGTTCCATTCATATCCACTCTAATCCAGCTTAACTCTTGATTCTTGTCATGCGCTTGTTGACTACATGTTTCACTTTATAAATATGACTCTACATCTATGGTGGAATCCCTACCCATATTAAAAGTCTCTAGCAATTGTTTTAATAACAACATGTCATCTCTTAGCTATTAAGTCCTCTACATAAAATACTTATTGTACTTGAGATGCTACTACAAAGAGTTCTGCATTGTTTGGCCAAGTGAAATTAACTAGTGTAAAATCATGGTTATTTTGCTTTATCTTTCCTTAAGCTACCTAATCACACTCAAATATAACTACTCTCTTATCTATAAAGTAGTGTAACTCAATAATATTTTTCAAAACTCCATAACATGTAACATCTCTAATGATAGGGTTGCTATCACCGACATTAGCAAAACTTGTTGTCTTTGCAAAAACAACACCACAATTTTGTGTTTACCTCTTTCTGTCAATTTTTTTCACATGAAACCTAAACCCATTGACAATAAATCCTTTGTATCTTTTACCCATTAAATTGGGGTCACAAGCTGATGCTTTAAGTTCTACAGATATATATCCTTTTTCTACAAAGTGAGATTCTTGAACCTATTTGAATGTTAAAATTTGTGAAAAATAAATTTTTGAAAAAGAATTCTTAAATATTGAAATATAACTTAACTTTGTTGGCAAACCATGATGCAAATATTCGCACATGAATTCTCTCAATATCTCTTCCTTTTACAAGAGTCTTGATTTTGGATTAAGCAATAATGTTCTCTACATGTATCATAAAATATTAAATTAATAAGAAAAATGAAGATCGAATCACACTAAGCTTTAAAAATCCTACCTAATAAAAGGATTCACTTCATCACAACTGAACAAAACATATTGATGTGCTTTTGCCAATATTTCCCTATCTAACTCTCTGACTTTACCTTACTTACTCTTCTAAGGTTCTTTACACTCTTACCTTGACTCTTAACTCCTATTTATAAGACTTCAAGACTTAGGGTTATGAGGAAATTTCTAAAAATAAGGAATTCCATTCTCAATAACATGTTCACACCCCAAGATCACGATTGTAATCCTTAGCATGATTCTCCTTTACACATAAAATTCTCGGAATTCTTGGAGGCAAAGATCATAGGCAAGAAGCAAAAGCATGATCTTCTCTAGTAATCAATTTTCAACAAAATCTTACTTCCTTTGCTAATATCATCAAATGTATTCTCTACCGATGCTTCAAAACTTCATCAAATTCTTTCCAAAATCATTAAAACCTCATCAACTTCTTCAATCAAAGACTATAAGACAAATAATTCACAACTAAGCCTCAAATACATAGAAATTAGAGTAAATAAAAACAAAAATCTTATCAAAACTACCTTAAAATTTATGTATAAAACGAGTGCTATTAAGTTCCCCTACACTTAAACAAAACAATTAAAGAAAATCACCTTAACGACAAAAATAAAATGACCCAAAAATTTACATCATTAAATCAATAGTAAAAATTAAACTTCTTCTTTTCAACTATTACATAACTTATCTTACAAAGCAATGCCCTTAAAACACTTAAACATTAGTTTTGAAAACTATAATAGAATTCAACAATTAATCTAGATAATTTAGAGTTACCTTTACCACTTAAATGAAGAATAAATTGAAAATTAAAACGAACATTAATAAATCAAGAACAAAAAGTAATAAGCATTTCACCACTATAATTCATGATTATAGAGATCTCTCTCTTTTAGATCAACTCATCATTAGGTCATCTCCTTATTAGTATTTATTGGAGGAATTCCTTTTTTATTTTCAATTGAACTAGAGTCATTTTTAGTAAGTCCCAAACTAGACAATCTTAGGCTACTAGGTATTAAAACTCCAATTTAAACCATCCATGATCTTCATTCAATTCCATGCTTTTCACTTAAATATGAATCTAGCCTTCATATGAATTTTTTTTTTCTTTACCCTTATAGTGAGCTTTCAATTGCTAATCTCAAGATCGTCACCCAAGTTGATAGGTGCTATTCTACATAAAGGAAGCACCCTATTTGCTTATTTACTCCACTCAACAAAGCCTACAGCTAGACTTTTCAACATTTTAGCACTTTCATTCATCGTTTTTCATTTATTTTTTTTCCAAAAATGTTTAGATTTTCAAACCCTTTTTATTTATTTCAATTATCCTCTAATTGCTTTGATTTTTTAAGAGACTTTCAAAAGACAAATGTCACTTGGTTTTCCGATTTGAAATATTTTAGAAGTTCAAATTGAGATAACCATAATCTTAAATCAAGCTTACAAATACAAATAACTAGTTTTTAACTTGTGAATATCTATCCTAATCATGAGTCTTAACCTAAGTTTAAGTAATAGGGATTTCTACATCATAAAGATTTCATCATTCAATTCTAGCAAAGCATATTAAGGTCATTAATAAATAAGTACAATAACAGGCGATAACACTCAATTAATATACATATGTTAAGATGATTTTGTACATTAATTTAGTTAATTTTATGACAATCTAGAGCTTGATTTGTTTAATTTCATTTTCATGAATTTTTTGGAGCATTTGGTGAATTTTTATAGATTTTTTTTTTAAGATTTTAGAGCTCGATTCAAGAAAAGTATTGATAAAGGAATTGAAGTAGAAAATTTTCAAGTAAGGAATGAAGTCTAAAGAAAACTGCGAGATGAAGACCATAGCCGTGATCCTTGCCTTTGGGCCTCTCATAATTAATTTCCATTGGATTTGAAGATTTCAAATAAAGTACAAGACTACACCCTGACTCTATAGCCATGATTCTAAGACATGGTGATTCTATAATTTTCGAATTTTCTATTTTTGTTGAGTTTTCTTCTTAAATCTAAGTTTCGTTATTATAAATAGTGTCTAAGCTTAGGTCTATAGAGAGCCCCCCCTTGGGAGAAGAGTTAGTAGGATAAAATAATAGGGGTTTCTCCACTTTCTCTTTACTTTTCTTTCAATATGTTATTATTTTAATCTTTCTTGGTAAATTGTTATTGAACTCTAACATATATTGTGACTCTTGACATTTCCATCAATATTGTTATTTCAATCTATGATATTTGCATATTGAGATCTAATTGTATTGTTTTATTTTTTTTTTAATTCACTGGTAATTGAATAAATGCATGAGCTTGCTATAAAATTTGCTAGTTTCTATTGTATGGTTGATTGGTACAATTACATAAAATCGACTGACTAAAACATTTAATAGTTTGGTTTTTCTAAATTAAAGCAACCTAATAACGGGATTCAAAGTTTGATGCAATCTTGAAATACACTACTACAAAAGCAATTCGAGTAAAGTACACTCCAGATTAGGAATTAATTAAAGATGCAAGTTCGATTAATTTATAATAAGAATCTTTATGGTCTAATATTGTAATTGAGATTGAAAAGTTAATTATAACTAGGTAGTAAATAATGCAAGATTTACTAAGGAATATTCATTTTTCTTAATTATGTTATTGATTCTATCATTATTTCTATTATTTTAATTGTTATTTTTATTCATTACATTGAGTATGTATTGTTTGAGTGAAATATCTTTTTCCTATAAGAATGACTTTCTAAGATGCTTTATTTCTTTGAAAACTTAGAAAACAAATTATCCTTTTAAGTATTCACCTAAGTGAACCCTATACAAAGGGTTGAACTATAAAGTAAGGACCCAAAGTTGGAACTGGCCTAATTGAGTCATTCCTGGTATGGAACTTGATATTCATGTATAATATTAGGTTGTGATGGTGATTGGTGCATTCACGACACGACACAGAAAGACCTATGAGCCAAGTTTTATGAAGACTGAAATATTGCTAGGTTAAGTTTTGAGCATATGGAGTTGCATTACCTAATCAATTTTAGTCACTTCATGTGATTTCATCTAGGCTAGGTAAGGTAGGTCCTTATTGTACTAGGTTCTTCAACTTTGTGTCCAAATGCTCAGTAGTGTCAACTAATCAGATGAGATTTAGGTCAGGTTAAGATATCGATATTGATGCATGTCTTGTGCATAGGTATGGCATGCATTTCTTGCATAAACCTCTTGTCTTGGTAATTGTGGATCTAACATTGAATGCCTTGTTGCAAATATGCTTGTGAATGTCTATTATATTAGTCTTATGTTTTGTTTTATCTACTCTCACTTAGCTTACAAAGAGTTGAAGGGATATTTGTGCATCCTCAAGTCAAGAAGAAACCTAAATGGGCATTACCATCAACTAAAGAAAGAATTTTGAGAGTGCGTAGGATAAAATTAGCCACTTTTGAGAAGAGCCTTACTTTATTTTAATCATAGTCCCTAGAAAGACCTATACATATGTAAATAAAAAAGAAAAAACTATTGTCTCTTAAGTTTAGATATGTTTGAAGTTGTATTCATTTTATGCAATAAAGTATAAAGCTAAACTCCACTATAGTACTCTTTTGCTATACATAATACTTTTATTGAACGTAAACAGGGTAATGGTTGTGATGTTGTATTTCAAGTAATACCTCGATGTGACATAAACATTAGTTATGGTATAAGTTTTCATTAAATAAGAGAAGTTCACAAATAATACAGGTCAATGTATAATTCCATTCTAATAAAGTATAACACAAGATTACTCTTTGTGCCCTTTGAAATTGGAAAATGAATGATCTCATGTTACCCTTTTCTTGATCCTTAAAATAAAAATTGAAATAGAGTCATCATTGTTCTATTTTGCTCACGTAAGTGTATTGTTATCTCCCTTAATCCCTTTCCTTTCATGATCCTCTAGTTATGTGAAAAATGGATATTATTTGTCAATGGTTGAGTAATCTTCTTTTGGTTACCACACGAATGGATAGATAGTGGATCGGGAATTGATTTTGAGTTTTTTTTTTCCTTCCATTTTTTTTTTCACTAGCAAAGAAAATGATTGTTTATATACTTTTAAATTTCATACATTTTTTGTATAAGTATAAAAACAATATACACATAAAAATGTCTTGTAACTTGTAAAGTCAAGGAAAATTATTTTCAAACACAAGGGTTTTTTTTTTTTTTTTTTTTTCTCAGGGCTTCTAAAATCCTATCCTCTATTTAAGGCAACCTTGTAGCTAAAAATCCCACTCCTTTTAGTAGATAGCCTCCTTAGTTGTCTCTTAATCCCAATTCTTTTCCTTGTACAACTGCTAGTAGCTAAAAGCTTAAGGTTTTTCCATAAAAAATTCTCAAGAAAGAAGACTAAGAGGAGGAAAGGGTAAGTCTTGAAGGATTTTCTTAAGTAAATTCGTTTTTGGACCAAATGGCATCTTAAACCACTCATATCTTGTTAATGTCCGCTTTTTTTAAAAGAGATTTTAATTAAAAATTCTCAAATCTTCATCAGCGATAGCTTGTCAATATTTGAGGTAAGTTTCTTACAGATTAATTTGAGCTAAGTTCATTTCTAAGTTTAATATCTTGTCTTATAGTAGTTTTAGTTAGATTTAAGTATGAAGAGGATCTAAAATGAGTTGTTCTTGACAATTCTTGGTGGGTTATGATTTTCATTTGGACTTCTTGTGTGTTTACTTCACATTAAGTATGTTTCTTGTATCTCCTCTCTTTTTTTATAAGTTTATGAGGTGTTGTTGAGTTTGGGGTAGAAATGGAGTGATATGAGTTGGTACTTAATCCAAAATTTATAGTTTGGATAGTGTAAATACGTGTTATGTTGATGGGTTGATGAGGAATCAAAGTATATTTGAAGTGGTACTGAAGAAAAAATTAAATTTGAGTTGGTTTGAAAAGTGAATTTGAAGGTTTTTTGATCTTTTAGTTTCAACTGTAGGGTCGGTTCTAGTGGAATTATGGGACTAGTTGTAAACAATATTCTAGTCACAAAAGGCTGGTATGAATTAGTTGGCTGGTTCTTGAATTGTGTGGCTTGTTCACACTACAAGGCTGAATTAAGTTTTCTTTCTTTTCCTTTTCTTAAACCAATTTTCTTGTATTGCAACTTACTTTCCAAAGCATATTTTATACTCTAAGACTATTTTTGAGCATCTTAAGTATTATAACTTTTTTTTTATTTTAATACATAAACATTAAACTTGTTTAGTTTAGTACCTCAATTTTTTAAATGAGATAAATTAATATCTATCTTATAATGGCTATAATAAAGAATATTTATTTATTTTATTTTAAAATGTTAAAGTTCTAAAATGAAATAAAAAAATAAAGTTTGTGTACTAAAGTAAAAATAAAATGATAGTTGATATATTTATATTATCATTCTACCATTTTATAATAACAGTCACTATAATAAAGATATAAATTTAACTTATTTAAAAAGTTGATGTAATAAAATAAATGAACTTAACATTTAGGTATCTTAACATTTAGGTATTAAAATAAAAAAATATAAAAAATCATATACTCATACTGCTTTTATATCCAAAAATATCTAATATGTTCATTGCGGGATTTAGTGAAGCAACATAGGGAGATAAGCCATAAAAAATAAAGAGATTCTGGTAGGTGAGGGAGATCCTCAAATTGAGATGACAATGACGCTACTTTTCTTCGGAAAGTAGTCTATGCATTGTCTATTTTCTTTTTGTAAATAGTATCTTGCTCAACTTTTACGAGTTCCTACTTGTGCCTTTTATACGTATATGTCTATATTTATTTATATAACATATATATAGACAATATTAAGGCGCAAGACATTAATTTTGCTGTATCACCTTTCGTCAATTAATTTTTTCATCAATAAGTTTCTTCAATTACCCTCCATCTATTGGTCTATTTATGCCACCGAGAAATATGAAACTTGTTATGTACCACAAGAATATACACAAAAAAAAAAAAAAAAAAAAGAAATTCTATGCTACCCACTTATCCAAAGCATGGATCTAATTTACGTGCTTCTTATTAGAACATGATATCTATATAATATATGAATTGAAGGCAATAGATTTTTCATGTCTTATATTGATGGATAAACATTTTATTTCAATTTTGTTGAATTGGTCTTATATTAAGTACACAAAGGGTGATTATCTTAACGTTTTATAACTAGCAATTTTATTTCGTCATATGTTCACATCAAGTCAGTAGTCGATGTGGATAGTACATATAACTACTCCCCCCCGCCCCCCGCCCCCCCTAAGTTTCCCACATCCGTGATGGTGGCACCTTTTTAATGTTTTCTATCTAATAGACCGTATATTAAGGCATACTTAAAAATTCAAATAGCTTCTCTCAATTCTTGAAACAATAGTTTCTCGCCAAAAATGACCCTTCTTGTCTCTCACTTCTAATGTGCCCTTGTGGTTATGGATTATCTTCAAGGCCCATTTACTTTTACAGAATGTTGTGCTTCTTTTTCTTATTAATGATCGGCAAAAAGCAAATAAAAATATGCAAGCCTTTTGTACATGTCTAAAATTGTAGCCCTATGGCACAAATAAAAATATTTTATATTATACATGTAAAGTATAAAATGCTTGATTGCATTACTGCTCCCTCGTCTGCAATCCAGATGACTTCAAATTTAAAAGAGAATAAAACATTCCATAATATCTTTAAAACAATATTTGGTGGTTTTTCAAGGAGTTCTCTACGCTAAAGACTTCCATGTAAAGGTGCTTATAGTTAAAAATTAGATCATTAGACAATGTCCTTAGAGAAGTATGGAATCTCTAGTCAAGATTGGAATCTACAAATTTATTCTTTCTACACCTTTTTTATTGTAACTCTTTTTATTTTAATCTTAAAATATATTATCTGTTAGGGAAAAACGAACATTGTGTTGGTTTTAGTAATGAAATTGAGAGATTTTTATAAATAAAAAAAAAGACACCATTAAGCCATATAGCTTTTTCTTTTCTCAAGTTAAATATAGTACAAAAATCATATAGGGTTACTCAAAATGTCTTTAAGAATCTCTTAACTCTATTTGGAAACACCTTAAACTCTAAGCTCTAATGACTCTTTTACTAGCAACAAAAAACTCCTAAAGTAAAAAATGGAAAAAAAAAAAAAAGAAAGGAAACAAGCTACTTTATTCAACTTTGTTTCTTAAGTAAAAGAAAAGCAACAAAAAATACAAAACCGATCCTTCAAACAACTCTTTCCTTAAGGGCTTATGTTTAAATCACGAAAGTCTTTACTCCAAAAAATACAGTCAAGACACTTAAATAATTATCAGTTTATATAAAAAGATAATCATACAATGAGTAATGAATGAATGTTATTATAAAAGTTACCATCATCCAAGCTTATTCTTCTTATCTTTGAAGGTTTTCATATCACATTGTTTCAATGATTTTTCTTAAATGCACCCCCTTTTTTTCCCTATTTGATTTAAAACGTAACCTTAATGCATTCATAGTCTAAATTTGAGTCATGGTCAAGGTACGAAACTAACCTGCTGTATGCCCATGTCAGCTAATGTTGTTACAACTAAAAGGCCATGGCCCACATATGCCAGGGACGGCCCCCGAGGAGGCCAGTAAGGACCCTATCCCCTCTAGTCCAAAATGTCACCTTTAATAAGACACTATTATGTTAGGTGAAAAAAATAATAATAAATGAAGAACAAGTTTCAAGCATCGGGTCATAAAAAGACTCATAGGTGTTTTATGTTTGGGATCGTATGCAAGTAGATTCTACTTACAAGATATTTAATATTTAAGTTTGGCTTGATTAAATTGATTTATGATCGAGTTTGATTTATTTTAAAATATCCAAATTGATTTGCTTGCCAACTTCATCAAGTCTTTTATATCTTAAAAAATATATATTTTTAATAGAACATTTTCTTTTTTCATTTTTATGGTGCATTTTCATAACTTTATTTCTTTTCCGTCGAAGGGTCTGCATTTATTATATTTAAAGGCCCAAGTCAACTGAAAAACCCAATCTTAATCTTAATTTCTCCATCTTCAGCCGTAAATGCAAGGACAAGATTTACCCCGCCAAATAAAAAGTTCAAAAGTCAGTCATTTTCCACTGAAACCGTATCTAGCCACCACCGTCCATAATCAAGAAAATTTGGATTTTTGCCTTTAATTGTTGAATGTTTAACATCAATAAACTTCCTTTTGTCAGCCTTTCTATGTAGCTGCATACTGTAGTAGGTCTCACACAATTTTTATGCTTTGCCGCTACTGCCTTACATTGTAGTAGTGTAATATCCTTACGCCCATTGTAAACATGGTGTAGTGACTAGTTTAAACTTTAATTTAAGTTTAAGTATTTTATATGATACCACAAGTCGATAAAATTAAAAATGATAAAATTTTTATAAAATTTAGATATCAAACATAGTATCGATGGTAAAATCTTAGAGAATCGATTAAAATCTAAATTATTTATAAAAGCCCTAAATCCAATATATACATAAATAATCGAGATCGAACCTAAACTTAGTTGAAACTCTCAAACTATAATTTTAAGCTTATAAAATGAATAAATATCACTTAATAGTGATAAAATCGTAGTTGATTACAATTATCAACTAAATTATGTAAAACTTTTAATGAAAATATTAAAATAATTTATATAAATTGTAATTGCAACGGATACTAATTAAATTGACAAAATTTTTATAAAATTCCAAAATTAATTTATAAATGTTATTTTTATTATTTTTTATGTTTGAAAAAATTATATATAATTATTTTTATTTTTATTTTTCTTCTTTTTTCTTTCTTTTCTTTTCTTTCTTTTTTTCCTTCTAATTTTCTTCTTGTTCCACGTTACACTTCCAGTACACACACACAGCAGCCCGCATAAGTAATTTGCTCCTCTAGATGTTGAATTCTTAAAATTGAATTAAGAGAAATTATTACCTTGTCTTGTCCTCATACTATTATCTAATAAGATTTATTTATTTTTTTACTTTATTGTTTGTATTTAATTCTTTGTCTTGCTTGCTCACGTTTGGAAAAACCTGGAAACAAAAGAAACCAAAGCAATTATCACACACAAAAACCGACCAAAAAGACAAATTAAGAAAAAAAAAAAAAATAAGAAGAAGAAGAAGAAGAGGAAAAAAAGAAAGGGATTCAACTACTTATTGGATTTAAGTTGCTAAGGATTTAGGTAGGTTATTTATTTATTTTGTATATCCATGTATGCTATACTATGTATATGTATACTAAGTATTTTATTTATTTATTTATTTACATGTACATATATGTATGCATGAATAGATCAAATATATATATTTTTTTATTTATGTATATACATATGTATATAAGCATGGGTATATATATATATTATTATGTCTAATATATGGTATATGTATATAGGTATAAATAATAATACATATAGTATGTATTTCCCTACACATGTATTAATGTGTATATGTATGCATGGGTATTATATATATGTGTATATTTAGTATTTTATTATATAGTGTATGTATGTATACATGTATAGTATATGTATATGTACTAGGTATTTCCTTTATATACATGTATATGTATTTAGTATTTTATTTAATTATTTATGTACATATACGGGATTATGTATATATATGTACTTATTATTATTTTTTACTATATGAGGTATATACATGTATACGTATATAGTAAATATATGTATATATACTTAGTATTTTCAAGGTATAAGAATTTATATATATATATATATATATATATATAGCTGGACGTGTTGGATATGTAGGTATATATGTATATTATTAATTGTATTTTGTATTTTTNAATATATACATATACATATATTATTATTATTAAACAATTATCTCTATATAAAATATTAAGAATAAAATTTCCTAAAACTAATATGTTCATATTAGTATATATTATATTCAATAACTAAATATCTAAATAATAATAATAATAATAATAATAATAATAATAAATTAAACAAACAATTTCAAAACTGGAAAGAAATGGACTTGAACTTCTTGATTATGTGGTGAAGGACGATGGCTGGTGTATAACGGAGTTGCTGTTGCGTGTGGCTAGTGGTGTCGGAGTTTTATCTAAGTTTGCTTCGCTACTGCTTATTGGATCGGGCTCGGCTTCAAAAGGAGGATGTTGGGAAGGCATTGGTCAGTTGTTGGCGGATGCTGAGCTTGCTTTTCAGTTGTAGCGTAGAGAAAAAGCTGTTACGGTATGGTCTGGTTGCTGTTCAGCGTATTGGAGCTTGGTAAGAACTGTTCAACGTGTTGAACAGTGGAGACGAAGCAGCTTAGTGGCCATAGTCTTTGCCGTGGACAGTGAGGCTTGGGGTTCAATGCTGCTGACTACTGCTGCTGCTATTGCTGTGGGTTATGCGGATTGATGCTGTAGTGGGCTGTTGTTGGGAGAGAACTTGACTAGCGTGTGTATGAATAAAGGGACTGTGATGGAGCTTCGGGTTGATCACTACTTATTGGTGGGCAGTGAGGATGGAGCAGTAGCTGTTACTGTTGTGTCTAGTAGCGTCGTAAAGTGATCTGTGTGGTGAACGATGGACACACGATGTTGATCGTGTCTCACAACTACTAGAGTATAGCTATATGCATTGGATCCTGATTAGTGAAGTTGTGTATAGGTAGTGAAGTGATTGTGTTCGTTCAGTGAGTGTGGTGAAGTGTTATTGTTGGCGTATAGGTTATGAGAGTTGTAGGCAGTGGACTTGTGTATCAAAGTGCAGGTCATCAGTGTTGGTTGATGTATTGCGTGGAGGATAAAGTATAGTGGATGGACCCAGGATTGATTTCGTTGGACGGTCAATAGAAAAAAAAAATCCAAATTCTTTTGGTAGTTTTTGGTATTTATAAAAGCTAGATAAAATCATATCTATTGTATCTAATTAATTTTATTAAACTAGATCCAAATTTACTTAAATCCGATTTAATAAAATCAAACTAAATTCAAAGGATTTAATCAAATATGAAACCCGTTTTCATCTTGCTTTTACAAAGATAAAAAAATAAAAACATAGGTACCTATTGAGACTCGAACCCAAGATCTTAAATTAAATTCAATCCAATACTCTAATGCTTATCCGTTAGGTCGTTAGCTTGTGTCTTGACATTCATTACAATGAAATTGTACTTAAACTACCCGATTCCTTAAAATAATTTTTTTGAACTAAGCTAAACTAAAACGATTGACTCTAAAATAATTTTCTTATTATAAAAATCTTTATATATTTTTTCTTTTTTCATTTTTTTTTGTATTTTCATCATTTTTTCAAATTATTATTATTATTTTTATTTTTTGAATTAGGACCCTTTTTGTAAAAATAAAAATTAAGACTACGGAGGGGCAAAAATTAGGTGTTTACAAGTAAGAATAGATAATTATAGTAAAATGGGCTTAAAATAAGAAAATTATCAATTATACGATTTAAGTAATGATTAAATCGTAAATATACTAAGAAAAAGTTTAAATTGATATTTTATAGATTTTTAAGTTACAATAATGAACTTTATGATATTTTTATATCATAATTAAAACTATGAGTTATAACGTTCAAAACGAACCTCGCTACGAGAAAGTATGTTAAAAAACGATCGAAATGAACTATAAGTTCATAAAGATCCGAGCTAAGTCGAAAAAGTTATATGTGATTCGATAAAAAGTTAGAATCAACGATTTCACATAAATCAATAATTAAGTTAAGTAAACAGTGCATATTACCATACTAGCTTAGTTATTTAATTCATAAACTTACTACTTTCCGTATTCTTTATTCTCAAGTGATCTTGACTTGAAACCCGATTTGCGGTCTAACTACTACGATCCTTGAGTTGATTATGGTTGAGTGAGTTTTTCCTAATGATTCCATACTTACTTGTGTATGTAGTTAATGAATATAAATTGTTATTAATAATTGAATATTGCGAGGCTGAGTTATGCTTGTATATGATCATGTTTGTTAATCGTGAATTTATTTTAAAGCATAATAACATATTGATTGTTGTATAGTAAATTCATTATGAATTGATTATTTGTAACCTTATTGATAATTGAATAATAAAACTTAACATTATTTGACTTAAAAGAATCAAATTAAATCACCCATAATCATGCGGTGTATAACAAATTCTAGTCATTACATCACACGGAGGTAGTGAGAGGTTATACTTAGGTTGATTATTTGCTATTATAGATTTCGTACGGTGACTTTAGCCTGGCTTACGGGATCATTAGGCATTGGAGGCGCCAACTGCATAGCTAAGGTTGAGTTTAGAGGCCTTTATTTAGGGGTAAGTAAGGGCTGTGTAAATCTACTAATAATCATACGTAGAACTCGATTTTGAAAAAAACTGAAAATGAATATACCATTATATTTTGAATACAAAATGCGAAGTTTTGTTATGATATAGTTTAAGTATGATACCTGGATTTGACTGTGTCGATGTATCTCCAATCCTGACTTTGGAAGGTATTAAATCTAAGTTGCATGCAGTACCTAATCATCTGTATGTATTTGTATGGTATATTGATTATTCATGCATTTTTTTTTATTGAAGTTAATTGATGTATAACTTGATTATTGTATGGTTGAGGGAATTACCTCACTAAGCTAGTTAATTTATACCTTTGTAGTCTACTTTCACAGGTCAAGCTATTTGTGGAGTCGACCCATCGTATGCTCGAGGTTAGTATTACTTCAGTGGGTAGATGCAAAGGTGAGATCAATGTTATGAGTGAATTCAGGAGTTTGTATTTAAACTTAAAACCTTGTTGTGTAATATTATATGATAATAGTTTGTAAAATGAGCTATTTAATATCATCTTCTCTTTTGTAAATTTCTATATAAATATATGTGTTTTATATTTTAATAGCTGCTTATTATTGTCATGAAATGATATTACTTACACTTGCCTACTTTAGGTTGTTAGTTGTAATAATAGTTTTGTATATTACATGAAAGGTTATTGATTGAGAGGGAAATCAATCTACAGTTTTTTGTACAGTATATAATGACTACTACGACTATTTCCCTCAGGTTGTGACACTCATAGTGATTTTGTCGAGAACCAAAAAAAAAAAAAAAAATTCTTTTTTATGTATGAAAGTTTCAATCTTTATGTAGCTTCTATGTTTTTACTTTATATAAAGTCTGTCCCTTTTATTCATTTTTTGCTATTCCAATTTTGATTTGATGAGCTAAATGCTTGTATGAGAAGAAGAGATAAAAGGCAAACATAGATCTTGGAGACATAAACTACTACCTAAAGAAAATAACAGAACTTCACAAATTATGGTCATTTTTAGTCCTCAAAGTGAAAATTAGACACTCTAGGCTAAGGATAAGAAGGTACAAAAATGGGAGTGGCCACGTTGTTATATTTAGGCTTGTTGACATTGCCATGCAAACATTTGCAAATTGTAAGACATGATCTTAACACTCATCACATCCCCTTCTACTCCCAAAGGATAATGCTTACACACTACCACTATGCTTTTAACCATTCCCAAATTTTACATGTAAATGCTTCTTTAGAAGCTTTTCTATAGTTTATGCTTGATGATTCAATGATAATGTCATGGCCTAAAAGGATGGTTCTTCTTTTAACCTTGAAGACACCAAATTCCAATGCTGCATGTGTTGACATTTTATGAACTATGCTAAACATAATCATGGCTTCTAATTTTAAGCGCATATTGTCCTTTTTTAAAAATCCCCCTCTCTAATATTGATCTTCCATTTTGAAGGTAGATTGTGAAATATCATAAACATATATGTAAATGTATATATATACTTATGTTAATTATGAGCATTTTCAACTTAAAAACAATTTAAATTAGATTACTTTCATAGTTGTTAAAATCTTGAGTCATTAATGTGATTATATGAGTGTATAATTTTATCGGGTTTTTCACAATTAAAATGAATTTAAAATTGTTTATTTTTAGATTTTTGGTAACATTATGAACTTTAACGTACGATTCTATAAGCCTGTGATTTTACCATTTCTGTACGATTTTATATTATTTTATCGATTTTATGTATTCAAATGAATAGCCTTGATTTTTTATATTGTTTTCAATTCATTTTTTATTTTGCTAATTAATTTGCAAGAATATTCAGAAGGAGATGTAAAAGCCCAAATCTGGCTTGGCAACACATATTGGAATTTTCACAAATCCATATTATGTCTATTATTATATATATACATACATGGTTGACTGCTTGTAAAATGTACTTTTTTTTTTTAATTCATTTTGTTGCAGGTTTTCTTTTTTCAACTCGTACTTATTCTTATAATATGTGCTTTTTTTAGTATTATAAAATGTATATTTTGTATTTCAATGATATTTAAATATTTATTTATTTAGATGTATTAAATGTTATTTATTAAAACTCATTATTAATTATTCATTTATTTTCTTGCAGGATTACAATAATTTCTTCTATACCAAGTGTGGATGCTACTTCGATTCCACTTAAACAATGTCACTTTTCGACGGACAAAATAGTTTTAGATAATGAACCAAATTGTAGGGATGATAACTTAAATCCCAATGCTTTGAATCACGATATAGAAATTGATGAAGGCTGCCATGAAGAAATTCAGTTTCGCCGAAAAAGAAAATCCTTCAATAGCGTGGTCGGAATTTATGGAAGTGACTCTTCCTGATTGCACAAGGAAGGTTCAATGCTCATATGGTAAGATGAAGCTTTCAATTCTTGTAAGTTAAAGCACCACTTATTTCAAACTGTCATTTAAAAACAAGTCTTCAAAGAAAGAATTTTCAAAATCAGTGAAGTAGACTCAATATTTTGTCAACTACTGCTAGCTAAGAGACACAAGAATAAACCCCGAAAATGCTAAATGGAAAATTTGATATGGAGAAAATGAGAGAAGCTACTACTCATTGGATTTTGATGAATGAGCACTTGTTTTATATTATAGAAGAGGAGGATTTTAATATGATGCAAAGGAGAGAAATGCCTCATGTGAGAAAATATCACATAATACTCTAAAAGTGGATTCCATCCAAGTGTACGAACTAGAAAGGGAAAAATTGCAAGTGTTGCTTAACGATGTTAAAAAAAAATAAGTTTGACAATTGACTTGTGAAAATCAAAGAATCAAAAGGTAGAATATAGGTGTTGACTAGTCATTTTGTTTATGGCAATTGGAAGTTACAAAAACATATGCTTACTTTTATTTATATACCCTCATCTAGTCATGGAATTGATATTGTTGATTCTATCTATAAATGTTTAAAGGAGTGGGAAATTGAAAACAAAGTATAAACCATATCGCTTGACAATGCATCAAATAATGATGTAGTGATAAATTTATTAAAGTATTCATATTCTAGATGAAAGAGTGTCACATCCCGGCATAGCATGGGATGCACTATCATATAGGAATACCTCTTGAAACCTTAACTTAGTTTACTTATTCATCAAAAGACAACATTGTTTATATAATAAAGGGGTTTCTACATCGGAGTTCGGCTGGATTCCCTGTTACAGCTTATGTGTACAAAATAATATTTACATTAAAACATGAACCGGCCTTTTCCTTTATTGTCTTCACAATAATAGGATCCTTGACCTAGTATAAGCTCCATACAAAAGTCGCTGACTCCGACTCATGCTCTCAGTATATATATCCCCCTTTAGAGTTGAGCTCTTCATAATACAGTTAACTTGAGGATAAAATATTTTATCCTCTCAGCTACTGAAGCTAAGTGAGAGTCGATAATATGCAACGCACAATAGACAATATGATAGATAATATTACATATCACAACTAAAACATTTTAATCATAACTCGTAGGTTCAACTTCACATATGTATTTGTCTAACCGAACATTTACTGCTAGTAATGCAGCATATTATGCTCATGTACGTGGCATGCATTGGTACTGATATCTTATGCCCTCTAACCTTCTTTTGATTAGTCGACATAGCCGGGCATTTGGATATAATGTTTAGGAACTTAAGGTAACAAGGAGTTGCTTAGGAATAAAACCTTCACAAAATTGAACTACACACTGTAGTTTACCATTATCAAAAAAGGGCAATAAGGAGTTGCATGGGAGTAAGACTCTTAACTTTACAAAATTAGACTATACACTGTAGTTCACCAAATCAAAGTGGCAATGCTACCAAATTAGACCATATATTGTAGTCTACCAAATTTGACTATCAAAATAGTTATAATGTTTAGGCAATGCAATTTATATGCTTTCAAAAACTGAGTTCTTAAAGCTATACTTTTTCTATGATCATTTAGAAGCCTCATTCTGAAAGTTTTGACTCGAAGGTCCCTTTTTGTGCCATGCCATGTTATGATATGCAATAGCAACTCAAGAATATCAATTAGCATAATCAATCTCCAAATTTTATTCAACCCAATGATCTGATTCTAGTTTTCGAACTCTCCCTAACAGAATTCTAGTATCTTACTTGGGGTTTACTTAGGTGAACACCTAGAAGATTGAGTTAGCAATCACTCAACTTCTTTGATTAGCACAATCATTCGTAAGCACAAATCATCGCTTAACATGGCAACATAACAGTTTAACCAGAATATAGTTACTACTATTCAAAATCAAAACATCAGCATCTACTATAGCAGCATATCAATTCACATAGTATCAATAGCACACAGTGTTATGAGTAGTAATATATTTACTCTAAGCATGGGTTAGATTCACTTACTTGGGCTTACTAATAGCGCAAAATCCTAAACTCTGCCATATGGTCCTTTCTTACTCTTCACACATGAAAATAAAAAACAGTCTTCAAATTAAGTATAGGTTGAACCCGAACTGTTATAAGTTTTCATTTTCGTGTTTTTAAACTTCATTTGATCATATCTTACTCATTTCTTTTTTGATTTCAATAAACTTTATATCGTCACGATCGTTATTCCAAGTACTATTGATATATCTTAAGAATAAAAACTAATCAATATTATTAAAAACCCAAAAATACCCTTTTCTCATTACGACTCGACTGTATGCTATCATAACTTTGTAATTAACTCGATTAGGCTTTAATACTAAACTAAAAACCTATAGATTTAATAAATATTCTAGTAGTACTAGTTACTGTATTACATATTAAGCTAATATATAGGTTTATACTAGGAAAATACATACTAAATAGTATATGAGTTCAATTAATTTCACAAAAAATCCTATAGACTCATAAAAATATGTAGTTTAGTTATTGATAATTAATTATACTAAATTGGCTATTATCCATTTTTATGAAAATAGCAGTTTTAGCTCAAAATTATGGAAAATTAAGGAAAAAAAAATAAATTTACTAGTTAGATAAAAATTAAATATTCTAAATATCATCATAAATATCTAGAAGTCTAAACATGTAGGGCTCATTCATCAATTTTATCGAAAATTAATTATTTCAATAATTCGGTAAAACTGACAGTTTCATTCAAAATAATTATAAAAAATAGTAAACATGCTTAATTTTGAAAATTATTATCACCACAATTAAATATATATATATATATTAGGTGTATTACATACAAAAATTGTGTTTGAAATAACATCATCTAATATTTATAAAAATTAGATTAATTTTCGCCCAAATAGGGCATTTTCTTAAGGAAACCATATTTACACTAATTATTTAATTAAAATAAAATTACTAAATTAATCTACACAAAAAATAACCTTAGAAAACCAAATTTCATAATTAATGGATGACAAATGATATTTTTAGCAAATTAAACAAATTATGAGTGGAATTTTTGTTTACCTAAATCGACCGTCTCTGACTATCGCCTAGTCACCGCACCTTATCAGAAAGTCTTCTTTAGCCACCCTCTATTGGTTCTCCAAGCTACTCCAACTCAGGTAGTGGTTTGATACACGAACCGCTCTAGACCTATTTTGACCCTATATTTTGTTCTATTTTTATTTTGTTTTATTTTTCTAATTTTTTTCGATTTTCTAAAATTATGTTCTTATGTTTTTAGGTTTTTAAAATATTGCAAATGGGGTTTGAGGTCCTATTTATAGGCTTTTGGATTTTTTTTTTTTGCATGAAAAAGTATATTTATACGTTATTTTTCACTTTTCCCTAGGTGCCATGCATCATTTCCTCATTAACCAAGTGTTGACTCATCATTTATAATTAATCCTAGCTTGAAACATCATTTGGTGACTCATCCATGCAATTTTTTTATTAATTTTCTATTATTTTACCTAATTTTGAAAATTTATTATTATTATATGTATATATTTTATACATATAATGTATATCACATGTAATACATGTATATTATGTATAATTCAACTTCATTTATTATTTTTTAAAGTTAGTTAACTTATCTCTAATATCTTATTAAATCTAAATGCTTGAATTTTATTATTATCGGCTTTATCAATAAATTGACGTTTTTTTAAATTAATATTTTTATATAGCTTATTTTGAAAAATTGACTTTACTTGAATTATTTCATCTAATTTTTCTAATTTTACTGTGAAGTTTGAAACAAAACCAATAAGTTAGTCTGGTGCCCTAAATTTAGGGGCTCTAATCCTAGAGTTATTGAACTAACTCGAAATTCTAAGATATTATAAAAAGACTACTTTGCATGAGGAAATTGTTCTACATTAGATGCTATGCTCACATATTAAATCTTATGGTTCAAGATGGTCTTTTAGAAATTAAGGAAATAATTGAGATTGTGCATGAGACTATTGCTTATGTTTATCAATCTGTGGCTTAACATCAGGTTTTTTTATGAGATTTTGTAGCCATTGCAATCACATAGAAGGAAACTTGTTCCCTACTCTAAGACATAATGGGACTCAATGAATGAGATGTTGTCTACTTCCTTGAAATTCAAAGAAGTGTTCACCAGATTTGTAAAAAGAGGCCAAGTTATTGATCTTGTCCAATTTTAGATGATTGGGAGAAAATTGAGAGAGTTTATAAGGTAATGCATGTTTTTTGTACGACTACGAATATTTTTTCTACTAATGACTACCCAACACCTAACTTATTCTTCCTTGAGGTGTATTGTATGGAGTTAGTGTTGGTTTACGACACTTGATGATGATGAGTTTACCTAGGTGATGATAAGAAAAATGAAAAGCAAGTTTGATAAGTACTAGGAGGAGTGCTTTTTATTGATGGCTGTAATTGTTGTCTTGAACCCTCGATGCAAAATGAGAGGTGTTAAGTTTTTCTTTCTTGAAATTTATCCTAAACAAGAGGCATGGGAAAATATTAGAAGAATTCGAGAAGGGTTATATGATGTTTATGAGGATTATGTAAAGGAATATGAGTTTAGTAATTAAGAAACTTGTAGTAATATTTGATCGGAGAATCATACTCTTTCCTTATATGATAAGAATCAAGGTGGTTGTAGAGAATTTACTCATTTTGTGAAAAGTGTTGAGACAATGTTGTTAGAAAAGTCTTACTTAGACAATTACTTTCAAGAAGGGTGTCACATGTTAAAAGGAGATGTAAATGAACTTTATGTTTTAGAACAATAGAAGGTGAACCATATGAAGTATCGTATTCTCTCCCATATAGCACGTGATATCTTAGCTATTCCCATTACAATAGTAGCTTTAGAAGCGATATTTAGTACTTTTAGTAGAGTTATTGATACTTATCGTGCCTCATTGTCTCTTAAAACAAGTCAAGTATTATTTGTAGTGCTAATTGATGTCACAATCTTCATGGGATAAAGAAAAAGTGTAAGGTAATCTCCTATAGTAGCTTTAGAAGCGATATTTAGTGCTTGTTATTCTTTTTAATCTTAGTATTTGTCATTGTCTAAGTTTTTATTAATCTTCTTACTTATTGATGTAGTCCTTTTTTCTTTTTCTTTTCTTTATTAATTTGATTTCATGTTATTGTTTTTGTAGCATGAAAAAAAAGGGGCAATAGACATTGTCCATCCCAATAAATGAGTTTCCCAAGAATTTACAAGTTGATGTTACAATTCTATCCATCCTATTAAATGAGTTTCTCAAGAATTTACAAGCTATATGTTACAATTCTATGATCTCTAATATATTATCGATTGAAGTGATATCGATTAAAATTATTAATTATTTGTTTTCTAACATGACTACATTTGTTTTGTCATTTTTTTTTTTTCATATTTTCATTTTCAAATGGACTTGAAAGTAGGAAGTATCTATTGTTTTAGTTCAAGAAATTTTGAAAAGAAGGATCAGGGATGTTGAAACTAGCCACTAGACATGACCCAATAAGCTAAAGCCTAAGACTAAGACGGTCCAGGAGCAATTCTCCACCTAGGAGGACCATGAGTAAGCTAAATATACACAAATTGAGTAGCCACCACTCATGCAATGAATAGGCAGAATGACTACTACCTTAGACCATGTTGTCACCTATCAGCCCCACTTAACCCTACTTGGACAGTCCTTAGCCTTGCCTTCGTTCAGGACCTTCGAATTGTAGTCCATTACGGACATGGAGTTAACATGGCAACAAGTCCTAGACAAGAGTACAACTCTTAGGGTATGGTTTTTCTTTGAGCCATTCCTTGCCTATATAATACTCCCATCATATTTAATATGATGTGACAACTAGCAGCTTGACCCTTATCGACTAGGCATAGCCTACTCATATGGCAACACACGGTAGTAAGAATGATGGCATAGTCACAAAGCTTAAGAGCAATTATTTATCCTATAGATATCATAAAGCTTTATCAATTCCCCTAAATCTCAGGGACGTATGCAAAGGAGCATGCTTTATGAGCACCCTTGTTGGAATTCCTAAGAAATATGATATAGAACTAGAACTCACTGCTCTAGTATGAATAACTCTCACATACTCCCTCTCTCTCTTCTGAAAACTAGGAAAGCTTTTTCTTCCCTCTTACTGACTTAAGCGTTAGAGTGGTCATATCAGACAATCTTTCAACATAGCAACTCTCCCCTTATCTGTTTTTCCAGAAGCCTTCCCTTCACCAAATCGTTCAGGCCTTTAGGGCATGGCCCATTTCACTCTGCGAGGACCTGAGTCTCTACTCAAACAAGATTTAGGATGATAGGAAGCACGTTGTATCAAATCTAGTTCAAAAAACTATATTTTCATAAAGGACTGTTTTGGACATATTGGTGACTTTGTTATTATTCTTGTTCTTATTTAACAGTTCTCCCATGTTGAATGTTAATGGATTACGGGTTTGTTAATTAAATAGTATTTATGTATTATGTTTAATTTAACATCTTTTCTAGGTGAAGCTCAAGAGAAATTGAGTGATTATATAATTGCATATGTCGTACTTTATATTTCAATTATAATAGATTACTTTATTTATTAAATTAATATTATAACATAATACATAAATACTACTTAATNACCAAATCGTTCAGGCCTTTAGGGCATGGCCCATTTCACTCTGCGAGGACCTGAGTCTCTACTCAAACAAGATTTAGGATGATAGGAAGCACGTTGTATCAAATCTAGTTCAAAAAACTATATTTTCATAAAGGACTGTTTTGGACATATTGGTGACTTTGTTATTATTCTTGTTCTTATTTAACAGTTCTCCCATGTTGAATGTTAATGGATTACGGGTTTGTTAATTAAATAGTATTTATGTATTATGTTTAATTTAACATCTTTTCTAGGTGAAGCTCAAGAGAAATTGAGTGATTATATAATTGCATATGTCGTACTTTATATTTCAATTATAATAGATTACTTTATTTATTAAATTAATATTATAGTATATTATATATATACTATTCAAATATACTGGTATTTCTATATATACTATATTATTCATATACGTATTTTTATATGTATAATATACTTATATACTAAAATATCTTCATCTTAAATATATGTTATGTACTATACTTAAGAGTATAAATTTACACATAATTGTACTTTATATACATACATACATATACAGTTATATTACCTACTTATATATATATATATCTACTATACACACATACATACATATATTATTTAATAAATATACTAGGTATATACATATATATATATATATACGTACGCATACATAAGGATATATGTAAATAAATAAAGGAAATACATACTATATGTATATTACTATTCATGCATACGTATATATACCGTATAATAAAGTATTAGGTATAAATATATATATATACCCTTGCATACATATGTATAAATATAAGTACATAAATAAAGAAAATACATAGTATATACATATGTAAACAAGTAAAGAAAACACTTAGTACATATATATATGTTATATATGTATACATACATGTACATATGCTTAAGTTTTTATACAAATTATTTGTAAAATTTACTATAACATGTATACTACACATATAAATATACTCTAATAATTATACACATATATGAACATACATACTTAAATACATGTATGTACAAGAATATATATAAATAATTATTACAAAATACTTAACATATACAAATTAAATACCATACTTGTATAGTATTTTTGGGTAGAGTTCCTAGCTTTTTCTTCTTCCTCTTCCTAATGTAAATGGGTAACAAAGGAAATAAGGAGTAAGGGTTTTATTTTTGAAGTTTACGGTTGGAGTTTTAGAAAACAATTTAGGAAACCTTGTTTATACTTTAGAAGAAAGTGTATGTGTGCTTCACTGTTTAGGAGAGTTTAAAAGAAAAAAAAAACAAAGTTTCCACCATGATAAGAAAAGAAAACCAAGCAAAGGAGGAGATTTGTGTGTAATTAATAAGATGGGACAATGTAATCATTATTTTTGGTTCTCTTTTCTTAACTCAACACTTGGACAATTTGTAATATGCACATGGGCTGCTAAGAAAGGTCTGGAGTTTCACGTGGAGATTGGGGAAAAATAGAAGAAAGAAAAAGGAAAAGAAAAAAGAAAGAAAAAAAGAGGAAAAAGAAAATAAAAATATATAATTTTTCTAAACACAAAAATTATATAATTAGTATTTATAAAATAATTTTGAGATTTTGTAAAAATTTATTAATTTAATTGTTACCGGTTACATTTATAATATTTACAAGTTATTTTAATGCATTTGCTAAAATTTATACGTGATTAAGCGTATCGATCAATAATTATGCTCAACTAAGATTTTATTACTATCAAGTTATATTCATGCATTTTACAAGCTTAAAGTTATAGTTTTAGGGTTTCTGTCAAATTCAAGTTTGATTATGGGGATTTATATATATATTAGATTTAGGGTTTTTATACGCGATTTAGACTTCGATTGAATTTTTAAGGTTTTTATTACCGATACTATATTCAATTTATAATTTAATATAATTTTTATCTTATTCAACCTTATTATCTCATGAAATTATCTACAATACTAGAGTTCAATTATACTCACAATTAACTAAATTCGCGTGGTTTACAATTGAGGTTCAAATGGTTTAATATAATTTTTATCTTAACCAACTTTTATAGTGATAATTGAGCTTAATTGAGTTTAGATCGAGTTTATTGAGTATTATTTTGAGTTGAGCTCGTGTTTAAAAATTAAAGCTCAATTAAGTTTGATTCGAGCTTAAATTTCAAGTTTTTCATTTAAGTTAAGTTCCAACATAGATAGTATCGTATTGACTAAGCTCATTTATTACCCCATTCATGCTTCATCCTTGTAACTTATTAAAGTAATTGCAATGTACCACTAATGTAAAAACCAAACACATATATATATTTTTAAGAAAATTTACAAAATGTATGAGTTACACTTGATAAAGAATACATTACAATAATATACATTGTTAAAAGGCTATTTTGGAGGCCCCTTTTTTAAAGCCCTCTCTAAGCTCAACAGACTTTACCACTAAGACCATAGTGTTAGGGCGACCTCGCTAATACCTAAACTAAGCTCCTGAGTTGGATCGATCTCACCAGGAAGCATTAGCATAGTTCCCTTCTTACTTAACCACTTTAGACTCCGAATCGTTAAGCTCATAGTATGTAAGCTTAATCCATAGAATACTAATCCATAGAATGAAAAGAGGACAAGATAGGAATTGCTTGGCTTAATTAGGAAAGTACACAACTAGTGTTAGCTTAGCCAAAGATATTTTCCACAATATGCGAAACTTATCTTCCAGATTTGGTATATGTTTCTTAAAGATACTGTACACCTTCTTAGAAAAAATTACAAGCCTCTCCAATAAATATTAAGTAAAACTAAAGCTAAATGAATCTAAATTTTTCTACTTTAAGTCCTAACTCTCACTCTTTTTCTCTAAGTCTTATGTTGACTTATGTGTCAAAATAGTAGTGCTAGAACCACTTTAGGTGGTTTTTAAAGCTTACGTTTATTTGTTTATTTTTCATGTTGTCTCCAACCTTTAAACCTAAAACCAAAATCTACCAACAACAAATATTATATTAAACATTGAGTTTATAGTTTTTCATTTATGAAAACTAATGGTCCTGTATAAGATATCAAGAGGAGGGTGAAGTGATATCTTTAAATTTTTGAAAAACTTTTTCGATATAAGAAAAATAAAATTACCCCTCTTAACAACTTAGATTGTTGAATAGTAATATTTTAATAATTCAACACACAACAATTAATAAAGCAAATTGAAAGAGCAAAGAAGGAGAATATTAGGCTGATGATTTACAGAGCTTTAGCTTTTTATCTACTGCTCTTTTTCAGCTCCATTAGTTGGGACTCGATCTATTTCACAGATATCGTTCCACTTGATCCACTAAATCAAATCACGAGAAGTTTACAAGTATTTGTCACATATGGACTTCACAGCACTTTACACTTTCTATCTAGCCTTATACAATCTAGACTAATTACAGATCTATAGAGTACATATGTACTTGTCTCAACACTTAAAAAACAAATAAAAATTACAAATTACAAGTGAGAACAAAAAAATATAAACCTCAATTAATTTCACTTTAAAAAGAATCAATGATTGTTGTATAATTTACTTTGGTGCAACTTTCTAAAGAAGTATCTGAAGGACTTTCTATAACTTTTTAGAAGGTAGAATTTGATCATGAATTTTTTGTGTAGCGAAAACTTTTTCTAGAGTTGTTAATAACATTTTGAATCCTTTCTCTTTTTATATTGAAATCTTCTAACGACTAATTTGTTGAAGATTATCTTCACTTTCATATTTATCCAACCATTATTTATTAAAGATAATCCTTCAGTATTTTAAGAAGATCTTGGTATTTTGAAATTAAAAAACAACTCTTCTTACCTTGTTTTGATTTGATATACTTCAATTTGTAACCATCAAATAAGCTTTTAATTTAAATTTGATGAGGAGATATGCTTTATCAGTAACTTTCGGATAAGTCTCGTATTCAAAATTTGAAATCCCACAAAATATGAATTAACCTTATCCTTATCCATTCTTGTGCATATCTTGATTTATCAAAAATAAATTCACTCAAAAATAATCCCCAAGGATCATGATTCCATCTTAAGTGAAATGGGATTAAGTATATTTTCATAATACAATCAATTTAGTGGAGTTAAGCCTTGTTGAATTTGAATCTGATATGAATTAAAATTCAACGTTATATATTTCTAAATTAATTTTCTGAATGACCTTTGGAAGAGTATCAATCTTCTTTTCTCTAAAGTCTTTGAACAAGTTTTTGAAGTGTTATACCAATTCTTCTTATAAAAGCTTCTAAAATACTTTTTGAAGATGTTCAAACTAATCTCTTTTTCAATCAATTCAAACCTTTTGAATAAGCTTTTGAGTGTACTTCAATTTGCAATTTTAAACTTTTTGAAGAAGTTTCTAAATACCTTCACACTTGTTAATTTATTAGTGTTCTTCTCTTTATATTATCATCAAAATCTATGAGAGATATCTAACATTCTCTCCCATTTGATGATAACAAAACATACGTATGTTTAAAAACATGTAACATATCAATGTCCAACATAAACAGCAAGAAAGAAACATTATTCGAAGATAATGATATATTATTCAAACTGTTGTACTGTTATGTTTGCTTGCTTATGTTTAGTACTTAATTATTTTTGGCCTTTCTCTTCCTTTTTGTTATTATCAGAAAACAACCATATATTTTTATAACAAAAATATTGAAGAACTTTCCTCCCCCTTTTTTTCTTGTGAGAAGATAACTAATTTTTATAAAGGAAAAATAGATGATAAGACTTCTCCCCCTTAATAAAATAGATCAAAGCCATGTCTCTCTTAAAAAGAAACAAATTTGAACACCTTTCTTTCTCTCTTTTTAAAAACATTTTTTTTTTTGGAAAAAAGTTCCCCCTTAAAATGATACTAATTATTTTTTATGATCAATAACGAAATAAAACATGAAGAGAAAATTAAAAAAAAAATAGAATAAGATTACCATTCATTCTATACTTTCATTTCCAATAAGGCATTATTGATTAAGAATTACCTCAAATTAAATTTTGCCCCATGAGATGCAACCACTAAAAGAACAATTAGACATTCTTATGAACTCAGACAAACTTAGGTTCTTTAAAATTCAAGCTCCTAGTATTATTTACATTTGGTTTTTACTAAGCTTGAAATTTTTATAAAAGTAGTACTTTTCAATACGACCCAACTTGTTACAAAGGAAATATGCATAAGGAGAAGAATAATCATACCTATTACTTACCTTATGCCTTCGGTTTTGCTTTGGATAGTCTTTAACATACCCTCTGTGCAACCTTTCGTTGTACCCTTTGAAAGGATACTTTTCTTTGTTTTGAGAATACTGTCTATTGTACCTTCTGATAGGTTTAATCGTTTTGCATTTATCCTTTTCTTTGAATGTTGTTTGATTTTCACTTTTTGATTTAACAAACACTATTTTTTCTTTGTTTTAGATGTATCTCCAAATTTGAAATTAAGTCTAGATTTTGAATTATCCATTCTTTAACTAAAAATCAGCACTTGTAACTTCTTATCACTTTCATCAAACTTTTGAAACGTGTTTTTTATTGACTAAGATAAATCTTCCTCACGATTTTTCAAACTTTTGATCTCTCCTTTTAAAATAAGATTTTCATTTACTAAAGCTTCTCTTGCAACATGTAAACCTTCAAAATCATTTTTCAAAAAATCGTTTTCATTAACCAAAAACTTGTTTGTTTAAACGAGAGCTTGTTTTTCATTCTTCAAAGCCTTATTTTCATTTTCAACTTTTGAAAATTTATTAATAGCTTTTGAAAGTGTTTTTAACAATTTATTGATTTTAGCACAAATATCATTAAGTATATAATCTTTATCAAATTCAAATTTAGATTCAGAACTTACTTCAAAATGTACCATCAAACATAAATTTGCTTCATCAGCTTTATCATCTAAACCTACTTCCTCAAACTCTGACTTGTCTAAATCACTCCATGTCATTAGCAAGCCTTTTCATTTCTTTTTGTATTTATGAAGCTTTTTCAAAAGCAGTGGACACTCGTATTTAATGTGCTCAGTCTTTTTGTATTTGTAACAAATAACTTCTTTCTTTTCTTTAATACCATTTCTTGCATCATTTCAATTCTTATTAGATTTAAAATTGTTAGAGCTATATGATTTTTTACCTCTTTTCTTGAGCAATCTATTCAAACATCTTGCCAACCATGTGATCTCTTCATTGCCATCATCATCATCATTGTTCGAATCAACTTCTACTTCTTTGGTCTTAAATGTTGTAGCCTTCTTTTTCATATCCTCTAAAGTACTTTTTGATTTGAGAAAATCAGTTTCATATGCCATGAGCTTGCTGCGCAATTGACTCAGAGTTAATGTATTTAGATTACTTTCTATGACAATTTTCTTTGCATTCCAAATTTTAGGAAGAATCTTTAGCATCTTGCGTACTATATCTATATTACTAATTATTTTTCCAAGAGAAGACAATTCATTGGTTACTGTAGTAAATCTACTAAAAGAGTCCTTGATTTCCTCACTAGGGAGAATTCGAAAAGTTTTATATTATTGAACCAGTGAGTTGATTCTTATGTCCTTGGTGGTTTCTATGCCTTTATAGGTTTGTACCAAGGTATCCCAAATATCTTTAGCTGTTATACATGAAGTAATTAGATAAAATTCTGATTGTGTAATAATACTCAAAAGTAAATTCTTAGCCTTTCAATTGAGTTCGACTTTGGTGATATCATCATTTGTTGTGATAACAATTGGAACTTTGAGACCTCTTGCAAAAATAATTTATCAAGCTTGATAATCTAATGCCTTCACATAAGTTTTCATCTTGAATTTCCAATAGAGAAAGTTAGTTCTATAAAAAAATGGTGCCTTGTTAGGCTAAATTGTTAAACTATTACTTGGTTCACCTATGATCTTAATCTCTAAAAGATATTAGAGCAAGGCTTTGATACCTATTGTTGGTCCCGTATAAAATATCAAGAAGGGTGGGGAAGGGAGGGGGGGTGAATTGATATCTTTAAATTTTTAAAAAACTTTTTTGATATAAGAAAAATAAAATTACTCCTCTTAATGACTTATATTAGTGAACAATGATATTTTAATAATTCAACACACAACAATTAATAAAGCAAATTAAAAGAGTAAGGAAGGAAAATATCAAGCTGAGGATTTATAGAGTTTCAACCTTCTACCTGCTATTCTCTTTTAGCTCTATTGTTGGGGACCTAGTTTATTTCACTGGTGCTGTTCCACTTGATCCACTAAATCAAATCATGAGAAGTTTACAAGCATTCGTTACACATGGACTTCACAACACGCTGCTCTGTTGTAGACCATGACCAAGAATAGACAAGTTCGGTCGTTGGATGGATCCAAGCTTGTAGAAAGCTTGAAAGGAATAATGGGGAATGCTACGAAAAAGGATGAATGTGAATGAAGGGTAAGTAAAAACCTATGAACAGCTTCAGAGGATATGGCGCACCGATAGAACTTCCAAGGACTCACGGCATAATCTGATATGACACATGAATCAATCCAGTGAGGTTATTTACCACTTAACCTTGCTCAAAGGTTAAGATAAGAGTGATGCCAAGAGTAAACAAGCAGTGTTTACGCAAGGAAGAAAATACTTAAGTGTATTAAGGATAATTTGTCTGTTATAGCTACAATTACAAGGGTATTTATACCCATAAGTTAGGGTAACTTGCCTATAAAGGAAAAATGAAAAAGGGTATTTCTTAAGGAAGTAATCTACATGATACAAAAGGATAAAAATGAATATACAAGGAAAGCAATAATTGGTATAACGGATTCTATACATGGTGATACTGTATACGTAGTGATACTGTATTGATGATGTCGTTGGAAGATGTGGATAAAAAGTACAGACAGCTTGCTTATTTGAGTAGGGGTAGCTTGGTTAGTCCAGACTTTTTCTCTCAACATCTCGACAGGGGTGTAGCCGAGTAAGTAATTGGCTAGGCGTGTGTGAGAATGAAGATGGGCTATTGTCTTGGCCTTTCGCTTCTCGGTACACAACATGCGAGAAATAGGTAATCATTCGGCTTTGTAGGCAGAATAAGTTGGTAAGGAGATACTCGGCCTTTATATGAGTCAGTTGGAATAGGAAGATTCATCTTGCTAGTCCCTCTAGTCCTTGGGTTCGGTTATAGGTCGGTGGTTTAATAGCTTGATTCCCATCATTCTCTCCGAGTTGTTTTGGATTTAAGATCAAAATCCAAATAGTCTTCGTTCAACTCTCCATCAGGGTGATACGAACTGAGGTCGGTAACATTAAAGGCATCAGAAACCCTATAGTCCTCGGGTAACTCCAATCTCTAGGCATTGTCATTGATCTTCTAGAGGATTCTGAAAGGTCTTTCAGTTCTTGTTAATAATTTGTTTCTCTTCTTGTTCAGGAATTGTTCCTTGCTGAGATGCAACCATACCAAGTCTCTTGGTTGGAATCGTTTAATTATCCTACCCTTGGTCTTCTCTTGCATTCTTTTAGTAGCTTGATTGATGTGCTGAGTGACTTTATCATGGATGTTTTGGAACAATTGTGCTTTAGCTGAGGCGTTAGGGTCCTCTTGCGTAGGTGTAGGTACAGGGATGTAGTCAAGGAGCAACTCGGGATTGAAACTATAGACCACTTCAAAGGGAGTCTACTTAATGGTGTCATACACCGTTCGATTGTAAGTGAACTTGATCATTGGGAAGTAGACGTACCAATCAGCTAAGTTCTTGCCCATTACAGCTTGGATCAGTGATCCCAAAGTGCAATTAACCATCTCTATTTAGAAGTTAGTTTGGGGGTGATAGGAAGTATTGAATTGTAGTTTGGTCCCCATTCGATACCACAAGGTCCTCCAAAAATGGCTTAAGAACTTCAGGTCTTTGTCGGAGACTACACTTCTTGGCATATTGTGTATCCGCACAATCTCCTATAAGAAAAGAGAAGCAACAGCTAAAGCATTGTTAGTTTTGGAGCAAGGCACGAAGTATGCCATTTTGTTGAACCAATCCACGACGACCATTATAGAATCTTTGTCTCGAGTAGTTTGTGGTAGTTTGAGAACAAAGTCCATGCTCAATTCAGTCTATGGTTTTATCGGGATAGGGAAAGGCATTGCTTTCCTTTGCTCGACTCGGCACTTAACCCCCTTGCACATGGTACGATTATCGACAATTCGGTGTACATCTCTCTTCATCCTTAGCTAGAAGAATTGACTATTCAATAGTTCACAAGTCCTTCTTTCTCCAAAATGCCTAGAGAGTCCTCCACTATGGGCTTCCCTAATTAATAGTACCCTTAGGGAAAAAGTTGGTATGCATAGTTTTCTACTTCGGAACAAGTAACCATTCTCCATATGATACTCATCCATTGTCCTTCCATCAATGCATCGCATGATTATAGGTCCAAAGTGTGGATCCCCGGAATATTGTTCTTTAATACTTACAAACCCAAATAACTTAGTTTGCAATTTGGTTAAAAGCGTATGTCACCTTGAAAGAGCTTTTGCAACTATGTTGCTCTTTCCTTGTTTATATTTAATTACGAAATTGAATCCTTTAAGGAAATCAACCCATCTTACTTGCCACTTCAATAATTTCGTTTGACTTCGGAGGTATCTCAGTGATTTATGGTTAGTATATATGACAAATTCTCTTAGCAGTAGATAGTGCTACCATATGTACAGTGTTGCCATACGTACAGTGCTCGGATCAATGCTAAGAGCTCCTTGTGATACACAAAGTAATTTAACTGTAGCCCTTTGAGCTTCTCACTATGGAGGGCAATTGGTTAGTCTTCTTGCATTAAGACAACGCTTATTCTAATGCCTGATGCATCACATTCTAGCTTAAATATTTTCTTGAAGTCATGTAGAACTAACATTGGGGTAGAAGTCAACCTTTCTTTTATCTCGGCAAAGCTCTTCTCCTTCCTTTCTCTCCATTGGAAATTGGTGTTTTTCTTCGTTAGCTTAGTAAGTGGTGTGGCGAGGATGTTGAAATTCTTGATGAATCGTTTATAGAACGAAGCCAGTCCATGAAAACTTCTCACATTGGCATAAGTAATAAGAGTCGGCCACTCTATATTTGCTCAGATCTTCTCATCATCCACTTGTAAGCCTCTTCCACTGACTACATATCCTAAGAATACCACTTCCTCTTAGCAAGAGAAACAATTCTTGAGATTGCTGAATAATCTCTTGGTACGAAGGATATCTAGAACAGTTTGGAGGTGTTCATAGTGACTTGGCATGTCAGCACTGTAAACTAGCATGTCGACACTGTAAACTAACATGTCGTCAAAGTACACCACGACACACTTCCCGATCAGATGTCTTAGCACATGATTTATTAGTCTCATGAAAGTGCTCAAGGCATTTGACAAGTAGAAAGGCATGACCATCCATTCATATAATCTATGTCAAGTCTTGAACACCATTTTCCATTCATCTCTTGGCCTTATGCGAATTTGATGGTAGTCAGACTTAAGATCAATCTTGTTGAAAATCTTAGCTCTACTTAATTCATCCAATATATATTCTAACCTTGGGATAGGATACCTGTACTTGATAGTAATCTTGTTTATAGTGCGGTTGTCTACACACATCTATTAGGTTCCATCCTTCATCGGCATTAGCAGGGCTGCTACAACACAAGGGTTGAGGCTTTCCCTCACATATCCTCTCTTTATAAACTCATTGACTTGTCATTGGAGCTCAGCAGCTTGTTTGGGATTCATCTAATATGCTAGCTTATTTGGTAGTGCGGCGCTGGGTACTAAGTCAATATAATGCTCTATGCCTTAAGTTAGGGGTAACCCCTTAAGTAACTATTCTGGGAATAGGTTGGCATGTTCATCTAGCAACTCTTCAATTTCCTAGGGTAGTTCACCCCATTCCTTCATTTCTATTAGGCGCTTGACCAACATGAAGATTGGCTCATCAGCATTGATGGCCTCTCAAAGCTCGGCTTTACTCATCACCAAAGCTTTCTTGGATCTGCGAGTAAGTTTTGTCTGCAACTTGTTAACTTCTCTCGGTGGCATCAGGTTTTGATAGGAATCAGCGCCCTAGACTGATCATTCGAAGCCAAGCTAGAGGACTCCAAGGGTTTACCCGAAGAATACTAGCTTTAAGCCATAGTTGAGATAGAGATTCCTATCCTAAGCTGACCTCCTACTAACCTGTCTATCATATCCTCACGTGTATTGGACATGCTCTTGCCCAACATCAAAGTCTTAATCTAGAAGATAGCCTAGAACTAGCCAAGCTAAGCTCCTGACTTGATCCATTAGCATCTAACTTCAAGACAGCTGACCTTTTTGCTAAGCTGTTTGACTCCCGACTTGATCTAGATTAGGTCGGCCCCTGATTGTTACGCATTCCTGCTTCCGCTTATGTTGTATCATATCTTTGATGTCCAGCCACCAAACGACATGTGTCTTTTGATACAATGTTCTAGAATGATTTATTCTTTTTTGTACTAAATATTCTTTGTCTCTTTTATCCCTTTTAGCATGTCTTATGTAACCTAGTGTAGAATTCCCTTTTATCTTTTTATACATGTAAAGTAACCCTAGTGAATGGGTATATAAACCCCCACTTTCTTGTATACAGGCATTATTCAACTTTTAATATAGAATTATTCACCTCGAGTAACCTTAGTGTTCTCGTTAATGTTTAACTCTTATTTATTCCCTTTAGTAAGGAGTAGTGGCGAGTGACCCTTTAATTTGGACAGGTGTATCATATTTGGTGGATTGTTGGTTGAGTAGGATTGAGTAGTGTGTCATATTCATTTAGTAGCTACTTGAACTTTGTTAGTTTTTTCTTTGTTTCTTTTTGTTTCGTTTTGTTATGGTGCCTCTTTGTGTGTCTGACCCCGGAGACGCATCGGCTTTGTTAGTATTAGAACATGGTTCCACGAGGGAGTATGTGAAGTTGTTGTTCGCTTTACTGTTAGTGACTGCTGTATTCCTTCTGTAGCTATTGTAGTGTATTGATGTGATAGTAAGAGTGATTTTATTGTTTGTTTTTCATAACGAAAATAGAGCAAGTTTGTTTTTATCTTATTTGGGTGACTATTAGGTATTGAAGCTATTAGCAAGTTGTTAATTTGTTTGAGAAGTACTGTACCACGTCTGATTCAAGTGTTTAGGGTGTTATTGGTGACTAGAGTAGTGGTACCCAACTTGGTTGTGGTCTTAATGGTAGTAATACCCCAGGGTCGGTTGACTATAAGCTTGACAGACTCACAAACCTTACTAAGAGTTTAGTTACCGCAATGCAAGTTAACAGACAACAACCCCAAGGTGTACAGCCACAAAACCTATAGGAAGATGCCCCTTAGAGATGCTATGGCCAAGGCAATTGAACTAATCACCTAATTCGACTGCCACAAGCTAGAGGAGTAACAGACCGAGCTGCTAGATAAAGACTGGAGTTGGAGGAGATTGAGGAAGATGATGAGAAGCTGGGTGTTGAAGGGTTTAGTGAAGAAGAAGAAGTTGATTATTACTGAGCACAAGGACGAGAATGTCGAGTCCCTTGAGGGCTAGATAATATCAAGGTACAAATCCTACCCTTCGATGGAAGTAGAGATGCAGATGAATACTTGGAGTATGAAGAAAAGGTTAAGAAGGTATTTAAATGTTATGGGTATGAGGATGTGGTCAAAGTCCAACTTGTAGCATTGGAGTTTATTGGGTATGTCATGATGTAGTAGAAGAATCTGAATGTAGCTAGGGTAAGAGATGGAAGACGAGGTGTTAGAACTTGGGATGAGATGAAAAGGTTATTAAGGGGTAGATTTGTGCTTGAGACTTATTTACAAGATACATTTGCAAAGTTATAGGAGCTACGCCTAGGAAGCTGATTTATTGATAACTACATGAGAGAGTTCCGAATGTTAATGATCCGAGCTGACGTGGAAGAGCCAGAGGCTCATACAGTATCGAGGTTCATTTCTGGGCTTAAGTATGAGATTTGCAATATCATGTAAGTATAGAGTTTTTATAATTTGGAAGAGGCCATCATGATGGTACAGAGGATCGAAAAACAGAGGAGAAATGTTTCGAGCCGACCTAGGCTAACATTCTCCTAAGCCTTGGTACTATGCTAACCTATTTAAGTTGAGCCTAGGAGATCATACCATGTTGAGGAAAAGAATGATCGACCTGAAGATAGTCGAGTAGGATAGCTAGGCTGAGCTGAGGTTAGGCCGCCTTTAAGAATGTATGAGAAAGGATAGACCTCCAAACGGAAGTCTAGTGAGGTGAAATGCTTTAAAAACTTAGGCTTTGGACATATGGTTGTTAAGTGTTTGAACTAATGTGTCATGGTGCTCTAAGGAGATGTAATGATAGTACCGACGAGAGTGAGCTTGAGGAGGAGAAGGATGTTTCAAAGGTAGAAGCCGAGGAGGAAGAGGAGACCTGTGTCTATGTAGACTAAAGATAAGTGATGACCCTAGTCTTGAGATGAGTCCTGAGTTCCTTACTGAACCTTGAAGAGGACTAGAGGGAGAATTTGTTCCATACCAAGTGTACTGTCAAAGGCCAATTATGTACGATTATAGTAGATAGAGGAAGTTGCACTAATGTGGTTGCGTAATCTTTTATATAGAGGATGGGTTTGCTGACCTCAAGGCATGCCCAACCTTATAAGCTACATTGGTTTCATGATAAGGGTGCTTTACATGTGATTGAACAACTGACCATACCATTTAGTGTTGGAAATGTATACAGGGATAAAGTAGTGTGCAATGTTGTCCTTATGGGAGCTTTACATCTACTACTTGGATGACCTTGGTTGTTTGATTGATGTGTTACGCACGACGGGAATAAGAACACCTACGCCCTTATAAAGGATGGAACGAGGATAGTGTTCCAACCCCTAACCTCGTCTCAGGTAAACGAAACCCATAATCAGCTCACTCGAGCTAGTAAGAAGAAAGCATTGGTGATGAGCCATAGAGAGCTCTGATTTGCTGAGAAAGTCGATGAATCGATGTTCCTATTGGTTAGGAGACTAATGGAGATGAGGGAGTTACAGAATGTTGCAGAAGAGATTAGAAGCTTGCTAAATGAGTTTTCCGACTTGTTTCTGAAAGAATTGCCTAAAGGATTGCCTAAAGGATTGCCACCAGTCTAAGGCATAAAGCACTGCATTGATCTATAGCTAAGTGCCGTCCTATTGATCTGACCTGCATACAATATGAGCCTTGAGCAGGCTACTAAGCTAAAAAGACAAGTGGATGAACTCATTGGGTAAGGGTATGTAAAGGAGAGCATGAGCCCATGCACCGTACTAGCTTTACTCATTTTGAAAAAGGATGGTTCATGGCATATGTGCATTGACAACTGAGCAATTAACTAAATTACTGTTAAGTTTCAATACCTGATACCGAGGCTCGATGACATGTTAGATAAACTTCATGGCACGAAGATATTTTTGGAGAATTATCGGGAAGTGGTTACCACCAAATTCGCATGAGGATGGGCAATGAATGGAAGATTGCCTTCAAGACTAGGCACGGAGTCTATGAATGGTTGGTTATGCCGTTCGGACTTACTAATGCACTAAGCACATTCATGAGGTTAATGAACCATGTAATGTGGCCCCTAATTGGGAGATGTGTGGTCATGTACTTTGATGATATATTGGTATACAGTGTTAGCTTGAACGACCATGTTCAACATCTTTGCGAAGTATTTGATATTTTATGAGCTGAGAAGTTGTATGGGAATGTGAAGAAGTGTATGTTTTGTTAGAAAGAGGTGATTTTCCTAGGGATTGTAGTATCAGGGGAAGGGATTTGAGCAGATGAGGAAAAGATCCGAGTTGTTTTGGAACGGCCGAAGCTAAGGAATGCCACTGAGGTTTAAAGTTTTCATGGCCTAGTTTATTTCTATAGGTGATTTATTAAAGACTTTAGTACAATAGTCGGCCTATTAACCAAGTCGACCAAGAAGAGTGAAGGGTTTCAGTGGAATGACCGAGCTAAATGGAGCTTTAAATAGATCAAGGAAAGGCTTACCTTAGCCCCTATCCTATCATTGCTAGATTTTGACGAACTTTTTGAATTAGAATGCGATGCATTAGGAATTGGAATTGGTGCTATCTTGATGTAGGAGTGACGACCTGTTGCTTACTATAGTGAGAAACTTAGTGGTCTTGCCCTAGACTATTCTGTGTACAAGGAAGATTTGTACTTTGTTTACCGAGCCTTTACTGTTTGGCAACATTATTTACTATTGTGAGAGTTTGTTATTTATATAGACCATAAGTCTCTGAAGCATTTGGGGAGTTAAAATAAGCTTTTGAAGAGGCAAGGTTGGAGTTCATGGAGAGTTTCTCGTACGTCATTCGGCACTAGAAGGGAAGTACAAATGTGGTCGCTGATGCTTTATCATGACGGCAAACCTTGTTGACCACTTTGCAGACAAAATTATTAGGATTCTCACTAATTACTGGGCAATATACTCATGATTCTCATTTTAGCCCTATCATAGAACAGTATAAGCACGGAATTGCTGTTAAGGGATATTATCTTAAGGATGGCTACCTGTTCAAGGACCGCAGGTTATGTATTCTGAACCACTCCACGTGTAAGTTATTAATCAGGGAAGCTCACAACAGAGGGTTATCTAGTCATTTCGAGGAGACCAAGATAGCCAATCTATTAAGAGAGAACTTTTACTGGCTAGGTTTAGCTAAGGATGTCCATAAGGTAGTTAGTGGTTATGAAGTGTGCAAACGTGCAAAGGGGAAGAGAGAGCCCCATGGAGAATACATGTTGTCACTAACACCAACCTTACCTTAGGCCGACCTCAGCATAGACTTTGTCTTAGGGTTGCCCCAAACATCCAGAAGTAGAGATTCTATTTTTGTTGTAGTGGACCATTTTAGCAAGATGACGCATTTCATTCAATGACATCAAACTAATAATGCCTTGTATATTGCTGATTTGTTTTTGTAGGAGATTGTCCATTTACATGGGATACCGAAGACTATTGTCTTAGATTGGGACATAAAATTCTTAAGCTATTTTTAAAAGACTTTTTCGAGAAGACTTGGAACTAAACTTGTATTTAGCTCCAATAGTCACCTTCAGATTGATGGCTAGGCTGAAGTGGTAAACAGGATACTAAGCAATTTGCTCAAAGCTGTAGTGGGAAAAAACTTGTAGGATTGGGATCTATGCTTACCAGTTGTAGAGTTCACATACAATTAAACTGTCCATAGCACTACTAGGAAGACCTCATTTGAGGTCGTCTATGGCCTTAACCCTACCATTCCCTTGGATATGATCGATACCCCAGCAGGTACTGAAGAGAGTCAATCCGTAGTGGACCGAGCCTAAACAATGCATGAGCTACATTAGTTTGTAACTAGGATAATCACCAAGTTCAATTAGAAGCAACATGAAATTAGTAGCCAAGGTCACCAAACTATTTCTTTCTACCCAGGAGACTTGATATGGATACATCTTAGCCGAGAACGATTACTATACTTGAGACAAAACAAACTATCTCCTCGAGTTGATGGTTCGTTTAAAGTCTTAAAGAAAATCAACTACAATGCTTACCAAATCGAGTTGCCTAATGACTATGGAGTTTCTTCCACCTTTAATGTGTTTGATCTGATCCCTCACCAATCAGCAGAAGATAACCCCATGTACGCCCCAAGAGAGCAGGTAGAAATCACTTCAGATTTGAGGGTAAATCTTTTTGACCCCTAGACAGACGATAAGAATTAGCCCCCTGGACTGATCACCTGAAGCTAAGCTACAGGAATCCAAGGGCTTGCACAAAGAATACTAGCTCTAAACCATAGTCGAGACAGAGATTCCTATCCTGAGCTAACCTCCTGCCGACTTGTCTATCACATCCTTACGTATGTTTAACATGCTCCTACCCAATAGTAAAGTCCTAATCTAGAAGACAGGCTAGAACTAGTCGAACCGAGCTCTTAACCTGATCCACTAGCATCTAACTTCAAGACAACTGACCTTTTTGCTAGGCTAATTAGCTCCTGACCTGATCCAGATCAAGTTGACCCCTAACTGTAACGTATTCTTGCTTTCGCCTATGTTGTATCATATCCCTAATGTCTAGCCACCAAGCGACACATATCTTATGACATAATGTTCTAGAATGATTTTTTCTTTTTCTTACTGAATATTCTTTGTCTCTTTTATTCCTTTTATTATGTCTTATGTAACTTAGTGTAGAATATCCTTTTGTCTTTTCATACATGTAAAGCAACCTTAGTGAACGGGTATATAAACCCCCACTTTCTTGTATATGGGTATCATTCAACTTTCAATATAGAATTATTTACCTTAAGCAACCTTAGTGTTCTCGTTAACATTCAACTCTTATCTATTCCCTTTAACAAGGAGTAGTAGTGAGTGACCCTTTAATTTGGATCGGTGTGTCATATCCAGTGGATTGTTGGCTGAGTAAGAACAAGTAGTGTATCATATTCATTTGGTAGTTGCTCGGACTTTGCTAGCTTTTTCTTTGTTTCTTTCCGGTTCACTTCGTTATAGTACCTCTTTGTATGTTCGATTCCGGAGATGCATCAGGTTTAGTGTGATCTTTCGGTCATCCTTCTCGAACATGTACGTATTCTTG
Source organism: Lumnitzera littorea (assembly GCA_024138015.1). NCBI lineage: Eukaryota > Viridiplantae > Streptophyta > Magnoliopsida > Myrtales > Combretaceae > Lumnitzera > Lumnitzera littorea. The sequence goes on from JAMXBB010000008.1 coordinate 31,245,643, forward strand.
TAGTCATCATCGATAACTCTCCTATCAAACAGCTACGGTCTACTTAGTAACATGTGGGAAGCATACATGGGTAGCACGTTGCAGAGAATCTGGTCTGAGTAATTCCTTATAGTGATTGGTAGCAGTATTTGCTTGAGTAACATGTAATGCTCCTTTCTCGCTTAACCAGTGTAACTTTTATGGCCTTAGATGTGCAATAGTCAGTAACTTCAATTTTGAAATAAGATCAATAGATGCTATGTTAGTGCAGCTTTTACTATCTACAATGAGGGCAAATACTTGATCATTCACCTTGCAGGTAGTATGAAACAAATTCTCTCTCTACTTCTCCTCTTATGAGGGTTCCATGTTCATAGTACATCGGACAACCATTAGTAACTAGTCTAAGTCCTTAGCAAACACGTCCTCATCAATCAGTTCTTTATCAGCGTTTTCTTTCTCGGTAGAGACCTCCTCTTCTTCAGGTTCTTCATTAGTGTTGTCTACCTCTAGCTTCGGGATGTCTCCTTTGATAACCATCATTTGTCAGTTCAGGCACAGTTTGGGTACTAAGTAGCCATGTGTCCGAACCCTTGGCACTTAAAACACTTGATTTGGCTTGTCTTCCTACCATACCCTTGCCCTTTCTCATAAGTTCAGGTTGGCACTTTAATATTAAGTTGACCCTTTAGTTCGGCTCAGACATCCATCTTTTGGTTTGATTCAGTACTAGAATGAGCTTAGTAACTCACCTATCCAAGTCGGTTAGTCGACAACTTGGCCAGTACTCAGCTCCTTCTTTGCCTATTTACTGGTTGGGCTATTTTGATGGCCTCATCTATTATTGTAAATCATTGGAGTTTTACAATGTCTCGAATGTCACCTCTCAACCCATTAATGAATCTTAAAACTATTCAAGTTGGTGGTTCCTCTACTTTACAACGGATCATAAGTATTTGAAATTCTTGGACATACTTGTTGACGATCTAACCTCCTTGTCTCAGCTCCTAAAGCCGAGTGAAAGTGTCTTGAAGATAAGTTTTTGGCAAGAACTTGTTTCAGAATACTCTTTTCATCTTAGGCCAAGTATTAATCTCTTAGTAGTTCTCTCGTCTCCTCATGGCTTGGAAATTTTTCCACCACATAGTAGGATATCCGGAGAACTCAACAGTAGCAGTTCTTACTTTCTCATAATCCTTATATTGATAATAATAAAAAATATGCTCTACCTTCTCTTCTCACTCTAAATACTCATCTACATTCCTAGATCCTTAGAATCTGAAGCTTTACATGGTCAGATGCTTTAAGGACTTGCATGTGCTCTTCTTCAAAATACTCTTCTTCCTTGTCTTCTACGTTTGCTAAATCAATCATTCTCCTCATTCATCCATCTACTCCTTCACCTCGAACTGGTCGAGTTAGGTTCTGACTTCTAACAGGTTGAGCAACTTGTGGGGGTTTTTTGTGTGGCCTCAGTCGGTTGGCAAGACAACGCATGAACAACTCAGATTAAATCTACTAAGAGGTTAGCCACTTCATCAAGTCTCTCATCAATGCTTCTAGGTGTTTCTTGAGATTGTCATCCATAGTGGATAACTCCACTTTTGTCATCTCCCATACCAACATTCATACTTGGGTTTGTCATTTTCTTTACAGATTCAAAGTTCAAACAATCACTTTAGGAAATTAACATCTAGCAAACATAGTAGCTAAGATGAACACAGTAGCTAAGATGAATACAGTAACTTGCTCTATTTTACATACGTAGAACATATTAGAAATTCTAAAAGAACTAACTATAACTCACACAAAATCTCCACTCTAATACCAAGATGTTGTAGATCATGACTAAGAACAAATAAGGCTGGTCATTGGATAGGTCCAAGCTTGCAGAAAGCTTGAAAGAAATAATGGGGAATGTTGTGAAAAAGGACGAATGTAAATGAAGGGTAAGCGAAAACTCATGAATAGCTCCAGAGGATATGATGTACCAATAGAACTTCTGAGAGCTCACAACACAATTCGATATGATGTATAAATCGGTCTAGTGAGGTTACTTACCACCTAGTTTTGCTCAAGGGTTAGGATGAGAGTGAAGTTGATAGTAAACAAGTAGTGTTTACGCAAGGAAAAATATCCTCAAGTGTATTAAGGATAATCTGTTTGTTACAACTACAATTACAAGAGTATTTATATTTATAAGTTAGGATAACTTGCCTAATAAGGAAAAGACAAAAAGGTATTTCCTAAGGAAGTAATGTACAAGATACAAAAGAGTAAAAATGAATATATAAAGAAAGCAACCATTGATACAATGGATTCTACACATGATACTGTATAAGTAGTAATACTGTATTGATGATGTCGTTGGAAGATGTGGATAAAAAGTGTGGACAGCTTATTTGTCTAAGCAGGGGTGGCTTGATCAGTTTGGACACTTTCTCTCGGCATCTCGGTAAAGGTGCGGCCAAATAAGTAATTGGCTAGGCATGTGAGAATGAAGATGGGCTATTGTTTCGGCCTTCCACTTCTTGGCACATAATATGCAAGAAACAGGCAGTCATTTGACTCAGTAGCTAGAATGGGTTGGCAAGGATATACTTGGCCTCCACATGAGTCGACTGGAATAGGAGGATTCATCTTGCCAGTCCCTTTAGTTCTTGGGCTCGGCTGCAGGTTAGAGGTTCGGTAGCCTTATTCCCATCACTGCTCTATCTATCTAGCATTTCTACAATCTAGGCTACTTATAGATATATAAGGTATAAATGTACTTGTCTTAACACTCAAACAACAAATAAAAATTACAAATTACAAGTGAGAACAAAAAAAATATAACTCTTGATTAATGTTGCTCTAAAGAGAAATAACGATAGTTATATAACTGAAGAAGTATCTGAATGACTTTTTGTAACTTTTTAGAAGATAGAATCTGATCATGACTTTTTTGTGTAGCAAAAACTTTTTCCAGAGTTGTTAATGTCATTTTGAATCCTTTCTCTTTTTATATTAAAATCTTCCAACGGCTGATTTGTTGAAGATTATCTTCACTTTCGTGTTAATTTAATTAGTATTTGTTAAAAATAATTCTTAGATATTTTGAGAAGATCTTGATATTTTGAAATTCAAAAACAACTCTTCTTATCTTGTTTCAAGCAGATATACTTCAATCTACAACCACCAGATAAGCTTTTGATTTAAATTTGACAAGGAGATATTCTTTATCAGTAACTTTCGAATAAGCCTTATATTTAAAATTTGAAATTCCATAAAATCTGAATCAACCTTATCCTTATCCATTCTTATGCATATCTTAATTTATCAAAAATAAATTCACTCAAAAATAATCCCTAAGGATCATGATTTCATCTTGAGTGAAATGAGATTAAGTATATTTTCATAATATACTCAATCTAGTAGAGCTAGACCTTATTGAATTCGAATTTGATATGAATTAAAATTCAACATCATATATTTCCAGATCAACTTTCTGAATGACCTTTGAAGAGTATCAATCCTTCTTTCTTTGAAGTCTTTGAATACGTTTTTAAAGTACTGTACTAATTCTTCTTATAAAAATTTTTAACACTTTTTAAAGATTTTTAGTCTACTCTCTTCTTCAATCAATTCAAACCTTTTGAATAAGTTTTTGAATACACCTCAATTTGTAGTTTTAAACTTTCTAAATACTTGCATACTTGTTAATTCATTAATGTTCTTCTCTTTTTGTTATCATTCAAATTCATGAGAGATATCTAACAAAAACAAGCACATTGGTTGTTGAGAAATTTCTTTTCCATATCACTTTGAGAATAGAATTGTGAATGAAAATATGAAACTTTGAAATAACATAGATAGCTACCGTAGGTAAATTTTAAAAAAGAGTAAACTTTTATTCAAATCCATTCTTAAAATTACAACTAATTATATTTAGACCTTACTTTGAAGATTTGAAAATATGAAATATCTTTGAACTACTCTTTCCTTAAGGACCTATCTTTAGATCATTAATGCCTTTAATCTAAGGATCACAATGCAATAGCCTAATCAAAGATGGTCTACATAGAAAGGTCTTCATTTTACTTTGTTTTCACGATTTCTCTTAAATGGCCTTTTTCTCTTTTCCTATTTTAGATAAAACATGGCATTAATGCCTCTACGGTCTAAATATGATTCATGGTCAACGTATGAGACCGATCTGCCGTGTGCCCATGTCAGCTAGTAGTGTTACAACTTAAAGAGCATGTATGTAAGGACTAGCCTAAGGACTCCATAAGGGCCCTAGCCCTAGTGTAAAAAGGTCACTTTTGATGATCCTACTATATTTTAAGCTGAAAAAAAGTAATAATAAATAAAGAACTTTCAAGCACTACATCGTAAGAAACTTAAAGGTTTTCTGCTTCATCCTCCGAAATAGTTAAAGCGAAATGCACCATTAATGTAATAACCGTACAAATTTTTTTTTTAAAAGAAAATTACGTAGAATGAAAAAGTCATACACTTTTTCTTGATAAAGAAGATTATACATATTACATTTCGAGATATTATACCAAGCATCGAGTATTTAATTTTTCTTTTACGAAAGCAAACACATTGGTTGTTGAGATTTTTTTCCATATCACGTTGAGAACTGAATCGTTATCTTAAGGCATGAGAGCCAAGGTGTCTAACGCATTACCTAGGGTTAAGGCATAAAAATGAAGCTGCCAGTATTTCGCTTGAGCTTAAGGCATAAAAACCAAAATGCCAAAGTATCGCTTGGACTTAAGACATAGATGCTTAGATATCAAGGTATTGCCTAAACTTAAGGCATAAAAGACAGGATGTCAGGGCATTATTAGGGCTCAAGGTATAGAAGTCAAGAGGGCATTCCTTAGGCTTTAAGCAAGAGAGTTGTGACAATAGGGTATTTCCTAGGATTAAGACTTGTAAGTTAAGATATTAAGGTATTACTTAAACTTAAAACTTGGAAACCAAGATGGTAGGGCATTACCTAGGCTTACAATGCTTAGTTGTAGGAGGGCTTCCAAGCCTTGAAGTTGGTTGATAGTATATAAGTAGTGATATGAATTGAGCCAAAAGCAAATAAGGCCGATCGTGAGGGTAAATCCAATCCTATCGAAGGAATGAAAATATTATAGGTTTAGTGAATCCGTAAGCCACCTAGCTAGATATAGCACTAATTGGATCTTATATAGCCTAAGCATTGCTTTGATACGACACACAAAGAAACAACTAGAGTTTTCCACCACAATTCTTACTAAAGAGATTGATAAAAGTTAGTAAGAGAGAGAGAAAGCTTTCAAAGAGAAAAGATTTAAAGGTTTTTTTTTTATTAATGTTCAAATCTATTTAAAACCTTACATACATGAACTATTTATACATAGTGGAAAACTTGTAAATAAAATGACTCAAAGGATGCCTTAGTGGCATTTCGATAAATATAAAAAAAAACACAAGGGTAATCTGGTAAAGAAAAATATAAGTAACTAATCTTAAAGTTCCGTTGTCTTGGATGAGTCAACTTGGATTGCTTGAGCCGACTTGGGCTATTTGAACTGACCTAAGTTATCTGAGTCGAGCAGACTGTGCCTAGTTGAGCAGGTTTTCCATAATGGTAGAGTTCATAAATTTCTCTTCTATGCATGAGGAGCTTACCAACAAGTCTCCAATATAGCCTGAAACTTGGCACTTGGTTAGGTCAGTGACTTGAAGCCTATCATCCCCTCTCCCTTAGAGAAGTTTCAACTAGAAACTTGGCAATTGGTGGCTCTAAATTCCACCTGGATCATATACCGACTTGTAAAAATAAACTTTGGACATAGAAAAGCATTATAGCTCTTCCACTAATGCTATCATTAGCCAATGCTCCTTTCATTCGTCATGAAACTAATCAACCAAGCTCTTCTTTAGGGATCTTTCCTTTCATTCATCATGTATTTGATCAATTTCACTCAAGTAGCCCTAGCAGCTATTAATGAAGGGGAATAACATAACTTTTGCTCTAAACATCATATCATGAGCTTGGAGAATTTGAAGTTGTAAGATCTCAAACTCTTCTTTTACTTCAAGAATCCTTAAAGCTTCATACTCTCTTAATGTTGGCCTCACAACATCATGCTTGGTAACTTTCACCTCTTCCACTTCCTCACAATTCAATTCTTTTTCCTCCCATCTATACACTTCAAATTTTTCCAATGTGAGAGTACTGAGGATAAGAACAACACAACCCATACAGGAATATCAATCACCATGACCTCGGAAAGCACCAATATACAATCTATAGCATCTCATAGGAACAATACTATTACAATACATTTCACCTCTAGACAATCTCAATAATAGATCAAAATAAAAGAGTTTGACATGTGGAAGGCTAATACAGTAGTACCTAGGGTCATCAATGGTACCAAGTATCATTGGTAATAGGATCATGTCAGGAATAGGGGTACTAAGTAGTAACACTTCTTGTCCTTCCTTTTTCTCCTCTTCAATATTCTTTGATTGAGTAACCCTTTGTTGTTTTCTTTCTTCCTTAATCTCTCCGACCTTAGTTAGTATAATCTCTAATTGTTCCAACACATAAAGAAAAACAGGATTTGTGGCTTGGTAATAAGATTTTGCCCTCAAGCCTCATGTACTACGATTCATATGTTGAGCCCTAGTGGCAATATTAGATAAAGTTCAATTCAACACCACCTCAACACAAGCAAATACAACTTGAAAAGTTAATACGCACAATGGACAACACAACAATTAGCACAATAGTTAGCTGGACAATTCTTGATTCACCCTTACACGCTGCGCTCTTTTGGCTTTGATTTGCACCAAGCGGTTCGGCCAATTTTACTCCAAATGCAGTTCAGTACGTACACAGAAATAATCAGCTTGGCAACGAAGAAAGTTTAGCACACAGCAGCATGGGCGATTTAAACAGAGCAACACGGTTCAATAGCTCGCCACTTAACACGTACTTGTCACAAATTAGCTTGGACACTCAAGTTTCCGATGAGTACTGCACACACAAGAAGTTCAAACACCAGGCTGCAACTCAATTCGGCAATTCACACTAATTAGTTTAGCCCGGTGCGAACATACACACACAATAGTAACACGTCACAGCAGCTCACGCTCCAATACACAACAGTACTTGTTCGGTTCTATCATTACATACACACCACTATTCGCTTGGTGTACATGCACAAGCTGAGCAAACTTGCTCAGATTGTAACAACATACGTGGCAGCTTAACAACTAATTCATACACACACTATCTAGCTTAGTAAACTTAGTATAATAATTAGTTAGGTAAGGGTTAAGCAGAACAGCTCGATTCTCGAGCTAAAATAGTTTGGCACCTCAATAACAGTTCACCTGCTATTGGAATCACAACAGCTTAGTTCGACGCTTTAATAGGCGGCAGGTGCTTCTTCACTTCCACACATAGCTCATTATTGGTTGTACTTTCACACACATTGCTCTATTCTGAAGCTCGGCAAACTTGGAGTTCAGCTCGGCTAATCACTGTAGCAGCTCGAACACTTTAATTTTAGCTCGTCAATTAAATACACACTTCAACTTGGCATGTTTACGCTTTTGAAGTAGCTCGGCAACTTGAAGCAATTCAGCTTGGTCAAGCAAGCATTGGAAGCTCAATAAGATACACTTCTGCCTGGACAAATACACAAGCAGCTCGGATTGGCAATCCTACAGCTTAGACTTCTAGTGGATAGCCCAGTACACACAATCTCAGCTTAGCAACTTAGCTTCTTGCTAACACTTGGTTCTACTCGGCACAGCAGTAGTCACGATTGCGTCAGCCCGCACAAGTCGTACACTAGTTCCACACACTACTCTTCATCTCCGCTTACTTCTTTAAGTTTGCTTAGCAAGTTTCAATTAACAGCTCAGGTAAGGCATGGTTAGATCAGCTCGGTGAGGGATCGAGCTTATAATAGTTCGGCAAAAGTAACTCAAGTCGACACTTTCGGTCTCAGTAGTTCGGAGTTTTGATCACTACTCTACTTTAGGTCGGCAAGGTAAACTTAGCTTGGATCCATAGAATTCAGTTTGGCAACTGCTTAAAGTGTTAAGCCAGCAGCTTGAATTAGGCAATTCCAACCGCTATTTAGCTCAGACTACGATCTCGATAGCTTGGAGATGTGCTGCTCGGCAAAGAAGGATGTCACAGCAGGTTGGTGTAGTCCACCGTCCATTAAATTAACCGGACATTAATTAGCTTAGTGATAGTTTACCTCAGCTCGGACTCCTACACTTAATTAAGTTTGGCACGTTGCAAGAGCTTGGCAAGGCAAAACACTTTGGCAATATACTCGGACACACTAATACGTATAGCAGTTTTATCCATAGCTCGAGATGACAATACACATCTTCGATTAGTTCAGCTCGGTGATTCAATCACAGCTGTTAGTTTCAATAGTTCTTCGTACATACGCTTAACACAGATTGGGCTCAAATTGGCTTGGCAAAGTATGCTTCAAACACAGTGGGACAACAATTGAAGCTCAACATAAGCACGGTGGCAACTCAAAAATAGCTACAATTAACCAAGCACACCACTACTATGGTTCCTTTTTCTTCTTCTACTCCGGCGAACAATAGACCACACACAGCGACACACTACAATTCCCCTATCCAATCTGGCCACAGCTACACTACTGTAAAACCTAGTCGTCAACACAGCTGAAAACCACCGCTTACACCAGACACTAACTTGCACAGCCAAATGCCAACCCACCTATACAAACTCCGGTAACTACTACACCCAAATTTACAGACCTACTCTCATGTGTTTCCCAACAAACACTCTCTTCGAAGTACACACTGGATCGGACAACAATGACAGCCACCAACCGAATTAGTACAACCCAAACCAAGAATTAAGTGTCTACTACACAACTCGAGTGCACCAAATCAAATACCACTGTGATTTTCCACAACTACTAATTTGCAATTTCAAACCCTAATTTTAGTATTCTTGTTATAACTTATATAGATATATATATATATATCCTATTCTACAACTTCCCCGAAAGAGACCTTACCCCAAATATGATTTTGCTATTGTATTTACCTTGCAGTGGTAGCACATTTCCGTCGGTTTTGGGTGATAATGTAGATTCCCTTCAAGACAATATCCAAGACGCAAATAGCCAATGAAAGAGAAACAGCAACCAAATTCATAGTCCTAATGACTAGGACGAAAAATAGTGAAGTCAATCTAAATCATTGATAACACCACATAAACCAATGAACTGGCACCTTCTTGAATACCAAACAAAACAAATGCATACTCAAGAACTCTCAGCCATATTTGGAGTTGTGAGCTTTGACACCAAGTTGATACTAATCGAGCCAAGAGTAGATACAGTTGGTCATGATGGTGGGTTTGAGCCTATTGAAGGAATAAAAATAGGATGGGTTTAGTGAGGGCTTTAGCAAATCTGTAACCACTTAGCCAGATATGACACACTAACTAGATTCTATACGGCCTAATTATCGCTTTAATATAACACACAAAGAGATAACTAAGGTTGCCTACCATAATTTTTACTAAAGGGATTGATAAGAGCTAATAAAAAAAGAGAGAAAGCTTTCCAAGAGAAAAGACTCAAAGGGATTTTCATTAATGTTCAAATCTATCTAAAAACCTACATACATGAGCTATTTATATATAGTGACAAACTTGTAAATAAAATAACTAAAATGATATCTTAGTGGCATTTCTATAAATACAAAGTAAAACATAAGGGTAATCTAATAAAGAAAAACAAGAGTAACTAATCCTAAAGTTCTGTTGTCCTCGATGAGCCAACCTAGATTGGTTGAGCTTACCTGACCCGGGCTATTTGAGTTGACTTGGGTTGTTTGAGCTGAGCTGACTATACCAAGTCGAGCAAGTCTTCAATAATGGTAGAGCTCATAAATTTGTCTTCTATGCATGAGGAGCTCAATAAGAAGTCTCCAATATAGCTCGAAACTTAGCACTTAGTTGGGTCGATACCTCGAGGTCTATCAAGCAAGGTTTACCCAATTCTTCCTTGAGAGGTGTCTTCAATAGTAGAAAGTTTACTCGATTGATTAGAAGGGAGCAAAACCTTACTTTGTGGTAGTAGTATGGGCTTAGCGAAGCTGTATCTCGTTGCATAGCAGTAGTAATAGCTATCTCTAACATAAATTAAGAAAATAGCCAAGAATTGATTGACAATGATTGTGTTTTCTTACATGGACTACATCATCCATGCAACTTTAAGACAACCTCCTTGAGTTGAATCATCTTATTTATCATTCTTTGAGGATGGATCACTAAGCATAGTACGAATGGGGATTATTGACCTCTTCTTTGAAGAGTTCCTTTCTTAGTAGCAAGAAGCTTGATTAGTTGAACTAAGAGGGTAATACCTTACTTATATAATAGTGGTATCCAACCCTAATATGAATAGAGAGAACATAGTATAGTGATAATTCTTAATCTTTATGGTCTCCTATGTATTTTACATCCTATATGTAACTTCATATTGACCTTAGGTTCTGAACTATCCTAGTAAATGTTCTAAAGTGATAAGAGTAGGTCTTTTCATCAACTTTAATATTAGCCTCTTATTCTTAGGAGGTTACATCAAATATGGTAATCCTTCTTTTTGTAAGAGGTGTCATATCTCTAGTATCACTCCCTCCCTAGTGGAGTTGCCAAAAATGTATATGAAAGGGTTCGTTTGGAGTAATCATGTACATACCATGAGAGTGATGCACTATGAGTGGCTTTAGATAAGCAAAGTGAGAACAAAGTAGAGAGGAGCAACAAGCAATCTCAATGTCTTAAATGCATGAGTGATGGACAAGGCATCCTTAAGGGGCTTTAGGCATTTAACTTATAATTTGAGCAAATGAGATCAATTCATTGGTTGAACTATGTGTTCGATCATAAAGACCAGAGGTTTTTGCAGAGTAATGTTGTTTCTTGATTCTCTTGAAGTTGCAAAAGAGGAGGAAAGGCTGGGTATTTTTATGCCCTCAGGTGTGATGGCATCTATTGGATCATGTAGGATATCAGTGGACGAGATGAAGCTTGCTTAATTCATGGTTACCCTAAATGAGCTTGCTAATGTGTTCAGGGCTAGTAGTAATGTGACAAGGGAGTCAAAAGAGGTTGTGCCTCAGCAAAGGTCTTACCATATCATATATATGATGAGTTGCCGACTACTTGTCTTCTTGCTTGCATATGGCTCCAAGGCCTCTAATTCTTCACCTGAAGAATTCTCTTTCGTTAACCTGTCGATGATAAGAAATTCTATGTAGAAGAAGGATGGTTAAATTCCTTGAAAGCTTTGGAAGGATACACTTTGCTCTGTTTCATCCCTTTTGTGTAGAGTAATCTGACCTCCAGTTGCCAAGAGATTTTTGTTGAGTGACGAGACATTTTCCTTCTAGTCGAGCACTTCACTCTCGGCCTCCTTCCAACTCTTATGGCATCCTTTCTAGTCTTGGTCTCTTTACTACCATAACATCTTGACTCCTCTTGCCAGCGATGCTTAGAGAATCTTTGTGCGGAACTAGTGTTGCACTGTCATTTGTCCTCTTCATCTGACATTGTACTATTTTTTTTCTCTTTTTGTATTTTGTCCCTTTTACCCCTTTTCATATGTATTAGGAATCTCCTTTTTGTATATGCCATTTTTGTAATTTCTTTATTTGTAATGTTGTCCTAGGGACTTACTATAAATAGTTGCTATTTGAGATACTTTGTTTTCTTTTGGAAGAACAGAGCAAGTTCACAATTTACAGTTTGTATCGTATTTGTGTGTATGAGGATTTCTTATGTGAGGAGTAATTTCTAAAGCTTCAAGAATGTCAAATCTTAGTATTTAAGGAGAGATTGATGATGTTGAGAGTGATGCTCATGGTTGTAGTCGAGTTACCCAACATACACTACGTACTATTGAGGATTGGATTCAAGACCTTGCTACTATTGTGGCCAATTTAACTATTTTCGTATAGAGAGTCCTAGAGATTGGGCCATGTGAGAGAGCTATTGAACAGGTTTGAGGGATGCGAGATAAGTCGAGAAGGTAGATGAATGAACTAGCACCAAAGGCCTTTCTTGTGAGCCAAGCACCACTCCATTGTGCTAACAGAGATGTGAGAAGAAGGTTGGAGTTGGACGAGGTGGAAGAGTATGAAGAAGAAGATGGGTAGTATATTGGAGTTGACGAGTATGAGCTTAGAGCTCCTAGGGGAGCTGAACACCTCAAGGTACGGATTTTGAGTTTCAATGAGTTTGGTAGTGTTGATGACTACTTAGATTGAGAGGAGAAGATTGAAAAGATATTTGATTTTTATGATTATGAAGACGTTGTTCATATTCGAGTGGTTATATTGGAATTTTTTGGATATGCGGCAATGTGGTGGAAGAAGTTGTAGAATGTCTGCATGAGAGCCGGATGAGAAGTTTTAATATGGAATGAAATGAACAAAGTCCTAAGAAGTAGGTTTGTTCTCGAATACTACGAGCAAGACACTTTTAGATGACTCCAAGACTTGAAATAAGGTAGCAAATTAGTGGACGACTATGTCTGAAAGTTTCAATTGCTCATGGTCTAATGTGATGTCGATGAACTCGAGACGCGAACTATAGTATGGTTCATTTTTGGGCTATAGATTGAGATTGGTAACATAGTAGAGCTGTAGAGTCATATAACTCTGGATGAAGCCATTAGGGTGGTATAAAGAGTTGAAAGGCAAAGGTTGAACTAGGTTAGTCGAATGCCAAGTAGCCGACCTATGTTGCCAAATAGGAGTGGCATGCTGAGTTGACTAGGGAATGACCGAGCATCAAACAATTCCGAGGTGGAACGTTGAGGGCCAGTGCTAAGTTGACCTGAAGAAGGTTGAGGTAAGCGTAAGGCCAAGGAACTAGAGATTCGAAGAGACCAAGGTTAGAGCTTAAGAAGAAAGACTTGAGAAATCAAATCCCTTTCATGTAGCATGGCAAGGAAATTTTGAGGCATGGGTTTAGGATCCTTTACATGTAAGACCTATTACTCATGTAATTTGGGATCCTCATTTTGGTTAACCGGCTGTGGAAGCTTTTACTTGAGGGGGTGCTCTTGGCCTAATGAATATTGCTTATTCTAGTGTCTATTAGTGGTGGTCTACAATTGGTTTAAATAAAAACTCGTGATGTTTCAAATGCTTCGGTTATGAACACGTGGCTAGTCAATGTCCAAATCGCTGAGTCATGACCATAAAAGGAGATAAGCCCCAGTTTGAAGTAGAGAGTGTATCGAGCCTGGTTTTTCATCTCTGGGTCTTTTAAAAATTAAGTCTTCTTTAAATAAACCAGTATTAAACCTTACCCATTTAATACTGACTCTCAACTAGGGTTTGAAGAAAACCGATTCTTAATATCTTGAAATCATTTTGGAGTCACCACTTAACCGAAGTTGGGAAAAAGAGTTAAGTTATAACCAATTGGGTGGATTGGTTATAACTTAGCCACTAGTCTTTCGATAAAAATTGATTTTGAAAAACGATCTTAAAACAAGAGATTTGGATTCGGGGGTTAGGAATTTTAAACCCTTATAGGTATCATTAACTTTTCAAATTTAATATTAACCGTAGAAATCATCTTTTAATTTTAAAAGAAGAACTTGATTATTTACCTAAATGGGATAATTCAAACAATCTAAACTAAAAAGGGAAAATTAGGTTTTCTTTTTATTTTTATTGTCATCCTGTAGGTGCTTACGTATTCGCAATTCAAGATCAGACGTAAGTACTTCTTTTTGTAAAATTTTAGTGGGTTGGTTTTGTTTTAATTTGAAAACGATCGAGTTTATGTTTTACTCAATTTGATTTATTTAAAAAAATTCCTAAAAAAAGAAGATCCTAAATTGGATCATTTATATTTTGGAAAATTCTAAAAGGTCCTAACTTTAAAAAGAATCCAATTATTTTTTTTATTTTGAAAAAACCTGATTTCTAAGTGTTAAAAAAAAACAATCTTTATTCCTTAACTCATTTACTTATTTATCTTTATTATTTTATTTTATTTTATTTATTAGACTAAAAATAAAATAAATAAATAAACTACTTTTTGTTTTTCTTTTTCCTTCCCTTTTTTTTTTGGATTTTTCTTCCTTCTTTAATTCATGATTACATATTACAATAATATAAATAATAAACAACAACAACAACAAATGTAGAATGAAATGTAGCAAGGGGGGCCAGACCAACTAGGGATGCAGGTCGGATTGGACTTTGGGTCGATTGGGTTGGTTTGGTTTGGATAGTGGTGGAGATGGCAATTCGAGAGTGAGGAGTTTGGTGTTTAGGGTTTGGCAATGGTGAGTAATAGAGGCTACAGCTAAGGGTGAGGGTGGTCAAGTTCGGAAGCTTAAGTGGTGGGGGTTTCGGCTGTGGTAGTGAGTTCGACTGAAAGTGACGAGAGGGAGAGAGTCAAAGAGAGAGAGTGATTTAAGAAGAGAGAGAGCTTGTGCATGAGAGCTGTAGCTCATGTTTGGTACAATGAACTCCCTAATACCTTATTTATACATGAAAACACCCTAGAAAATAAGGAAAGCTTGAATTTAGATTAACTAAGATTTTCAAAATTTTAGTTTTTTTTTTTTTTTCTGAATTTTGGAGCTCGATTTGAACGCGTAAATGTACAAATTTGGGTGCATTATTGGGTTCAATTCGAAGTAAGCTATGTAGTAAACAAGATCAATACAAGAAATCATGTGTGTGTGTGGAATTTGTGCAAAAATTGGAGCTAGAGTAAAGGGGTCGGGTCTATTTTGGTTGCGAAAGTGCAGAAGTTTGGGAGAAAATGAGGGAAACAAAGAGAAAGGGAAGGAAAGTTGGCTAACGTGACACCATGTTAGCCAATTCGACCAACATTAGCATGTTATGTGACTATTACGTAGTGCCATGTCAGTACTGGCCGTCCAACCCGATGCTGCTACATGTTAAGACACATAGTGTAATGAGATCCTGACATATGGTAATTCTTGATGTGATAAAAATAAAAAAAAAAAACTTTCTATGCCTTTACCAAGATTCGAAGCCCTAACCTCATGCTCAAACCCAATGCCTAGTTCATATGCTTATTTGTTTAGCCGTTGGCTTATACTTTGTCCATACGTGCAATTAAGATCAGGTTAGCCTGGGCTAGATTTAAATCTAAGCCTAAGCCCAAGGCCAACGATTTGACTTTTAAACTTATTTTAAAAATTATAAAATCTATCCTAGTAAGTTGTTATTCCTTAAAATCTTCTATTTTTTTTTTCAATTTTTACTATTTTTTGTGAATTTTCAATTTTCTAATTTTTTTTTCAAATTTCTTTTATGTTTTGAATTTCTTATTTTTTGTGTTTTCTTCCTAATTTACTATTTTTGATATTTTTCCTAGATTTCTTATTTTTTTTATGCTTTTTCCTACTTTTCTACTTCTTATTTTTCTAAATTTCTTAATTCTTTGGATTTTCTTTAATTTTCTATTTTTGTATTTTTCCTAATTCAGGACCTACTGAGGAAATAAAATGAAAATATAAAATAAATTAAAATAAGGGAGGCAAAAATTGGGTGTCTACAATTGCCCCTCTTTGTAGTGAAATTTGAATAAAACTTTACCACAAAGACAAAGAAACACTATTTTTGCCCCTAGGATGACTTTAAAACAACTAATTAGCTATCCTAAACTTGATATACTAGGAACTTTGGTGAAGAAAAGAAACCTGGTCGTGCCTCTCTAGGTTCACTAACTTAGGTGGGAGTGTTTTTAAGGGACAAGAAATCTTACATTGGAATTGATTTTGTAGAACCTGGTTGTACCTATCTAAGCTTACTAACTTAGGCAGGAGTGTCTCTTAAGGACTAGTAACCTTAAGTTGGGATTGATCTAAAGGACTTAGTCGTGCTTTACTAGGCTCACTAACCTAGACAGGAGTGTCTTTTGGGGACAAACAATCTTAAGTTGGAATTGATCTAAAGGACTTGGTTGTACTTCATTAGGCTCACTAACCTAAGCGAGAGCATCTCTTGGGGATTAGCAACCTTAAGTTGGAATTAATCTAAAGGACTTGGTCATACCTTCATAGGCTCACTAACTTAGGTGGGAGCATCTCCCGAGGACAAGCAACCCTAAGCTAAGATCAATCTAAAGGACCTGGTCGTACTTTATTAGGCTCACTAACTTAGGCGGGAGTGTCTCTTAGGGACAAACAAACTTAAGTTGGAATCGATCTAAAGGACTTGGTTGTACTTCATTAGGCTTACTAACTTAGGCAGGAGCATCTCTTGGGGATTAGCAACCTTAAGCTGGAATTGATCTAAAGGACCTGGTCATACCTTCATAAGCTTACTAACTTAGGTAGGAGCGTCTCTTGGGGACAAGCAACCCTAAGCTAAGATCGATTTAAAGTACTTAGTCATACTTTACTAAGCTCACTAACTTAGGCGGGAGCATCTCTCGGAGACTAGTAACCTTAATGGCATCGATCTAAAGGACCTGGTTGTGCCTCACTAGGCTCACTAACTTAGATGGAAGCATCTTTTAGGGGTTAGCAACCCTAAGCTGGGATCTATTTAAAGGACTTGGTTGTGCCTTCTAGGCTTACTAACCTAGGTGGAAGTATCTCTTGAGTACTAGTAACCTTTAGTTGTGATTGATCTAAAGGACCTGATCGTACCTCTTTAGGCTTACTAACCTAGGTGAAAGTATCTCTTAGGGACTAGCAACCCTAAGTTGGGATTGATTTAAAGAACCTGGTCATGCTTCTCTAGGCTCACTAACCTAAACAGGAGTGTCTCTCAGGGACTAATAACCCTAAGTTGCGATTGATCTAAATAACCTAATTGTGCCTTACTAAGCTTACTAACCTAAGTAGGAATGTCTCTCGAGGATTAGTAACCCTAAGTTAGGATCGATCTAAAGTACCTAGTTGTGCCTCACTAGGCCCACTAACCTAGGCAGGAGCGTCTCTTGGGGACTAGCAACCCTATGTTAGGATCGATTTAAAGAACCTATTCGTGCCTCTCTAGGCTCACTAACTTGGGTGGGAGCGTCTCTCAAAGATTGGCAACCCTAAGCCGGGATTGATTTAAAGAACTTGGTCGTATCTCACTAAGCTCACTAACCTAGGCGGAAGCGTCTCTTATGGACTAGTAATCCTAAGTTTAATCTTAATGTTGTGCCCTATGAGCTTGCCAAAAGGAATTAATGAAGAGAAGTGCCTCACGGGCTTGCTTAAAGAATTTAGAAAAGAGATTGAGTTAAGATCATTTCTTTAAAGGTTGGCTAAGCACTTAAATGTAGATGTTGAGTGCCTTATGGTCTGGCAAAGAGAAATTGATGAAGAGAAGTGCCCTACGTGCTTGCTAAGAGAAACTTAGTGAACAGAGGGGCTCGATAGGCTTGCCTAAAGAAATCAAGCGTCCTATAGGCTCACTAAAAGTTCTTTGAAAAAAGAAGTGCCCTATGGGCTTAGTAAAAGAACTTGGTGAACTGAAGGGCCCTACGGGTACGTTAAAGGTAATTGAGGAATAGAAGCTCCCTATGGGTTTGCTAAAGACCTTGAAGAGAGTTCAAACCTTAAAGAGAGTTGAATAGGTAGAAGGCGGGATAGCCCATTTGAGAGCTGGCTAGGATTAAACTTGTCTAAAACACTCCTTGATTTTAGGAAAAGATTTACAGATAAATCCTTTGGTGAAAACCATTTATGTTGAAAAAGACGTTGGGGATAATTTTCCCCTATTTTGGAAAGAATGAGAAAAGCTTTGACTATTGTGATTAACTTTTTTTTTCTCTCTCTATTTTTTTTTTAGAATGGATTGAAAATTTAGTCACTTGGGTTGACATGGATTTGGAATAAAGATACTTTCTCTCTCTTTTTCTTTTTCATTTTTTTATTACCCCTTTTTTTCTTTTCTTCTCTTTTTGAGTTTACTAATAGGTAAAGAATCCTGCCTTAATAATCACATGAGGCCTCTTATACTCTCCCTAACTTAGATGTCGAGTCGTTTGGTGGGGCCTTATGATTTTAAACATCCTTCTTTTTTAAAGGAAAAGATAACTCATGACTCGTTTAGTCGAAGAGGATTTCCTCGCAAACACTTAGCCCGGATTATACTCTTGACTACAATCCTAAAATTATGGTCTATCTTGCATGTGATATGCCTTGATCAATCCGTTAGGTCTTTTTCGATTTGAATTTAGGCTTTTGGTCCAAAGGTTTCAAAAGGGACTAATGAGGAAGCTTATTCTAAAAGAAATATTAATCTCAGGTGTATAAGTTGAGAACATTTAGGAAGAATTAGAAATATGCCTGCCCCAATTTCAAACACAACTTTTATTAAAGATAAATTACCTTTTAGGATCGGAAGAGCTTTTATTTTGTAAGGGCGGAATTGTAGGTGGGGAAGCCTTGTGTGATTAAGCAAGAAAGGTTTTAGAGTGTCAAAGTAAATATGGAGATGTTGGGTTTTCGTGCTTTAGAGTGTGATTTAGGACCTTGTGTCTTTAGGGCTATTTGGGTTTTGACTTTTGATTTGATTACCCTTACTAGGATATGATATGGCTTTTAACATACACTTGGCTTTTGACTTATACTTAAGCCCAATTTTCTAACCTTTTTTCTTCATCTTTTTCTTTTCTTTTTTGTTGTTATTACTTTATCTCATTGTTCTCTCTTTTTCTTTTGGCCCCAAGTCTCCATTGCCAAGTTTTTGTCTCTTAAGCAATTTAGGACCCTAAATTCATGGATTTTTTTATTATATGAGCTCGGGTGAGGTAAGTATAAACTTGAGGTGTTTAAAAAGGATATGGCTCTTCCTTATTTCAAAAAACATAACTTATCAGGAATAAAAGTTTCTTTTGAATTTAACATTACTAAAGCAAGTATAAACCAATTTTAATCCCTCTCTCCTTATCAATGACCCTAACCTCCGAATTGCCCCATTGTGGGGTGGTTCTTGATAGGGTTTAAATTTGAAATGGTTCTAATGGGGTGACCAAGAGATGATCATATTTAGGATACAAAAATGAATGCTTAACTTCATTTTAATTTGCGTATCACATTCAAAGTTAATCTCCTTTAAGGAATGAGTCCAAAGTATCCTTACCTTTATGTTGTTCAACTCTTAAAGTGTTTCAGGTTAGTGTGTGGAAAATAGTTTGACTCTTTTCATTCTAAACCTTTTAAAAGTAAGTTACCGATTCCTTAAGGAGAAATTTATTTGCCCCAATAACATTGCAATCATTCAATTGAAAAGGAAATTGTATTATTTTAGCCGTTATAGACTTTATTGAAAACAACTTTCTTTGCCCCTATCCTAACAAGTATCTAATTACTCAAAACGATCCGTGAGCTTATTAGAAGGCATTGGTAAGCTCAAAAGAAATGGAGCTCTAGGCGACTTAGTTAGACTATCCCTACGACTTGAAGAAGGACTTACTTGTTGTAGCTCTAGCTGAATGACTTTTGTATTAATCAAGTCTTGAATCTTGTTCCTCAATCTCCAGCATTTTTCAATAGAGTGCCCCTTCTGACCCATATGATAGTCGCATAGTGCTTCTAGGTCAAAGCTGCATGGTTTATAATTCAAATTAGAGGCTTCACAAGCTATAATCCTTGCTGCTTTCAAATGATGAAAGATTTGGGTAATTGAGATCTCTAATCGGGTGAATTGTCTCCTTTAAGTCCCTTGGGCTTGTTTTTTCTCATTCCACCTTAGCTTTTTTCTTATTGGGCCTCCTTCATCGCTTGGGCTTATTGACATTTGATTAGTATTGAACACTAGGGGTTGAAAGCTTCTAAGTATGGGGCCCATTGTCATTTTTAGATCTGTAATTGTCTTTTGTAGTGTGGCCACCTTTTCTTCTTGATTCGAGAGTCTCCTTTCCAGGCTTGAATCTTGGGATATTTGGAGAATGGTGATTATTGGGAACAGGACTTGCCATTGTTGGGCCATCTGATGCATCATCTTTTTCAAGGAGGCAAGTTTGTCATTAGCCATGTGAACCTGGTTGGAAGAATTTCTTTACCAGTTAGCAAATTTTCTTTTATTATTTTTTTAATAGAAAGATAAAGCTTTATTTTATAGAAACCAAATAAAGATGGTGGATTTTTGTTTTTGGCTTTTTAATTGCATTTCCTTGAGTGGGAGAGTGAATGGTTAGATAAACTCTATTGAGGGACTGTCTACAAAGAAGGAAAGAATGAAGAATGATAGAATAAAGAGAAAAATTTTATTTTGGAAAGATTAGAGTATAGGGAACAAAACAAAAGGAAACTTAACAATTATTCTTAATGAAACTTAAAATTTATTCAAAGCCCTTTAACTCCACCTAAAGTTTCTAATCTAACTCTTGCAATTGGGCTTTAAGCTTGTCCAACATTTCTAAAGCCTAATTCATGGTCCTCTCACTTTTTCGACTTGAGCTAACAAAGCCTCATTAGAGGCCTCAGCACGCCTAGCCCTTTGCTTTTAGTAGGCAGCTTTAGCTTGTAGCAGTTGCTCATGGATTCCTAGGGCATATGGCAGTCTATTGACTCTTTGATTATTCTCTTGTTGGTCACCCACCATTCTTAGGTCTATACGTTTCAAGAATCAATCATTAATGCAACAAAAGAAAGCACATGGAAATATGTAGATGTTAGGATCGTTTGGGTTAACACATTACTCCCTTAAGTTGCAACCCTATTGTTATTTTTAGAAACTTGATTGCATTAAAACTCTTGAATAATTAGTAGGGTTGCAATTTCTTAAGGGTATTATATTAACTTAAGCTTAGAGGGGAGTATATGCAATTAGGGTAGGTTTTGAAAAGGTCTTTAAGTTTTGTGACCTCACTTGTTAAAGAATACTTTCATTGGTCACATTGAGCTTAAGTGAAGCAACTTAATCAATCCTGAGTGGTGGTTACACTACAGCATCCGAGGCTTACACAATGGCTCATCTATCCTACATTTTTGATGTAACAAATGACAGCTTCCCCCTACCTCAAAGACAGATAAATAAAAGCTAAGAGTAAATTTTAAGAAAATATAGGGCAAGAAGCTTTAGGTTTGTCTTTTCTTTTTCTCTTCTATAACAATGTTGCTTTATTAGTTACTTATCAAACCCTGAAGAATGTGTGCAAGAAGGGTGGGTTTTAGAGATTCTTAAACTCTGTGACCTTATGTATTTCTAAAAAATGGCTCCTTAGTCACATTGAAGTTTAAGTGGGGTAGCCTAATCAGCCCTGAATAGTGGTTGCCCCATTACGCCTGGAACTTACACAATAGCTTCTTGTCCTAAGTTCCTAAGACAGCTTGGGTTCGACCATATCTATCATGCATTCATGTTATGGGAAATAAATTTCACCACTCAAAATAGTTAAATACATAAAACTAAACCTGTAAAAACTTTACTACAGTTATGATACAAATAACAAAGAAAATAAATAAATTACACTAAGGTAATTTTTAGGGATTAAGTTTAATTTTGAAAAGTCGAATGGTTTACCTTCTTAACGTTTCCCAGTGGAGTCGCCAACTTGTCAAGCTTGGTTTTTCACCTCTTAGTTTTTTAAAAATTAAGTTTTCTTTAAATTGATTAGTATTAAACTCTACCCATTTAATACCGACCATCGATTAGGGTTTAAAGAAAACCAGTTTTTAATATTTTGAAGTCACCATTTGACCAGAGTCGGGAAAAAGAGTTAAGTTATAACCAATTGGGTAGATTGGTTATAGCTTAACCACTAGTCTTTTGATAAAAATCGATTTTGAAAAATGGTCTTAAAACAAGAGATCTGGATTCAGGGGTTAGGAATTTTAAACCCTTACAGGTAACATTAACTTTCCAAATTCAATATTAACCATAGAAATCACCTTTTAATTTTAAAAGAAGAACTTGATTATTTACCTAAATGGGATAATTTGAACAATCTAAATTAAAAAGGGAAAATTAGGTTTTCTTTTTATTTTTATTATTACCTTATAGGTGCTTACGTACCCGTAATTCGAGATTAGACATATCTAGTTCTTTTTGTAAAACTTTAGTGGGTTGGTTTTGTTTTAATTTGAAAATGATTGAATTTATGTTTTACTCAATTTGATTTATTTAAAAAAATTCCTAAAAAAAGATCTTAAATTGGATTTTTTATATTTTGGAAAATTCTAAAAGGTCATAACTTTAAAAAGAATCCAATTATTTCTTTTTATTTTGAAAAAACCTGATTTCTAAGTGTTTAAAGAAAACAATCTTTATTCCGTAACTTATTTACTTATTTATCTTTACTTTTATTTTATTTTTATTATTTGATTTTTTGTTATTTTATTTTATTTTATCTATCGAACTAAAAATAAAATAAATAAATAAGCTACTTTTTCTTTTCTTTTTTTCTCTTTTTTTTTTTTAGATTTTTCTTCCTTCTTTAATTCATGATTACATATTACAATAATATAAATAATTAAAAAAAAAACTACAAAACAACAACAACAAACATAGAATGAAATACAACAAAGGGGGTCGAACTAACTAGGGACACAAGTCGGATTGGACTTCGGGTCAGACTGGGTTAGACTTGGGTTGCAAGTCGGATGACCCGACTTACGTGCATTATGCACGCTTGGCCGAGGAAGAAGAAGAATAGTGGTGAGAGGCTCGATCTGAGCTTGTCCAAGCACCAAAATGAGTGAGTGAGCTTAGTTTGGTGTGAATTTTATTGGGGAATGGGGGGTTAGAACCAATGCCATGGCCTATGGTGATTGGTTGGAGGTGGTTAGATGAAGTGTCGATGGTGGTAGTGGTGGTTCGACTGTGCGTAAGTTGCTGGGTGTAATTGGGTAATTGGTTTTGGGGTTAAGGAGGTCAAGGAGCATCGTGGTGGGGTTGGTTTGGTTTAAGTAGTGGTGGAGATGGCAATTCGAGAGGGGGGAGTCTAGTGGTTAAGGTATGGTAGTGGCGAGTTGGTGATGAGCAGTAGAGGTTATGGCCAGGGGCGAGGGTGGTTGGGTTCGGAAGCCTAAGTGGTGGGTGTCTTGGCCGTGGTGGTGAGCTTGATTGAAAGTGATAAGATGGAGAGACTCGAAGAGAGAGAGAGAGATTTAAGGAGAGAGACAGCTTGTGCATGAGAGATGCAGCATGTGTCTAATGCAATGAACTCCCGAACACCCTATTTATATAAGGAAATACCTTAGAAAACAAGGAAAGCTCGAATTTAGATTAATTAAGATTTCTAAAATTTTAGTTTTGTTCCAAATTTTGGGGCTCAATTTGAACATGTAAATGTACGAATTTGGATGTGTTTATGGGTTCAATTTGAAGTAAGCTATGTGGTAAACAAGATCGATATAAGAAATCACATGTGTATGTGTAGAATTTGTGCAAAAATTGGAGTTATAGTGAAGGGGTTGGGTTTGTTTCGGTTGGGAAAGTGCGGAATTCTTGGAGAAAACGAGGGAAACAAAGAGAAAGAGAAAGAGAAAGAAAATTGGTTGACATAGCGCTACATTAGCTAATTCAACCAACCATAGTGTGCTATGTATCAATAGTGACACGTGGCAATTGACGTGGCATGCTACGTAACGCCACATCAACAATGGCCGTCTAACCTTATGTAGTCACATGTCAAGACATGTAGCATAATGAGATCTTGACACACGGGAATTCTTAATGTGATAAAAATTAAAAAAAAAAAACTTTATATTCCTTTACCAAGATTTAAATCCCTGACCTCATGCTTGAACCTAATGCCCAGTCCATATGTTTATCCGTTAGGTTATTAGCCTGTATCTTGTCTATATGCTCAAACTCAATTAAATTGCATTTATGGACTAGATTAGCTTGAACTAGATTTAAATCTAAACCCAGGCCCAACGACCTGACTTCTAAATTTATTTTAAAAATTAAAAAATCTATCCTATTAAATTGTTATTCCCTAAAATCTTTTATTTTTTTCAATTTTTCCTATTTTTTATGACTTTTCAATTTTCTAAATTTTTTCAAATTTCTTTTATTTTCTAAATTTCTTATTTTTTGGTGTTTTCTTCTTAATTTACTATTTTTGATATTGTCCCTAGATTTCTTATTTTTTATGCTTTTTTTTTCTATTTTTCTACTTATTATTTTTCTAAATTTCTTTATTTTTTGGATTTTCTTTAATTTTCTATTTTTTCTAATTTAGGACCTATTGAGGAAATAAAATGAAAAAAAAAAATTAAAACAAAGGATGCAAAAATTTGGTGTCTACAGAGCGTGAGTGAAGGAGAAGAAGAGATGGGAGTTGTACAGACGATGGAAGAATTTCAGGAAGATCTTGATGCCGAGATACCTCTTGAGGGCGGTGCTGAGTATTGTTTTATCGTTCGTCGATCTCTTAGTGCTTGATGGTGAGAATTAGCAAAGGGAGAACATCTTCCATACAAATTACCAAGTTAATGGCAAGCTATGCACCTTGATAATTGAAGAAGGGAGTTGTACCAATGTCATAGCATAAGGGGTAGTTAAGGCCAAGAAATTGCTAACCCTTCTACACTTTAAGTCATACAAGATCCATTAGCTAAACGAGAGAGGAGGCCTATATGTTGCTGAGCAAGTTAGAGTACTGATTACAATTGATGATAGGTATAGGGATAAGGTGTTGTGTGATGTCTCCTTATGCGCACTTCTCACATATTACTCGGTAGACCATGGTTGTTTGACTTAAAAGTATTACATGATGGATATAGGAACACCTACAAGTACCAAAAAGATGGGAAGAAAATTATATTGACACTCATGAGTCCTAAGGAAGTGCAAGAAGCCCAAGAGAAGGTTGCTAGATCATTGCAGTAGAAGTCCCTAGTGATTTCCCATGCTCAGTTTGCCCGAGAAGTCTAAGCCGAGAACTATGTGCTCCTTTTACTCAGGAGACTCTTGGAAGTGAGAGAAGCTGAGAGCTTACCTGCTGAGATGCAACAACTACTTTAAGACTATGTCGACCTATTTCCAACTGAGATGCCGAAAAGCTTACCTCCTTTGAGAGGCATTGAGTATTGCACTAATAACTAACCTAGAGCCACCTTACCTAACTGACTTGCTTATAGGCTCAATCCTTAGCAGGTAGTTAAGCTAAAGAAATAGGTAGATGAGTTTGTAAAACCGCGGATAAGTTCGAGAGAGTATAAGCCCATGTGTCGTATTAGTTGTGTTAGTACCAAAGAAAGATGGGTCATGGAGAATGTGCATTAACAGCCGTGCCATCAACAAAATTACTGTTAATTATTGATATCCAATCCGACAATTGGATGATATGCTTGATGAGTTGCATGAGGCCTACATCTTTTCAAACATAAACCCAAAGAGTGGCTACCACCAAACATGAATGAAACCAGGAGATGAATGGAAGATGGCCTTCAAGACAAAGGATGGTTTGTTTGAGTGGATGGTGATGCCGTTTGGGCTGACAAATGCGCCGAGTACATTTATGCGGCTAATAAATCATGTGCTTAGAACATTGGTTGACAAATGCATTGTAGTTTACTTCGATAACAATTTCATCTATAGTACCAACCTCATCACCTATGTAGAGCATTTAAAATCAATGCTTGACATCCTTAGTATTGAGAGAATATTTGGCAACTTAAAGAAATGTATGTTTTGTCAAAGCGAGGTTCTTTTCCTTGGATTTGTTGTTTTAGGGAATAGAGTTTGAGTTGATGATGAGAAAGTCAGAGTTATTCTTAAGTAGCCTACATCAACTAACGTTGCTGAAGTTAGCTGCTTCCATGGTCTAGCTTCGTTATACCAATGGTTCATTTGGAACTTTAGTTCCATAATGACACCCTTAACAGAACTAACTCGGAAGAATTCTAAGTTTAAGTGGTTGAAGAAAGCTTAGAAAAGTTTTGAAGAAATCAAATCTAAACTGATATCGACTCTAGTACTTGCCATATCAGCTTTCGAGAAGGTTTTTGAGGTTGAATGTGATACGTTGGGAGTTAGCATTGGTGCTGTCTTCATATAAAAATGTTGATCTATTGCCTGCTTTAGCGAGAAACTCGGAGGAGTTACCCTGAACTACTTGACCTATGATAAGGAGTTCTAAGCCTTTGTTAGAACTCTATAGAACTAGTAGCATGTTACTGCGAGAATTCATTATCTACTTAATCACGAGTCTCTCAAGCACCTTCGAGGACAATAGAAGTTTTCTTGGTGTCATGCTAAATGGGTTGAGTTCTTGGAGACCTTTTGCTATATCATTGGATATAAGAAGGGGAGTACTAACACCATAGTTAATGCTCTTTCTCATCGTCATGCCCTTATTACGACTATGCAGGCCAAGGTACTTGGATGTAGTACCTTACCTGATCTGTATGAGTACGATCTGTATTTTAGGCCCTTAGTAGCCAAGTGCAATATTAAAGGCGCTGTAGGTAGGTTCTACATGAGTCAAGGGTTCCTAATGAAGGGTAAGCAAGTTTGTGTACCGAGTGGTTCAGGTAGATAACTACTCATCTGTGAAGCCTATGTTAGGGGCATGGTTGGCCATTTCAGAGAAAAGAGGATGGCTAAAATTTTGAAAGAACATTTTGATTGGCTATGGATAATGAAGGATGTGTACTGAGTACTTGAGAGGTGAAAGGTGTGTAAACATACAAAGGGGAGGAGAGAGCCATATGGAGAATATGCACCCCTGCCTACACTTGAGCACCCATAGGTCGAGTTAAGTATGAATTTCATGCTCGGCCTTCTCCGAACGCCAAGAAAACATAACTCAATTATGGTGGTGGTTGATCGGTTCAATAAGATGAGCCACTTCATTCCTTACTATAGAACTAATGATGCTTTAGCTATCACTAACCTCTTTCTGCAGGAAATTGTATGTCTGCAAAGATTGCCGAGAAGTATTGTATTCGATCGTGATTCGAAGTTCACAAGTTTCTTTTGGAAAACCTTATGGAGGAAACTCGATACTAAACTCATGTAAAGTACTTCTTGCTACCCTTAGACAGACAATCAGATTGAGGTAGTAAACAGGACAGTCGGCAACCTTCTGTTCGTAGCTGTACGAAAGAACTTACATGATTAGGACTTATGCTTACTTATCATTGAGTTCACTTATAATTGATTGGTTTACAGCTCAACAGGGAAGTCACCTTTTGAGGTCGTTTATGGATTTAACCCAAACTTGCCCTTGGATATGGCTATCAGCCCAGTTGTACAAGGGGAAAGGGAAAGTCAATCTGGCCTATAGAGCACCAAGGAATTTTAGAAGTTGCATTAAAAGGTTGCTGGATAATTGGCACAGATTGTAGTTCGGTAGAAGGAATAAGGAAGCTGAGTTGTCTAGGTTTACCTTAGTAAGGAGCACTTCCTTGGGGAAGAGAATGAATAAGCTTTTCCTCAGATCAAATGGCCCTTTTAAGATCTTTGAGCGCATCAATGACAATGCCTATGAGATAGAGCTGCCTGACAGATATTGTGTATCTGTTACTTTTAATATGGCTGATCTGATACCCAATATACTTAATGAAGAAGAAGGCTAAGATTTGAGGGAAAATCTTCAACAACTTTGGGGAATTGATGAGTTGTCGACTACTGGTCTTCTTACTTAAGCATGGTTCCAAGGCCTCCAATCCCTTACCTGAAGAATTCTCTCTTGTTAACCTGTTGGCAATGAGAAACTCTATGCAGAAGAAGGATGGATGAAGTCCTTAAAAGCTCTGGAATGATACGCCCTGCTCTATTTCATCCCTTTTGTATCGAGTGATCTAACCTTCAGTTGTTGAGAGATTCTTGCCAAGTGACGAGACATTGTCCTTCTGGCTAAGTACTTCTCTCTTGACTTCCTTCTAACTCTCACCGCGTCCTTTCCCGTCTCGGCCTCTTTGTCGTTGCAACATCTTAATTCCTCTTGCCTGTTATTCTTAGAGAATCTTTGTACAGAACCAGTGTTGCATTGCCACCTATTCTCTTCATCTAACATTGTACTATTTTTTTCCCTTTTTTCCTTTTGTCTCTTTTACCCTTTATTGTATGTATTAGGAATCCCCTTTTTGTATATGCTTTTTTGTAATTTCTTTATTTGTAATGTTGCCCTAGGGACTTATTATAAATAGTCCCTTCTCCTTATAAACTGGAATCATCTTACTAGACAATTAGACATTGAATATACTGTTCTTGTGAGATATTCCTCTCCAAGGCAATTTTTATACACTCTTATCTAATCTTGTTGAGTAGCTCAAGATTAGTGGTAAGTAGATTTTGACATTAACTTGTGTGTCATATCAAGTGAAGTGTCAATCGTGTTCGTTGGTGGGTTATATCCTCTATATAGCTTCACATCAACTACTCTAGTTTGTTGTTGACCTACTCACTCACTTTTCTTCAATATTTCGAAAGACACATCAGTTTCTCACTTCCTACATTAAGTCCTAGTAACAACTAAGATTTTAGGCACATCAATATAGGTCCTTTAGAGACAACTATCGAAAAAGTAAGTAGGGATTTTGGTAGATTTTAAGGGGAAAAGGTAAGCAATCTTGTGAGTTGCTCATAGATATGACACATATGTGGACTGAACTTTTGCTGGATGTGATGCATCGATCTAAGGGATTTGGGTTGCTCGCCTCATGACCTTACTTAAAAGTTGATATGAGTTAAAGGAGGGTTTAAGGTACTCTTAATGATAAAGAAAGAAAACTCAAGAAATTATAATTTGCTGATAAAAGTTAGAATGTTACAAGAGGCTATCATGGAGTATTTATACCTAAACATACTAGGGTTACATAAGGAAATGAATTTACTAAAAAGGGAAAAATTTATATATAATTATTAGTACAAATGGAAGGAAGACAATTCCGTAATCCTTCTAAAGAGAAAATGCATGGTTGTTAGGGGAATGTCGTATGCAATGAGATACGTAGCCTTTGGTGAATGGTTATATGATTTTGTGCTTAACATACTTTGAGGCAAGTAGATAAGGTCAACAGTTCTTGGGATTATGGGCAAATTAGCACTACTTTGCTAAGAAACCTGTTGCGGAGAGTAGGTTGCAAGACAAGTTCATGAACTAACTCAACTACCATTAATCGATACGACTTGAGCAGAATCATGAGAAAGAAGAGTAGTACTATTAGATTGGCTTAGTAACATGACCAAATTTCCTTGACATAACACGTTTGCCTCATCTAGAGTTAGGAAATGTTGAGAATTCAGTCAACCATGTCAATCATTCTACTTGCTTAAGAGCAGGTGATTGGACTTGAAGGTTGATTCTCATCATTCCCTTTAGGTTGTTTAGGATTTAGGATCAAATCCTTGAAGCACTCTACAAGGGTATCTTCTTCAGCAATGTATGGGCTCAGGTCGATAATGTTAAAGATGTCAAAGACTCCACACTTTTCGGGAAGTTTGAGCCTATGGGTGTTGTCATTTACTTTTTGCAATGCATAGAAGGGTCCTTCTACTCGTAGAGACAACTTGCCTTTTCTTTCTTTTGGAATTTTTCCTTACTGAGGTGTAGCCATACTAGGTCTCCTAGTTGGAACAACTTCTTTTGCTTTTGTTATGGACTTCTTTGAGTAAGTTTCTCGATAGCTTGGGCCGGTTGTTCGATGACTCTTTGGTAGATCTATTGTAGGGTCTAAGCTCAGTTTTTTGCTTCTTGATCTCCTTATTTAGCTAGGAATCTTAAGTTTGATTAAGAGGTAGCTCGGGATCAAATCCACTGCCTAACATGAATGGAGTTTTGCTAGTTGTATTGTAGATGGATTTATTGTATGTGAATTCAACTATTGGTAAGCGATTGTGCTAATTGGCTTGGTTTCTCCCAACAGTAGCTTAGAGAAGAGATCCTAATGTTTTATTGATAACCTCTATCTATTTATCTGTCTGATATGGCATGACATGCTGAGCAACAAATTGTTTCTTAGTCGACGTCATAAGGACTTCCAAAAATGGATGAGAAATTTTGGGTCTCTATTAGACGCAATACTCCATGGAACTCCATGAAGCTTGACTATTTCTTGCAAAAACATAAAAGAAACAACTGAAGCATTATTAGTTTTATGGAATTACATGAAGTGTGCCATTTTGCTTAATCGATTGACTACAAAAATGATGACATCCTTTCCTTGTGTTGTTTATGGTAAATTAAGAATGAAATTCATATTTAGGTTAGCCCATGGTTTAGTTAGCACTAGCAAAGGCATTGCCTTCCCATGCTTGGCTTGGTAAGTGGACTCTTTACAAGTCATGCATCTTTTGATGACTCCATGTACATCCTTCATCATCCTTAGCCAATAAATCCTTCACTTTGACAATTCTTATGTCCTTCTTTCTCCAAAGTATCCAGCTAGTCTATTGCTATGGGCTTCCTTAATAAGTAACTCTTACATCATATAAGTCGGTACACATAGTTTCCCTACTTGAACAAGATAACCTTCCTCCATGAAATAGTCATCTATCATTGTTCTCATGGCATACTAGGCATAAACTAGACCAAAATGTTCATCCTACTAATAGTGCTCCCTTACTCTCTCAAATCCTACTAACCTCGGTTGAAGATCGAAAAGTAGGGCATGCAATCTAAATAAGGCATTAGTAATTGCATTTGTCTCCCCTTTCTTATAATTTATTACAAATGAAAATCCTTTGAGGAATTCTACCTACTTTATATGTCACTTTGACAACTTTGGCTGACTCTTTAGATATCTTAAGGTCTAGTGATCATAATAGACAACAAATTCCTTTGGCAAGAGATAATGTTACCACATCTGGATTGTTCGAACAAGTGCATACAATTTGTGAGCCTTGTTGTTTTATGTAGTTGTTTCGAGCTAATAATCTAGGGCATACATGATAGTAATCTAATCTAGTTGATATTTCATGTGTGAGCCTTAAGAGTTAGATAAGGCAATCCCGTAGGTCCATATTGTGGAAATATAATAAAATAATAATATTATAGCTAATAATATTTAATTTTACTAAACTATATTATATTATATTTTACATACCGTAAATGTGCGATTTAGGTAACGAAAATTAACCAAACTTTAAAGATTAATTATTTGCATCATAAAATCATAAAATGGCATAAAATAATATATAAAAACAGTACATATACTTTGGATATAATTATTACATGTAAAAATATACCGATAAATACTTAAACTACTCATAATTAACTAAAAATTTATAAGAAAAATTGTAAAAGTTATAAAAATTTGTTAAACAATCAAATCTATGGTGGATTTTGGCATGCTAAAAATTTTAGATAGCTATTGGCAAGATGTCTAGGCCTAATGACACCTACCATGCTAGGAAAAAGAGCACTTAAACAATCCTCCAATCGTAGTATCTACTAGTAATGCATCTTGATGATATAAACTAGTATAAAAAAAGATAGAGTTATTGCCCCATGAGAATCTTAATGCATGGGCATTGTTGTAGGAACTCTTTAAACCTATCCCAAGCTTTGCCAATGGGTTCTTCCTCCTTTTGCATAAACTCCATTATCCTTGATCTAAGGGCAACAACTTAATTTAAAGGAAAGAAATATGCAAGGAGCTAAGAAGCCAATTTCTCCCAGGTGGTTATAATTTACCTTACCAATCCACAATACTAACTCTTTGATCTATGCTTGAGAGAAAAGGGGAACAATTGTAATTTTAGTGCATCTTCCAAAACTCCTTGATTTTCTATAGTTGAGCACAAATGATGAAACTCTTGAATATTCTCATTGGGGTCATCATCTGGGTGCCCCTTAAATTTCCTATCTTGCATGAATCTAAACAATTTAGGATTGATCTTAAAATTTTCTACTTAAATTTTGGGTAGGTTAAGAATTGGGGATACTTCTCTAAGAGATGGAATTTAGCATCCTACAGTGTTCAATTATCCCTTATGTCTATTTGCCTAAAATCAGCTCCTTTCATAACTAACCAAACTGCCAAAACTACAATTTGCAAATATTTATACAAAGAATTAAATAGTACACTTCCTAGGTCAACTCAAATCAACTAGGGACAACTTCAGCCCTTATGAACAATTTCAACAAAAAAGTTTCATACTTTACCTTCAATTCAACTTAAAGCAACAACAAAAAAGGAAAATCAACTCAATTAAACAAGACAATAGATAAAGATTTCAACTTCAACCACTAACTACTCAAATTTAATAGAATTTAGACTAAGCTACCAAATACACTACACTAAAGTTATACTTGGGCCTAGTCTTAGAGTCCTCGGTTAATCTGATAATAGCACAATTGCCTTTTTCCCTATTAATGGTGCCATAAACTAATAGGAGATCGACATGAACACTGGAGATTTTTAAACAAAAATTTTATAATTAGAAAATTTTGAACCTGTGTCAAACCATTGATGAACTAGTGTATTGTATCATCTGCAGTAATAATAGTGGTGAGTATTCACCAGGTGGAATTCTTCAAGGAAAAAGGGCTCATTTAAGTATTAGATTTTATCGACTACCCTAATCTAAGCAAATTGAATATTGAATTTGGGAATTGCAATTGAAATTAAAAATGAGGGTAAAAAGCGACAATTAACACAAATACTAAAGACGTAGGCTTGTGACATGCTTCTAAAGTAATAGTAACGGTATGCCATTACAATATTAGGATGGTTTTTTGTTAGATTTTGAAAGACTTCACTTAATTTTGATCTCAGGTAGGGCATCTAACTCAACTATATGGCAAAAACTCTCCTCTTAGTCTCATTTTCCTAAACGATCAACTAAACACTTATTTCCTATCACGAATTAAGTGTTTTAGTCTTGGAAATTAGGAAGTCAATCTGCTATTGGCCTTATGGCCTATCCTAACTTACTAGAATCGCATAACATAATGTGAAATCGATGGGGACACCTAGTCTCCTCTCGATCTCATAAATGTAAGAACCCACTATTAATAATTCACCAACTCAAAGACTTAATTAGGGAAAATACATAACCAATCTCCTCTCAGTCTTACAATCAAGTAAATCCATTAACTCTCAAAGGGCACCTCCTAGGACTAATCTCCTTTCGATCTCACATTAACAAAGAAACCCAATGAAAATTCCATTATGAAGCTCTTCAAAAAGTTCAAATGAAATGCCAATCATCAAAATCCCAAATAAATACCCATACCTATATCATAACTATAAGGTTACATCATCTATAACATCCACATTATCACAAACCCACTGGTAAGTACTTAGCTACTCATTATATTAACAATATCAGCAATAAACAAAACAAGAATAGTAGTAAACTCCATTAGATAACGAGTGAGCAAGAGATTAGATGAAGATCATGTACTTAATACTTAATAAACAAACTTAAGTGTGCATCAAAATCACAAAAACATTAATCAAATATCACAAACAAGTCATGAAAACAAGAAAAATAGACAATTAGCTCACAAAGCTAAACCTAATGCTACTAAAATCTTAATTGTGACTTGCATTTTCTATAGAATTTGCGAGTATATATAATTTTAGACTATCGATAGATCGGTGGAAGGATCTACCGATTGATTGATAAACATGCGTTAGCTCCAACTTATCTTCATCTTTTATGAAACACAGTGTTTAGAAGGGATTAAGGTTTATTTGAAAAAACTAACCCTAATTTCTTCTATTGATCGATTGGTGCTTTAGGTACAAATCGATTGGTATGGTTGAATCTACCCTTGTAGCTTCTATTCATTCACTGACCCCTCCATTGATCAATCATCCAAGCTTTTGGTTGTCCTATGATACTTTAAGGAATACCTATCGGTTGGTAGCAAGGCTATGAAATGATTGGTAGGCTAAATTTACTAATACTCTTCTCATTGGCCTCCTAGATCGAATGGTGGAGGCTATTAAGACCATGGTAAGCCTCATGTACCTACACTAGGATATAAAATACATCAAATTCATTTAAAAACATTTTCTCATGCATTTCTACTAATTTTGCACAAGTTTCTCCATCTTGTGCATAAAGTCCAATTTCATGAAAAAATTAACTAAACTTTGCAAGAATTTGTGCACAAATATATGTTTTAAAGTTGGAAAAATTGTGCATTTTAAGTTGCTATCATTAGGATGGGCCTTAAGAAGATCAATAAGGACCCTAGCCACTTATGCCCAAAATGTAACCATTAATAAGACTACTATATTGTTAGGCGATGAAAATAAAAATAAAGAAAGAACAAGTTTCAAGCATTGCATCATAAGAAACTCAAAGGCTTTCATCCTTAGGGCTATAAGCAAGTCAAGCCTACTTGAAAACTACTTGGGTTTGACTTGATTTAGCTTGAGCATGGTTTAATAGAGTAGCTATGAAACTTGACTTCCCTGAACATGGTGAATGTGGGTTTACGGAAGTGATGAAATCTAAAAATATATAGATGGTTGCTTAAATTTGATCACGTATCCTATAAGCTCTGAGCACTCTATATATGCTCAAATGTTCTCAAATTTCTACAAGAAGTAATGCCTATTAAAAGGGTCGAGGTACAAAATTTATTTCCCCTTAAGCTCTTCCTCTTTTTCATTAAACTCTACTTCTTTTCTTTTAGTTGTTCAAATCCACTTCATCCTCTAAAAAGCCTTCTTCTTTTTTTTTTTTTTTTTTTTTGTTTTTCCGAACCTACTCATCCTTGAATTTAGTCAATTCCTTAAGTTCCAAAGGTGTGGTCATTTTGTCTCGAGTCTTTTAGAGCACCTTTAAAAGCTTAAAGAGTTTTTCCTCTTCAGATCTCCAAGAGTTATGTGGTAGGAAGTTCGGGATTTGTATAGGTTCATTAGACTTATGGGAACTAAAAGACTCAAACTTTGATGGGTATGTTGTACTAAAAGGTTCATCACTCGATTTTGCTTCTTGATTATAGTGGTAATATGTATTTTTGAAAGCAGAAGTAGAGTAATAAAGATATTGAGTAGGACTCCTGCTGCTATAATCAAATGTCCAATTTCTTCCCCCCACTTCTTACATACCATGCCCTCTAAGCTCATTATGGCTTTATTTAAAAATTCCTCACAATATACACTAGGATGATATACGTTTATGGTAAATGGATTTGATAAATAAAAATAAAGATCAAGATACTCCTTTAAAGTATGTTAATCACCACATATTTACATAATGAACTTCTATCTCATAACGCAAGCATCTACAATAGTTAGGAACACAATCAATCGAGCACAAAACTGCACAAAGAGGTATTTAAAAATATTTCTTTGGTATTAATGTTTTTTATTTTTAAATATAATACACAATCTCAAGGTAAAACATAAATCCAATATTAGATACTGAAGCCCCCTAGTAAGTTTTTTTGTCAGCATAATCATGCTATTAAAGGTGTCAAACACCAATACTAATACATATTTTTAAATAAACAAATTTTGTTAATGAAACACATTCTAGTAAATGCACCAACCATATAAATATGGTATAGTGGTGATACAAGATTGATACCCATAAGAAGTGTGAACTTAGTATTAAATGGTGGTCCTATCCTACCTTAAGCTAAGCCAATAAATTTTTGGATAAAGTACCAACAAGTGACTGAAACCATATTTCTAATCGCACTAAGAGTGTGGGAAATTGTAACCATAATAATTCATCAAAATCATAGTGGCAATCCCATGATAATATTATCCAATATTTCGAAGCAACCTCAAAATCAGCAACTTATGTAATCAAACAATACTCAAGGAAAAGAAAACACCTAGAGAGAAAAAAAAAACTAAAAAAAAAAAGAGCTCTACTCATATCTTCACTCCTATCCACATGATAAGAAATCTTCATAACTCGAAAGCTTAGAGTCCAATGCCCTAAACAAGACATGAAGAAGGAGCTACAAAGAACTTTACTAAATTCACCTTTCGCTTTATTTTCATTTATTTACTAATTTATTTATTTTTCTAAATGACATGGGGTCTACATTTTATGTGGAGCTACTTTGCATCAGTTGGAAAAGGGTAAGGGAAATATACAAAGAATAAAATCCAAGGGCTACCCTAATCTCTCCATGTCTAGTTCTTTTCAAAATCTAGTCTCTACCTTCTTTTCATTTTATTTTCTAAATTCCAACTGGAAAGTGATGTCTTGAGATTGGGTTAGTTTTCAAAAGATGGATATACTGATGTTATTAGTCTACCCTTTATTCCCCATAACGATAGAGCTTTGGTTTATAAGATAAAAAAGAAATAGTAATTTCTATTATCAAGATTCTTTTTAGAATATAAGTTTCAATTATAAGGAATAGCAGTTCTTATTATACAAGGAAAAGAACAAGATTTCCTTATCCATTACACAGATGCCAAAATAAACATTGCTTAATATATAAGTTTTTATAAAACAAATAAGAGAACTTTGCAAAAAAATGGTGGTCGAAGTACAGTTCCATTCAATGATGTATAATGCAAGATTACTTTATCTCCTTCGTTGTAATTGGAAAATGAATGATCTTACTTTTACTCATTTCTTCCCAAAATGAAAATTGAAAAAGAGTCATCCTCGTGCTATTCCGCTAACGTAATTGTGTGGTTGTCCCTCTTCATCCTTTTCTTTTTTTACACTTCTAGTTATATGAAAAATGGATATTATTTGTCGATCCTTGAGTAATCTTATTTTGGCTACCATAAATGAGGATAGGCAATGGACATGGAATTGATTTTGAGTTTCTATTTTTCCCATATGTTTTCCTTTTGAAGTCAAGGATTTTGTTCAAATTTTTAAATTCTACACAATTTCCCTATAGGTTGAAAAACAATACACATAAAATTGGCTTGCGAAATCGATTGAAATGATTATGTGTATCATTCATGCAAATGTTGAGAAGAAATTATAAATACATATGCACTTATTTGCATATTTTTATATGTACAACAAATTTATTACATTATATCCACATAACAATGATCGACTAATTTGGTGGAAATGAAAAGCGAAGCACGAATCAGTCCATACCACTAAAAAACCAAATAACAAAATAGATCACTACAAATTTTTGCCTTCATAAATTAATTGGTTCAATAATTAGATATATCAGAATAAATTGTTTTATTTATTAATATCTAATTAAGAGGTGAGATGGATCATATTTGCCCATCTGGAATGGGGAAATCGTCATGAAATATTTATTGAAATACATTGAATTCATTTAGTGAATCATAAATGCAATAAATATTGGTACGCATAACACATGATCAAATGTTAAAACCTATTGTGCTCTCACGCTCTAGGAGAAGGAGAAACAGTGGTAGCTCTTGCAACACAACTTTTCCACACTTGATTGTTCCTAGAATTAATAAGAGTTGCATTACTGAACTTTGAAGAGACTCTATCAACAAACATATCATTGCATGCTTCCCCCATGTGCACAAGTTCATGGCAGCAAGTAGAGGTAGGATCTCCAAAACGTGCCCAAAATATGCTTTTGAAGACTTCCACACCACATTTTGCAGACATTTGTTTAATACATTTAGTAAGATAAGGTAATGGTGTAGGTTGCATTGAAAAAGGTGGCTCAACTGGATTAGATGCATAATTGTTAGAACCATAGTCTTCAAGGATGCGAGGAGAACAAGAAACCATAATAACAACACTGGTCAGCGACATAAGTATTACGAGGATAGGTAGCATTTTGTTTGAACTGGCCATGGTAAGTTTTTGGCAAACCAAGCTTTAGCTATTGATGAGAAGATGGTTATTCATGCATATTTATAGTGAAAACCCAGTTAGAAAGGATTTCAGTTCATTTGCAATAAATGAACTAGGTTTCATCATAGACTTATTTAATATTTTCGGTTAAAATTTTTTCTTACAATATTGTTTTGGAGCAACAGTAAATTCTATATGCTGTTTATGAGTCTTGGTGAAGAAGTCACAAAAGAGAGTGCATATGATGTCTTTGTTTTTTCCCTACCTTCTAATCAAGTTTCTTTATGTTACTTTTATTATGTTACTAGCCATTTGGAAAAATAAAATAGAGCATGTTTACTTAAATGCTATTCAATTTCTTTAAATAAATTCTTTTACAATTAACAACAATTACGAAGTGAAAATAACTAATATGTTCAATGTAGGATTACTGATGCAACATAGGGAATTAAGCCATAAAAAACAAAGAAATTCTGGTAAGTGAGGGAGATCCTGAAACTAAGATGATAATGGCACCGATTTTCTTTGCAACGAACCGTATGCATTCCCTATTTTCATTTTGTAAATAGTACCTTGCTCAACTTTTCTAAGTTTCTACTTGTGGCTTATACATGCACATCTATATTTAGGCATGTAATGTATATATATGAATATAAATATATGTATATGTATAAAGCATAAGACAATCAAGTTGCTGTAGCACTTTTCAACAATTAACATTTTTAATCAATGAGATTCTTTAGTTGCACTCCATTTACTATCCATTTATGCAAGGAAATATGCAACTTAATACGTATTATAAGGATATAAATTGAAAAAATGAAATTCAATGTAGCCTACTTATCCAAAGCATAGATCTAATTTACGTGCCTCTTATTAAAATATAATATCTATGTAATCTATGATATTGAAACTAATAGACTTTCCATGTCATATATTGGTTAATAGGCATTTTAGTTCAATTTTGTTGAATTGGCATAATATTATGTGTATATTTGATGATTGTGTTAATTTTTGATGCTTCACAATTTCATTTTCTCACTTGTTCACATCAAGGAGGTAACAGTGCTGTCAAACCCATGATGACCCTTCGGTTCAACCTAGTTTGACTTGACTCAACCATAAAACCAGTCTAGTACAATCCTTGTCCAACCTTGACTAATTCGCGATTAAATTCGATTTTAACCCTTTGATCTTTGACCCTCTCAAATGTTTGGGTCAACCACCTAGTTCGGGTTTGACAATATTGCTATATAATAGATGTAGATAGTGTATATGACTATCCATAATCCCCATTTTCCCTTGAAGTCGCCCACATCCGTGACAGTGACCCCTTTTTAATGTTTCCATTCTTGCATACACATTGTGATTATAGCAGCTACAAATACCTGTTAAAAGATCATATATGAAGGCATTTGTAAAAATTGCATAAAGTAGTTTTCAAAAATATTTCTTTCGCATTAATAGTTTTTAGTTTTTAAATGAAATACACAATCTCAAAGTAAAACATAAATCTAATATTAGTTACTGAAGCTGCCTAGTAAGGTTTATTGTCAGCATATCATGCTATTAAAGGTGTCAACTACCAATACTTATACATATTTTTAAATACATAAATTTTGTTTATGAAACACGTTCTAGTAAATGCACCAACCACAAGATTGATACCCATAAGTAGTGTGAACTTAGTATTAAATGGTGGTCCTATCCTACCTTAAGCTAATTGAATAAATTTTTCGACTTTTAGGAGCTAAAAAAATAAAACGGAACAAGTATTGAATCAAATGTCGTAGCAACTCATTTGCGATTCACAAATTAAGCACAAGATAATAAATATTTTCTCACTTGAATTAGTGGTGAAAATAACTATACGGAATTAACTAAACTCATCAGAGCTCACCCATCTCTTAAAGTAGGGCAACCCTAATGATAGCATAAATCATGTTGCAAACATAATTTATCTACAATTATCGCTAAATGGTAACTTGCTCACATAGAGAGTTACTATTGTGATTGGAATTATGGATAAAGTACCAACAAGTGACCGAAACCATATTTCTAATCGTATTAAGAGTGTGAGAAATCGTAGACACAATAATTCATCAAAGTCATCATAGCAATCCCATGATAATATTAAATCCAATATTTCGAAGCAACCTAAAAATCAGCAACTTACGTAATCAAACAATACTCAAGGAAAAGAAAACACTTAGAAAGAAAAAACAAAACTAAAAAATAAAAGACCTTTACTCATATCTTCAGTGTTATCCATACGATAAGAAATCTTCATAACTCGAAAGCTTAGAGTCTAATGCCCTAAAAAAGACATGAAGAAGGAGCTACAAAGAACTTTACTAAATTTACCTTTCGCTTTATTTTCATTTATTTACTAATTTATTTATTTTTCTAAATGACATGGGGCCTACATTTTATGTGGAGCTACATTGCATCAGTTGGAAAAGGGTAAGGGAAATATACAAAGAATAAAATCCAAGGGCTACCCTAATCTCTCCATGTCTGGTTCTTTTCAAAATCTAGTCTCTACCTTCTTTTCATTTTATTTTCTAAATTCCAACTGGAAAGTGATGTCTTGAGATTGGGTTAGTTTTCAAAAGATGGATATACTGATGTTATTAGTCTACACTTTATTCCCCATAACGATAGAGCTTTGGTTTATAAGATAAAAAAGAAATAGCAATTTCTATTATCAAGATTTTTTTTAGAATATAAGTTTCAATTATAAGGAATAGCAGTTCCTATTATATAAGGAAAAGCACAAGATTTCCTAATCCATTACACACATGCAAAATAAACATTGCTTAATGTATAAGTTTTTATAAAACAAATAAGAGAACTTCGCAAAAAATGGTGGTCGAAGTATAGTTCCATTCAATGAAGTATAATGCAAGATTACTTTATCTCCTTCGTTGTAATTATAAAAGGAATGATCTTACGTTTACTCTTTTCTTCCCAAAATGAAAATTGAAAAAGAGTCATCCTCGTGCTATTCCGCTAACGTAATTGTGTGGTTGTCCCTCTTCATCCTTTTCTTTTTTTACACTTCTAGTTATATGAAAAATGGATATTATTTGTCGATCTTTGAGTAAACTTATTTTGGCTACCATAAATGAGGATAGGCAATGGACATGGAATTGATTTTGAGTTTCTATTTTTCCCATATGTTTTCCTTCCGAAGTCAAGGATTTTGTTTACATTTTTAAATTCTACACAATTTCCCTATAGGTTGAAAAACAATACACATAAAATTGGCTTGCGAAATCGATTGAAATGATTATGTGTATCATTCATGCAAATGTTGAGAAGAAATTATAAATACATATGCACTTATTTGCATATTTTTATATGTACAACAAATTTATTACATTATATCCACATAACAATGATCGACTAATTTGGTGGAAATGAAAAGGGAAGCACGAATCAATCCATACCACTAAAAAACCAAATAACAAAATAGATCACTACAAATTTTTGCCTTGATAAATTAATTGGTTCAACAATTAGATATATCATAATAAATTGTTTTATTTATTAATATCTAATTAAGAAGTGAGATGGATCATATTTGCTCGTCTGGAATGGGGAAATCGTCATGAAATATTTGTTGAAATACATTGAATTCATCTAGTGAATCATAACTGTAATAAATATTAGTACGCATAACACATGATCAAATGTTAAAACCTATTGTGCTCTCTCACGCTCTAGGAGAAGGAGAAACAGTGGTAGCTCTTGCAACACAACTTTTCCACACTTGATTGTTCCTAGAATTAATAAGAGTTGCATTACTGAACTTTGAAGAGACTCTATCAACAAACATATCATTGCATGCTTCCCCCATGTGCACAAGTTCATGGCAGCAAGTAGAGGTAGGATCTCCAAAACGTGCCCAAAATATGCTTTTGAAGACTTCTACACCACATTTTGCAGACATTTGTTTAATACATTTAGTAAGATAAGGTAATGGTGTAGGCTACATCGAAAAAGGTGGCTCAGCTGGATTAGATGCATAACTATTAGAACCATAGTCTTCAAGGATGCGAGGAGAACAAGAAACCATAATAACAACACTGGTTAGCGACATAAGTATCACGAGGATAGGTAGCATTTTGTTTGAACTGGCCATGGTAAGTTTTTGGCAAACCAATCTTTAGCTATTGATGAGAAGATGGTTATTCATGAATATTTATAGTGAAAACCTAGCTAGAAAGGATTTCAGTTCATTTGCAATAAATGAACTAGGTTTCATCATTGACTTATTTAATATTTTCGGTTAAGATTTTTTCTTACAATATTGTTTTGGAGCAACAGTAAATTCTTTATACTTTTTATGAGTCTTGGTGAGGAAGTTATAAAAGAGAATGCATATGAAGTCTTTCTTCTTTTCCCTTCTTTCTAATCAAGTTTGTTTATGTTACTCTTATTATGTTATTAGCCATTTGGAAAAATAAAATAGAGCATGTTTACTTAGATGCTATTCATTTTCTTTAAATAAATTCTTCTACAATTAACAACAATTACAAAGTGAAAATATCTAATATGTTCAATGTAGGATTACTGATGCAACATAGGGAAATAAGCCATAAAGAACAAAGAAATTCTGCTATTGAATCAAATGTTATAGCAACTCATTTGCGATTCACAAATTAAGCATAAGATAATAAATATTTTCTCACTAGAATTAGTAGTGAAAATGACTATACGGAATTTAACCAGACTCATTAGAGCTCAACCATCTCTTAAAGTAAGGAAACCCTCATTATAGCATAAATGATGTTGCAAACTTAATTTATCTACAATTATTGCTAAATGGTAACTTGCTAAAACAAAGAGTTACTATAAAGGGAGACGAGCCCTAATTTGAAGTAGAAAGTGTAAGGGAAGGAGAGGAAGAGATGGGAGTTAAATAGATGGTAGAAGAGTTTCAAGAAGATCCCGATGCCGAAACACCATCGAAGGGTGGTGCCAAGTATTGTATTGTCATTCATCGATCTCTCAGTACTTTTATGTCTAATGAGAATGAGTAAAGGAAGAGCCTCTTACATATAAATTTCTCAATGAATGACAAGTTATGCACCTTAATCATTGATGGAGGGAGCTGCACCAATGTCATAGCACAAGGGATAGTGATAAATGTGTAAGATTGCACATTTATCTCCACTTAATTACTGTATATTTATGCATTTCATGGTGTTTTTATTGTGAGTTATGCTTATAAATCATGAAAAATGCAATTTTCTTGGTCAATTGCATAAATAGTGAGAAAAGGAATCAAAATATGACTTAAATAGCTGTTATAAACTTATGTATTCATATCATGATCGTATGGATTTTTATATGTGAGTTTATGCAGTTTATAAAAGAAAAAAGTCATTCAATTAGCTATTTGACCATGTTCACAAGGGTATACACTTAAATTAGTTACTTATGCTTGGTTTT
This sequence comes from Lumnitzera littorea, assembly GCA_024138015.1. NCBI lineage: Eukaryota > Viridiplantae > Streptophyta > Magnoliopsida > Myrtales > Combretaceae > Lumnitzera > Lumnitzera littorea. The sequence continues at coordinate 31,288,726 of JAMXBB010000008.1, forward strand.
CACTAAAATGAGCTCATTGGTTCTCTCCACGTTACTATTTTTGTAACAGATTTTCCAAGCAAACCAAACCTAAAAAGCTCTTATTTAAGAATAACAACAGATTGAGAACTTTAAATGATAGCAGCAACCAATTGAAGCAATCATAACCAGACTTAGGTACTCATTTGGAGAAAAGGAGATTGGGGACGGCAATGAACTTCAGTTATAGTAACTTGCTGACTTGAGCAAATTGAGTTGTTGATTCTTCATCTCATGTGAACCTTAAGTGCACTAATTCTTCATTAAGCGAGAATTGAGTTGAGTCGCAAATATTTCAACTTAGTGACTAAGTTGGGGATTTAAAACTGAGAGCCTCCACTCACTTTGGGAAATTTCACAATAGCCATAAAGCAAGACATACATTTAAATAGCAGCTTGTGAGTACCACCATGTGACATCAACCTGCAGTAGCGGCTGCTTAAGCTTAGGAATTCCATAACTTGGTCAAGTATCGGCCATCTTGAAATCTCAATAGCCTGTACAATAGAGTATCCATATAAATAGCAGCTCTAGGACATGAAAGCTTTAAAGCCAAACTAAGCACCAAGCTACATCAAACAGAGCATATCATCTACAAACTTGAACTTCAAAAGACTAAGAAAAGCCTTTATGCCACAATTGCAATTGAGCAACCAACAAACTGATTTCACTCCATGACCAATCCAAGCGTCATGCTACAAGTTATAACCGAGCTGCAACATGTTACAGTAGTTGAACTGAGTTGCTAAGCACAAATAAGAGTAGCTGTTAAGTCCTAATTACAACTATCCAAGTTCTTTCTTCAATTGATTTAGCAGCAAGGATTGGAGTCTATATACTTTACAAGCTAAATCAGTCCGTGATGTGTAGCAAAACTGAGTTGTTATCCTCATTGTGATAGGAAATTCATTTCAATTTTTTTCTCTTTTGTTTATTTCAGGTCATGGATTTATAATAATGGGAAACTCTAACTGAGAACTCCAAGCACAACATCCATAGCATCCACTTCAATAGCATACTTAGCACTAACAAGCTTCTTCAAGATTGCAGCTATAATATGCCAATTTGAAATAGAGCAGCTCACTTAGTACTCTCTAAATTACATACAATAGCATAACAAAGAATAGTAGCAGAGTTTGCTGTACTTAGAAAGAAGGCTGTAGTTGCTGAATTGAGTAATTCTAAGTCGAGAACTCCACCAAACAGCAGTAGCAACTAACAAGTTTTGTGTAAACCTCATGAATTTAGCTATCTAAGAATAGAACTAAACTCTAGTACAGTAGGTAACTTTAGGAGTTGATAAGGTTAAGTAAGATAAAAAATTTATTAAATTATAAATATAAATATATTATAAGTAATAAAAACTCTAAAATTTTAATCAAAACTTCAATTACATATAAAATCTTAAATCTTATGTATACAAAAGAACCCAAGATTGAACCTGAAGTTGATGAAAATTCTAAAACTATAATTTTAAGTGTATAAAATGAATAATTATACCCAAATAGTGATAAAACTCCAATTGAATACAATTATTGGCCAATACGCGTAATTACATAAAATTACTAACGAATACGTTGAGATAACTTTTAAATATTATAAACATGACGGTTAACCATTTAATTAATAAATTTTATAAAATTATGAATATTATTTCCTAAATATTATTAATTTTGTAATTTCAAATTTCGCTTTTAAAGTTAACTCATTATTTATATTTATATTTTTTTCTTTTTTCCCTTTTCCCTTTTCCCTTTTTCTTCTTATTTTTCTCCCTTTCTCCACATTTCATTCTGGAAGCTTGTCTCGACTGATTATTAAAGAGATAAGAATATGACCTAATCTCATGTCATCACATCTTATCCCTTAACTTTCCTTACCTTTGAATTTCTTTTACTTTTGTTTTTTTTTTTTCTTTCTCCATTGCGTTTACTAGACCTTAAATTGTGATGGCTACTTTTTCTTCCACTTCCTAGAAACCAGAAGTCCAAAAGAATATGTATCCTAAAAACACATTTCAAAACCATGGAAACCACACCCCCCCCACCCCGCCCATTCACTTCATATTTATTTTTCTTTTATTTATGCCTTTCCTTCAATTTTACAAAGAGGAGAAAGAAGAGGAAAAAGGTTCTTAGTCAGTCACTTTTTAAGACACCAAAAGAAGTTTAAGGTATTTATTTTTATTACTTTACATGTACTTTTATTATATGTATGTATATTTTGTTTTTATTACTTTACATGTACTTTTATTATATATATATATGTATATTTTGTAGAATTACATATATTTAGGGAATATATAATATCGTTGATTTTGTAAATTCTTTTCTTTGTATTAAAATTATTTGTTCATGTAATAAGATTATATGAAGAGTTACTATTTTATCATGTATGTGTTCATATATGCATATAAATACTTAGGTATATATATTTATGTAAACATGTATGTTATAATTGATTACGTAAGTATATGGTATAAAGAGATTATGTATATGTATATATGAGTACATAGTAGTTGTATTTATTTATCTTCGTTGTTAATATATATATGTATATGCTTCCGGATATATATGTATGTATCGTGTATAAATATATATGTATAGTACATGTATATACACATGGTATATATAGGTTTATATAGTTACATATGTACATATATATATATATATATATGGGATAAGAAAACAAAAGTGTATGAGTGTATGTATATGTATAAAAAAAAATACATATACTAGTAGCTTGGTATAGTATAAGTATGTGGATACATCTAAATCGTATATGTACAACATACTTAATTACTAAGTTATGAAATAAAGTAATATATAGATACATATACATACATGCCGTAGGTTTCAAAGAAAATAGAAAATAATTAATTTTCAAAATTTAATAAAATATAATAATAAATATAATCATATACATATTACGTTAAAAAAAAAAACAAAATGGGAAAATAATGAAAATATACAAATTTTGGAAATAACGCGTGTTACCATTCCATGATGCCATGTCAGCATATAATTAATTTTAATTAAAATCGTAATTAAAAATAATAATAAAATAATTAATTACTTGGAAAATTATTAAAATGGTAAAAGTGAATTGAATAAGTATTAACTCTTAAAAATAGAAAAATAAGTAAATTATGATAAAATAGACTAAGAAAATTACAAAATATAAAATTTAGATATTTATTAAATCTAAAATATGTAAAGAAAAGCTTAAAATAATAATTTATAATTATTTAAGTTAAAATAATAAAATTTGTAACATTATTACACAATACTAGAAAATATGGATTACAATGTCTAAAACGGATCCTGCTACGGGAAAGTTCATTTAAAAATGATAAAGATGGACTATAACTTTATAAAAATTGAAGTTAAAACGAAAAAGTTATATGTGATTAAAAATTTAAGGTAAACTGAGAAAAATAAGTAAAAGATTTAAATTAAACTATGTTTATACTATACTTGGGTTGTAGTTGGAAACTAGGTGAATAATGATAGATATTTAGTTAATCAATAAATTTGGTTTTTCAGAATATTTATAGATTTATTTATCTTTTAGGTACTTGATTATCAAGATTTGAAAATCTTAAAAGATTGGAGAGTGAGCATTAACTTAGGTGAGGGAATTGTTATAATCTACTATTTGCTCGCTGTTTGTTATTTGTGTATTGCTTATTGGTTGATAATGATTGTTTGATTGAATGACTGATTGCTTTGTGTGTTATCATCTGTATAATCACTTTCTTAAACTAGTAAATATAACTATTCAACTAAAATAATTAGTTATACCTATCGCATGCTTGTGACCTCATTTGATATACTGACGGAGAGTGTTGTCATTTGTAGCTTTTTGAGAAAAGCATTTTTGGAAAATATTTTTCCAATTTTAACTATATTTTGTATAATTTTTATGAGGGCTTGTAGTGTTCGTGAATGATATTTTATCCTTAAGACAAAGCTAGTATAGTATTTCTAATTTATTATGAGAGGACTCGCATATTTGTGCCCGAAAGGTCTTTAATATGTTTGGTGAATCGCTCTAGTTAGGGTTCACCTATATTAATTATTGTCTCTTGAACTAAGATAATAGTTGAGTATCGTCCTGGTGGGACCATATTCTCAGGCAGCCTCATACGGTTAAGGTGAGGTGCTCTGTGTAGATAAGTACGGAGGAAAAATCAATGTGTAGACGATGTAAATCTTTATTTTTTATAATTTCAGACTTCTATGATTGTGTTGATTGCATTCATTGCATTTACATTCATTTCATATGTAGATAGATTGTATGGGTACTAATAATAATTGATAACTTGTTTGAAAAGTAGTAGTGAAGAACAAATTTATTGAGCTATGGTTTGCTTATTCCTCTATAATTTCTTTTACAAGTTCCTTTAAGTAAGGATCAAGGAGGATCTTGAGAGCAAAGTATAAACTGAAAATATGTTTGATAATGTTAGAGTTGATTAAAAAATGTATTATTGATATAAAAACAATTAATGTATAAAATATTTATATAAGATTATATACAATATAGTATTTCTTATAAATTATTAAGTTATTTTACCATATCTTAGCATTTGATAGGGGATATCAATTTTTTGCGATTCTGGTGAACTATGAAATATAGGATATCATAATTATTTATATTTTATAGAAAGTTAATAAAGTAAATATAAAAAAATTTACTGATTAATTGTTTAGAGTTTTACAAGATAGTTTTCATATCATGGATATTAATGTGATATGAAAATTCTTTACAATTCTATTAGCCCCATTAGAGTTATGACATTTTCATAAAACAACCACCAATTACTTAGTCCCTAAGCAGCTCACTTCTGAAAATTTCAATAGTTTAAAAAGCCACTGCACTTCAAGCACATGAATTGATAACTAAAACTAAAAATTTTGTTAATAATAGCTCAATCTATTGAGTTCATAGAACTTCATTTTTATTGTTATTATTTTCTTAATATTTGCAGGTCGGGAATCTCACTAACCAACAGCAGTAGCCGTGAGTTCCAAGTGCAGCAGCTGGGTATGTTCCTTGTCCGAACACGCAACCAGTAGCTGGTCAACAAACAGAGCATGGAAAAAAGTCCACTACACAAGCACTCCACAGGGCTTCAACACATCAGCAGTAGCCCCTCACATCTACACTTGACAATCGAGAAGCTCCATTAAGTTGCAACGGTGACTTCAAATCAAACAGCAGCAGCCATCGAGTAACCAAGGAATAGCTTGAGCGCTAGCAAACGGCAGTCCAACTAGCGGAGAAGCTTCCATGCAGCAGCAGCTGAGAGCTTTGAATGACAGCAACAGCAGCTCTCCACGTGAACAACAACAGAGCATTCAGTTTCAGCAGCACGCCAACACGAACTGCATATCAAACTCCTTTACGTGCGACAACCAATACGAGCATGACAGTAACTCCTAGCTGAACTACTCCCTGCAGATTCGTTTCTTCTTAAGTCAAGACCAACTCGTAAAAGCTGCAGGTCGAGAGCAATTGAAACAGAGCAACTTCTTGTGCGTGATGGCAGCTGCGACATGCGAGTAAACTGAGAAAACTGCAGCACGCGTGCTCCATCACATACAACACGCCGTGGAACTTGAGTTGTTGCAGCAGCAGCTACTTCCAGGCAACAACAGCGTGGACTTCAATGCTCGTCCACAATTCGTGTATCAGCAGCAACCGAGAGCTTCTTATCTGAACTGCGACTGCGGGAGCTACTGTCTAGCTGCTGACTTGAACTCTTGAACAGCAAATCCTTGAGCTGCGATGTGATGAAGTCCGAACACGCGTAGCAATTAGAGCAGCTCCATATCAGCTGAGAATAAAAGCAGCTATAGCCGAAATTCAGTTATAGAACAGCAGTCACGCGTAACTCCAACCGAGCATTGACCATATAAGAGACTAGTGAGCTGCAATCTCATAGAAAACTACAGAATCGAGGAAGTTCCTGCACACATGGTCAGTCCATGAAGTATTGGAGCAATTAAGGAGCTGCATGGTAACACACGTATAAGGTGTCTTCAATATGGACAAAGTGGGTTAACAGTTATATATTCTTTTCTCTTTAGTGAATTGAAGCAAAAGAATGGAGAGGGGCAGGCAATGACGTTAAGGAAGTTTTAGCCCAATGTCATATTTGGTGGCCCACACGTGGAAAAAGCAACTTTGAGAAATTCTATTTTGGGGGACTCTTGCTGCAGGTGAGGTGGACTTTGTCAGCTTTTAGGGGCCACTGTTTATTTTAGCGAAAGAAGCAGGCCCACGATACAGGGGAAAAGAGAGGAATATAAAATGGAGGATAGTTGAGACAGAAGGAGGAAGATTATAGAGAGTTTAGATAGTAACTTAGGGTTAGTTTTAATATTGAAGAACAGAATTTTTATCTTTATTTTATTTCATTAATTTCATTATGTTTTGTTTAATTTCAGGATTCTAAATCATTTTATTCTATTTTGCTGGAGGATTACTTTAAGTTTCAAATGAATCGAGATTTACCCATTTACCCATTTTGTAATGGGTTTTGGGATTGAATATATCGATCGAGGTGTTTTCTTTTTATTGTTATTTCAATTTATATATATCTTGATCCATTTGGGTTTTGTAATGTGATATTATAGTTAATTTATTTAGGTTTTGTATTGATAGATTTGATGAATTGATGTGTTTTATGTATTATTCCAATATCGATATTGAGTATTTGGGTATTTTTCTGTTGTGTTTATTATTTAGTTATTTAAAACTTAGCCATTACTTTGGGCTAGATAAAGTTATAGGATTTTCGAGAGAGTTTCGATAACTTGTGTTGAATATAGCTTGAATTTTTAAAAACACTCATCATAGGGATATATGGGTTTTAATTAAATTCATGAACTTACGCACTTAATGCAGTTGAAAATATGGTTCGGGTCATCGAGACATTTTTAAATCATATTTTTAACTAGAATAATAATTTCGGTGTAAGTGGATTATTATTTACTCGATAATTATAGATAAATTGCTTTAGTCGGTGAATTTATACTATAATTAGAATTCCACTATACTGTGAGGTGGGCGAGTTCTAGTAAGTTTCATTAAATTCCTTTTAGTTAATTTCGAATATCAATTTAAGAATCCCAATTTGATTTTTTTATTTCCTAAACTTGAGACCCTCATAGTGCAGCTAGAACATTTGGTTTAGTGTCCATCTTGTTATTTGGTTTTCACTTACTTTTAGTTCAATTATCGATAGCTTAGCTTAACTTAGGGAAAAAACTTAAATAATTTAGTACTTAAGACCTAGCTCTCTATGGAATATGGTCTTAACTCATTGTTTTTACTACTTCTACGACCCGATACACTTGTCGATTCATACACTCACGTTTTTAGCAAGTTAATAGTTAAGGCCATGAAATTGCTAACCCTTTCATAACCTAAGCCGTACAAGATTTATTGGCTGAATGAGAAAGGAGAGCTATACGTTGTCAAGCAAGTTAGAGTGCTAATTACTATTGGTGATAGTTATAAGGATGTGGTGTTGTGTAATGTCCTTCCTATGTGCACTTCTCACATATTACTCAGTCGACTATGGCTATTTGATTTAAGAGTGTTACGTGATGGGTATAGGAACACCTACATGTTCTAGAAGGATGGGAAGAAAATTATAATAACACCGATGAGTCCTAATGAAGTACAAGAAGCCTAAGAGAAGGTCGCTAGATCATTACAACAGAAGTCCTTGGTGATTTCTTGAGCTCAATTTGCTCGAGAAGTTAAGGGTGAAGACTATGTGCTCCTTCTAGTTAGGAGACTCTTGGAGGTGAGAGATGTTAAGAAAGGCTTAACTGAAGTGAGAGCTTTACTAGAAGAATATACCGATCTATGTCTTGCCGAGATATCGACAGGTTTACTATCTTTAAAAGGCATTGAGTATTACATTGATCTTCAACTAGGAGTAGCCCTATCGAACTAACCCGCTTATAGGCTCAACCTTAACTAGGTAGNAAATATGTAAAGAAAAGCTTAAAATAATAATTTATAATTATTTAAGTTAAAATAATAAAATTTGTAACATTATTACACAATACTAGAAAATATGGATTACAATGTCTAAAACGGATCCTGCTACGGGAAAGTTCATTTAAAAATGATAAAGATGGACTATAACTTTATAAAAATTGAAGTTAAAACGAAAAAGTTATATGTGATTAAAAATTTAAGGTAAACTGAGAAAAATAAGTAAAAGATTTAAATTAAACTATGTTTATACTATACTTGGGTTGTAGTTGGAAACTAGGTGAATAATGATAGATATTTAGTTAATCAATAAATTTGGTTTTTCAGAATATTTATAGATTTATTTATCTTTTAGGTACTTGATTATCAAGATTTGAAAATCTTAAAAGATTGGAGAGTGAGCATTAACTTAGGTGAGGGAATTGTTATAATCTACTATTTGCTCGCTGTTTGTTATTTGTGTATTGCTTATTGGTTGATAATGATTGTTTGATTGAATGACTGATTGCTTTGTGTGTTATCATCTGTATAATCACTTTCTTAAACTAGTAAATATAACTATTCAACTAAAATAATTAGTTATACCTATCGCATGCTTGTGACCTCATTTGATATACTGACGGAGAGTGTTGTCATTTGTAGCTTTTTGAGAAAAGCATTTTTGGAAAATATTTTTCCAATTTTAACTATATTTTGTATAATTTTTATGAGGGCTTGTAGTGTTCGTGAATGATATTTTATCCTTAAGACAAAGCTAGTATAGTATTTCTAATTTATTATGAGAGGACTCGCATATTTGTGCCCGAAAGGTCTTTAATATGTTTGGTGAATCGCTCTAGTTAGGGTTCACCTATATTAATTATTGTCTCTTGAACTAAGATAATAGTTGAGTATCGTCCTGGTGGGACCATATTCTCAGGCAGCCTCATACGGTTAAGGTGAGGTGCTCTGTGTAGATAAGTACGGAGGAAAAATCAATGTGTAGACGATGTAAATCTTTATTTTTTATAATTTCAGACTTCTATGATTGTGTTGATTGCATTCATTGCATTTACATTCATTTCATATGTAGATAGATTGTATGGGTACTAATAATAATTGATAACTTGTTTGAAAAGTAGTAGTGAAGAACAAATTTATTGAGCTATGGTTTGCTTATTCCTCTATAATTTCTTTTACAAGTTCCTTTAAGTAAGGATCAAGGAGGATCTTGAGAGCAAAGTATAAACTGAAAATATGTTTGATAATGTTAGAGTTGATTAAAAAATGTATTATTGATATAAAAACAATTAATGTATAAAATATTTATATAAGATTATATACAATATAGTATTTCTTATAAATTATTAAGTTATTTTACCATATCTTAGCATTTGATAGGGGATATCAATTTTTTGCGATTCTGGTGAACTATGAAATATAGGATATCATAATTATTTATATTTTATAGAAAGTTAATAAAGTAAATATAAAAAAATTTACTGATTAATTGTTTAGAGTTTTACAAGATAGTTTTCATATCATGGATATTAATGTGATATGAAAATTCTTTACAATTCTATTAGCCCCATTAGAGTTATGACATTTTCATAAAACAACCACCAATTACTTAGTCCCTAAGCAGCTCACTTCTGAAAATTTCAATAGTTTAAAAAGCCACTGCACTTCAAGCACATGAATTGATAACTAAAACTAAAAATTTTGTTAATAATAGCTCAATCTATTGAGTTCATAGAACTTCATTTTTATTGTTATTATTTTCTTAATATTTGCAGGTCGGGAATCTCACTAACCAACAGCAGTAGCCGTGAGTTCCAAGTGCAGCAGCTGGGTATGTTCCTTGTCCGAACACGCAACCAGTAGCTGGTCAACAAACAGAGCATGGAAAAAAGTCCACTACACAAGCACTCCACAGGGCTTCAACACATCAGCAGTAGCCCCTCACATCTACACTTGACAATCGAGAAGCTCCATTAAGTTGCAACGGTGACTTCAAATCAAACAGCAGCAGCCATCGAGTAACCAAGGAATAGCTTGAGCGCTAGCAAACGGCAGTCCAACTAGCGGAGAAGCTTCCATGCAGCAGCAGCTGAGAGCTTTGAATGACAGCAACAGCAGCTCTCCACGTGAACAACAACAGAGCATTCAGTTTCAGCAGCACGCCAACACGAACTGCATATCAAACTCCTTTACGTGCGACAACCAATACGAGCATGACAGTAACTCCTAGCTGAACTACTCCCTGCAGATTCGTTTCTTCTTAAGTCAAGACCAACTCGTAAAAGCTGCAGGTCGAGAGCAATTGAAACAGAGCAACTTCTTGTGCGTGATGGCAGCTGCGACATGCGAGTAAACTGAGAAAACTGCAGCACGCGTGCTCCATCACATACAACACGCCGTGGAACTTGAGTTGTTGCAGCAGCAGCTACTTCCAGGCAACAACAGCGTGGACTTCAATGCTCGTCCACAATTCGTGTATCAGCAGCAACCGAGAGCTTCTTATCTGAACTGCGACTGCGGGAGCTACTGTCTAGCTGCTGACTTGAACTCTTGAACAGCAAATCCTTGAGCTGCGATGTGATGAAGTCCGAACACGCGTAGCAATTAGAGCAGCTCCATATCAGCTGAGAATAAAAGCAGCTATAGCCGAAATTCAGTTATAGAACAGCAGTCACGCGTAACTCCAACCGAGCATTGACCATATAAGAGACTAGTGAGCTGCAATCTCATAGAAAACTACAGAATCGAGGAAGTTCCTGCACACATGGTCAGTCCATGAAGTATTGGAGCAATTAAGGAGCTGCATGGTAACACACGTATAAGGTGTCTTCAATATGGACAAAGTGGGTTAACAGTTATATATTCTTTTCTCTTTAGTGAATTGAAGCAAAAGAATGGAGAGGGGCAGGCAATGACGTTAAGGAAGTTTTAGCCCAATGTCATATTTGGTGGCCCACACGTGGAAAAAGCAACTTTGAGAAATTCTATTTTGGGGGACTCTTGCTGCAGGTGAGGTGGACTTTGTCAGCTTTTAGGGGCCACTGTTTATTTTAGCGAAAGAAGCAGGCCCACGATACAGGGGAAAAGAGAGGAATATAAAATGGAGGATAGTTGAGACAGAAGGAGGAAGATTATAGAGAGTTTAGATAGTAACTTAGGGTTAGTTTTAATATTGAAGAACAGAATTTTTATCTTTATTTTATTTCATTAATTTCATTATGTTTTGTTTAATTTCAGGATTCTAAATCATTTTATTCTATTTTGCTGGAGGATTACTTTAAGTTTCAAATGAATCGAGATTTACCCATTTACCCATTTTGTAATGGGTTTTGGGATTGAATATATCGATCGAGGTGTTTTCTTTTTATTGTTATTTCAATTTATATATATCTTGATCCATTTGGGTTTTGTAATGTGATATTATAGTTAATTTATTTAGGTTTTGTATTGATAGATTTGATGAATTGATGTGTTTTATGTATTATTCCAATATCGATATTGAGTATTTGGGTATTTTTCTGTTGTGTTTATTATTTAGTTATTTAAAACTTAGCCATTACTTTGGGCTAGATAAAGTTATAGGATTTTCGAGAGAGTTTCGATAACTTGTGTTGAATATAGCTTGAATTTTTAAAAACACTCATCATAGGGATATATGGGTTTTAATTAAATTCATGAACTTACGCACTTAATGCAGTTGAAAATATGGTTCGGGTCATCGAGACATTTTTAAATCATATTTTTAACTAGAATAATAATTTCGGTGTAAGTGGATTATTATTTACTCGATAATTATAGATAAATTGCTTTAGTCGGTGAATTTATACTATAATTAGAATTCCACTATACTGTGAGGTGGGCGAGTTCTAGTAAGTTTCATTAAATTCCTTTTAGTTAATTTCGAATATCAATTTAAGAATCCCAATTTGATTTTTTTATTTCCTAAACTTGAGACCCTCATAGTGCAGCTAGAACATTTGGTTTAGTGTCCATCTTGTTATTTGGTTTTCACTTACTTTTAGTTCAATTATCGATAGCTTAGCTTAACTTAGGGAAAAAACTTAAATAATTTAGTACTTAAGACCTAGCTCTCTATGGAATATGGTCTTAACTCATTGTTTTTACTACTTCTACGACCCGATACACTTGTCGATTCATACACTCACGTTTTTAGCAAGTTAATAGTTAAGGCCATGAAATTGCTAACCCTTTCATAACCTAAGCCGTACAAGATTTATTGGCTGAATGAGAAAGGAGAGCTATACGTTGTCAAGCAAGTTAGAGTGCTAATTACTATTGGTGATAGTTATAAGGATGTGGTGTTGTGTAATGTCCTTCCTATGTGCACTTCTCACATATTACTCAGTCGACTATGGCTATTTGATTTAAGAGTGTTACGTGATGGGTATAGGAACACCTACATGTTCTAGAAGGATGGGAAGAAAATTATAATAACACCGATGAGTCCTAATGAAGTACAAGAAGCCTAAGAGAAGGTCGCTAGATCATTACAACAGAAGTCCTTGGTGATTTCTTGAGCTCAATTTGCTCGAGAAGTTAAGGGTGAAGACTATGTGCTCCTTCTAGTTAGGAGACTCTTGGAGGTGAGAGATGTTAAGAAAGGCTTAACTGAAGTGAGAGCTTTACTAGAAGAATATACCGATCTATGTCTTGCCGAGATATCGACAGGTTTACTATCTTTAAAAGGCATTGAGTATTACATTGATCTTCAACTAGGAGTAGCCCTATCGAACTAACCCGCTTATAGGCTCAACCTTAACTAGGTAGCCAAGTTGAAGACGTAAGTTGATGAGTTGGTGGATTGCGGGCATGTCTAAGAGAGCATGAGCCCATGTGCCATCCCCGCCGTGCTAGTACCAAAGAAAGATGGGTCATGGAGAATGTGCATTGACAATCGTACCATTAATAAAATTACTGCTAAGTATCGATACTTGATCCCACAGTTGGATGATATGCTCGATGAGTTGCATAGTGCTTATATCTTTTCGAAGATTGATTTGAAAAGTAGCTACTACCAAATACGAATGATGCCTAGAGATGAATGGAAGATAGCTTTCAAAACAAAGGATGGCTTGTTTGAATGGATGGTGATGTTGTTTAGCTTAACTAATGTATCGAGTACATTTATGCGGCTAATAAATCATGTGCTTAGAACATTGATTGGTGATTCGCTTAAACTATATATATAAAAATAAATCACGAATACTCTACCAAGTATACTAGGTCAGAATCAAGTAATATAGAGAAAGTAAGGTTGTTGATCCCTCGAGGACTAAAAAATTACTAATTCTATACTAGTTCTTATCAATATTCAAGCAATCAAAATTTAATTAATTAATCTAATAATTACTCTAAAACTATTGAAAAGAAAATAACTATGAAAAATCTAAAATTAAGCAATCAATCGAGAATTGTGGGAAAATAGAATCCACCCTAGCTTACGTAAATCAAATTGTTATCACATTTTATAGATTAATAGCTATATGGTTATTTAAGTGAAATTATTATATCTTAAAACTTAAGGATTTAAACCCCTAATTAATTAGTCAACTTCTACATCTTCCAATTAACAGTGGACTCTAAATTATAATCAAACATCTCTCAATATTATGATTGTTTAATGTCCTAAATCAATTATCCCTAATGTCTTAGTGAATAATCAATTGCCGAACATTGCATTAATCTTTAGATAATTTCTAATTAATTCAATTAATTTCGCTTCCACATTGATTAATCAAATCAACTAGGAACTTCTAACAAACCCTATATCAACTCCCATATCATTAGGGTTTCTAATAACTACAATCAATTGAACAATTATAATCGAAATCATACAAATTGCAATCATGAATCATCCATATATCTCTTAATCCTATAACATGAAAATAATCATTATCTTAATTATCTAGGGCTTCATTAATTCCCACAAATAATTTTAGTCAGCTATGGATTTGGAAACAAAAACACAAATATTAATTGAAATTGGAAGGAAATTCATAATTGAAAGCATAAGTAATTCACAGAATTGTATAAGAACAATTGAAATAGATGTCACCAATTTCGTATTGGAAAGAAATAATCTTCAATTGCAACTTCAACCTTAGTCTTTACAGCAAAAGCAAAATCCTCTTAATGATCAAAGCACTTCTGTCGAAGAATTCTTCAAAAACTGTCTAAAAACTATTCTACGACTCTTGACGTCTAAGGAAAAAGTATGTCTAAAAATCTCTCAAACGATGAAAAATAAGCTATTTGTATGAAAAATTAGGGTTGGCTTGTGTAAAGTTTCTTTTTCATAAAGGTCGGTAGTGTAAGTGCAAGGCTGGTTTTTAGGCCGACGGCATAGTTATCCAGGGCTAGCGGCGTAGGCATCAAAGGCTACTGGTGTAAGTTGTAAATTGTAAGCCGATTGCTTTTAATTCTAATTTGCATATATTGATTCGAACTTTGTTTATTTGCTTAAAATTCCTCTAAATCGTTTGTAATTCTACTCTTGAATCCTCTAATTCCTGAAATGTCTAAATGAAAATAATTAAGTTCCAATTCTTAATGATTTCTATAAAATCTAAATAATTTTATCTTAATTTGCACTTTTAAAACATGAAAAATATGCCTTTATTAATTGGCAAATGTGTTGTGGTTTATTTTGATGACATTTTGGTCTATAGTACAAACCTCGTCATTCATGTCGAGCATTTAAGGTCAGTGTTTGACATCCTTTGAGTCGAGAAATTATTTGACAACTTGAAGAAATGTGTGTTTTGTCCAAGCGAGGTTGTTTTCCTTGCATATGTTGTTTTAGGGATAGGAGTCCAAGTTGATGACAAGAAAGTCAGAGCTATTCTCGAGTCGCCTACGCCGATAAGTGTTGTTGAAGTTAGGTGCTTCCATAGTCTAGCTTTGTTTTATTGGAGATTCATTCGGAACTTCAATTCCTTAATCATACCGTTAACCGAATTGACCAGGGAGAATATTGAGTTTAGATGGTCGAAGAAAGCTTAGAAGAGTTTTGAAGATGTGAAGTCTAAGTTGATGTCTTCTCTAGTACTTACCTTATCGAATTTTGAGAAAGTTTTTGAGGTTAAATGTGATGCGTTTGGTGTCAGCATTAGCACCGTCCTAATGTAGGAGCATTGACCAATTGCCTATTTCAGTGAGAAACTCTATAGTGCTGCTTTGAATTACTTAGCCTATTACAAGGAGTTCTATGCCCTTGTTTAAATACTATAAAACTAACAACATTATCTGTTACCAAGAGAGTTCATCATCTACTCAGATCATGAGTCTCTTAAGCATCTTCGAGGGCAGCAGAAACTTTCTTGGCATCATGCCAAGTGAGTTGAATTCCTAGAGACTTTCTAGTACGTAATCTAGTATACGAAAGGAAGTACCAATACAGTAGTTGATGCTCTTTCTCATTGTCATACCTTTGTTATAACTATGTAGGCCAACTAACTTAGATTCGGTACCCTGCTCGATCAATATGAGCATGACCCATATTTTAGGCCCTTAGTGTCCAAGTGCAAAGTTGGAGGTGTTGTGGGTGGATTCTACTTGAGTTAGGGGTTTCTAATGAAAGGTAAACAAGTTTGTGTGCTAAGTGGTTCTGCAAGAGAACTACTTGTCCGTAAAGCTTATGTTGGAGGTTTGGTTAGCCATTTTGGTGAAAAAAGGACAATTGAAATATTGAAAGAACATTTCTACTGGCCTGGGATAATGAGGGATGTACGTCAAGTTCTTGAGAGGTGCAAGGTGTATAGGTATGTGAAAGAAAGAAGAAAGTCATACGGAGAATACACACCCCTGCTCACACCTGAGCGCCCATAGGTTAACTTAAGCATGGATTTCGTGCTTAGCTTTCCTTGAACATCGGGAAGGCATGACTCCATTATGGTTGTAGCCGACTGTTTCAGTAAGATGAGCCATTTTATTCCCTGCCATATTACTAATGATGCTTTACTTATCTCTAACTTCTTTTTGCATGAAATTGTACATCTACATAGGCTATTAAGAAGTATTGTATCCGATTGTGATTCGAAGTTCATAAGCTTTTTCTAGAAAATCCTGTAGAGGAAACTCGGCACCAAGCTTATGTACAGTACTTCTTGCTACCCTTAGACAGACAGCTAGACTGAAGTGGTAAACATGACAGTTGGTAACCTTCTGCAAGCGACTATGGGGAAGAATTAACACGATTAGGACTTATGCCTACCTATCATTGAGTTCGCTTATAACCAATTAGTTTACAACTCATTATGAAGGTTACTTTTTGAGGTTGTCTATGGACTCAACCTGAACTTGCCCTTAGATATAGTTATTAGCTCGACCGTACAAGGAGAAATTCAATCAAGCTTGTAGCATGCTGTGGAATTCCAGAAGTTGCATTAAAAGGTTTTCAAACACCTGACACAGATTGTAGCCCGAAAGAAAGGAAACGAATGGTTTATAGCCCCGAAGACCTTGTCTCGGTCCACCTCAGTAAGGAGAGTTTCCTTAAGAAGAGGACGAATAAGCTTTCCCCTAGGTCAGATGGACCTTTTAAGATCCATAGGTGCACCAATGACAATGCTTATGAGTTAGAGCTACTCGACTAATATGGTATATCTGCTACTTTTAATGTAGTTGATTTGACACCTTATGTACCTGATGAAGGAGAGGGCCAAGATTTGAGGGAAAATCTTTAACAACCTTGAGGAACTGATGAGCTACCAACCATTGGTCCTCTTACTCGTGTATAACTTCAAGGCCTCTAATCCTTTACTTGCAAAATTCTCTCTTGGCAATTTGTCGATGATGAGAAACCCTACGTAGAAGGTGGATGGTTGAATTCCTTATTGAAATTTGGGAGGTTACACGTTGCTTTGTTCTTTGTCTTATGTTAACGCTGACTATTCACTTGCCGAAGGCTTAATGCCGAGTGATCAAACTTCCAATTGCCGAGAGACTCCTACTGAATGATGAGACATTCTTTTTTAGGTTGAGTACTTTCTTCTAACTCCCTTCAAACACTTGCTGCACCCCTTCCTCGTCTTAATAGACCCTGAAGCTGTAACATCTTGATTCCTCTCACCTACTGTAAGTAGAGAATCTATGTACAGAACCAATGTTGTACTACCACCTATCCATTTCACCTGATATTGTACTGTTTCCCTCCCTTTTTTTCGTTTTTCCTTTTTTTGTGTATACTAGGAATTCTCTTTTTGTATGCCTTTTTGTAATTTCTTTATTAGTATGGTTGCCCTAGAGACTTACTATAAATAGTCCCTTTTCCTTATAAGCCAATATCTTACCTTATAGATATACATTGAATATATTGTTCTTGTGAGACAACTCTCTCCAAGTCCATTTTCCAAACACATCTTATCTAATCTTACCAAATAGCTCAGGATTGGTGGTGGGTGGATCTTAACATCAACTTGTACGTTATATCAAGTGAAGTCTTAAGTCGTGTTGTGTTCGTTGGTGTGTCACATCCTTCGAATAACTTTACGTTAGCTATTCTAATCAATTTGTAGGCCTACTCACTTTCCTTTCTTCGATATTTTGAAGGACCCCTTTAGTTCAAATCTGCGATAGTAAGCCCTAATGATAACTAAGCTCCTAAGTACACCACTTCCCAAAATGAAAATTGAAAAAGAGTCATCATTGTGCTATTCCGCTCATGTAATTATATGGTTGTCCCTCTTTAGCCTTTTCTTTTTTTACACTTCTAGTTATGTGAAAAATGGATATTATTTGTCAATGCTTAAGTAATCTTATTTTAGCTACCATTAATGAGGATAGGCAGTGGAATTGGAACTAATTTTGACTTTCTTTGTGTCTTGTATGTTTTGCTTCCATAAGTAAGGATTTTGTGTATCTTTTTAGATTTTACACAATTTCCTTGTAAGTGAAAAAACAATACACATGTAAAATTGGCTTGTAATCGAAGTAAAATGTTCAAATTGGTTGAAATGATTATGTGTATCATTCATGCAAATGTTGAAAAGAAATTATAAATACCTATGCACTTATTTTTATATATACAACAAATTTATTACATTATATCCACATAACAATGATCGACTAATTTGGTGGAAATGAAAAGCGAAGCACGAATCAGTCCATACCATTCAAAAACCAAATAGCAAAATAGATCACTACAAATTTTTGCCTTGATAAATTAATTGGTTCTATAATTAGATATATCATAATAAATTGTTTTATTTATTAATATCTAATTAAGAAGTGAGATGGATCATATTTGCTCATCTGGAATGGGGAAATCGTCATGAAATATTTATTGAAATACATTGAATTCATCTAGTGAATCATAACTGCAATAAATATTAGTACGCATAACACATGATCAAATGTTAAAACCTATTGTGCTCTCTCATGCTCTAAGAGAAGGAGAAACAGTGGTAGCTCTTGCAACACAACTTTTCCACACTTGATTGTTCCTAGAATTAATAAGAGTTGCATTATTGAACTTTGAAGCAACTTTATCAACAAGCATATCATTGCATGCTTCCCTTATGTGCACAAGTTCATGGTAACAAATAGAGGTAGGATCTCCAAAACGTGCCCAAAATATGCTTTTGAAGACTTCCATTCCACATTTTGTAGACATTTGTTTAACACATTTAGTAAGATAAGGTAAAGGTGTAGGCTACATTAGAAGAGGTGGCTCAATGGGATTAGATGCATAACTACTAGAACCATAGTCTTTAAGGATACGAGGAGAACTAGAAACCATAATAATAACATTAGTCAGCAACATAAGGATCACGAGGATAGGTAGCATTTTGTTTAAATTGGCTATGGTAAGTTTTTGGCAAACCAATCTTTAGCTATTGGTGAGAAGATGGTTATTCATGTATATTTATATTGATAACTTAGCTAAAAAGGATTTCACTTCATTTGCAATAAATGAACTAGGTTTCATTATAAACTTATTTAATATTTTTGGTTACAAATTTTTCTTAAAATATTGGTTTTGAGCAACAGTACATTCTTTAAGCTTATTATGAGTCTTAAAAGTTACAAAAGAGAATGCATATGAAGTCTTTCTTTTTTCCCTTCCTTCTAATCAAGTTTGTTTATGTTACTAGCCATTTGGAAAAATAAAATAGGGCATGTTTACTTAAATGCTTTTCATTTTCTTCATATAAATTCTTTTACAATTAACAACAATTATGAAGTGAAAATATCTAATATGTTCAATGCAGGATTACTGATGCAGCATAGGGAAATAATCCATAAAGAATAAAGAAATTCTAGTAAGTGAGGGAGGTCCTCAAACCAAGATGATGATGGCACCAATTTTCTTTGCAGCGAACTATATGCATTCCCTATTTTCTTTTTGTAAATAGTATCTTGCTCAAATTTTCTAAGTTTCTACTTGTAGCATATACATGCACATCTATATTTAGGCATGTAATATATATGTATATATATGTATGTATGTATAAAGCATAAGACAATGATTTTGCTATAGCACTTTTCAGTAATTAACAGTTTTTATCAATGAGTTTCTTTAGTTGCGCTCCATCTGCTGTCCATTTATGCAAGGAAATATGCAACTTATTACCTACTATAAGAATATGCATTGAAAAATTGAAATTCAATGTTGCTTACTTATCCAAAGCATAGATCTAATTTACTTGCTTCTTATTAAAACAAATATCTATGTAATCTGAACTTAAACTAATAAACTTTCCATGTCATATATTGATTAATAGACAATTTATTTCAATTTTGTTGAATTAGCTTAATATTAAGTATATGGATGATTGTGTTAATTTTTGATGCTTCACAATTTCATTTTCTCACTTGTTCATATCAAGTAAGTAACAATGTTGTCAAACCCCGGGTGACCCTACGGTTTAACCTTGTTTGACTTAACCCAACCATAAAACTAGTCTAGTCTAATCCTTGTCCAACATTGACTGATTTGCAATTAAATCTGATTCTAACCCTTTGACCTTTGACCCTCTCATATGTCCAGGTCAACCACCCAGTCTCAGTTTGATAATATTGGTATATAGTAGATATATATGGTGTATATAACTATCCATAATCAGCATTTTCCCCTGAAGTCTCCCCCATCCGTGACAATGACCCCTTTTTAATGTTTCCAATCTTCCATATACATTGTAACTGTAGCATCTACTAGCACTTGTTAAAGGATCATATATGAAGTCATTTGTAAAAATTCAAATAACTTTCCTTCATTTTGAAACAATTGTTTTTGGATGAAAAAAGGAATTCTTGTCTCTCCCTTTTAATATGCTATGTTGTTATGGATTAACTTTAAAGGCTTATTTACTTTTGCAAGATTTCATTGCTTCTGTTCTTTTTCTTAGTAATGATTTATAAAAAGCAAATAAAAATGTGCATGGCTTTTTGTGCATGTCTAAAAATATAGCTCTATAACTTAAACAAAATTATGTTGTACTATATATGTAAAGTATAAAATGCTTGATTGCAATAGTGTTACCTTGTTTGCAATCTAGTTGACTTTAAAATTTAAAAGTGAAAAAATATTCCATAGCACCTTTGACATAATTTTTTAAAGGACTTTCTACACCTAAGGACTTCTACATAGAGGTTCCTATAGTTATATATTGTATCATTACAAAGAGTCCTCATTAATGTACTCAAACACTAATTAAGATTGAAATCTACAAATTTATCTCTTATACTCCTTTTTCTTGTAATGATTTTTCTTTCAACCTTAAAAAGTTTCATTTGTTGAAAAAAAAAAAAATTGGGTTGGTACTAGTGATGATAATGAGAGGTTCTTTAAAACAAAAAACACCATTAAGCCATATATCATTTTTTTTTTAAGTTAAAGATAGTCTAAGAACTATCTAGGGTTCCTTAAATTGCTTTTAAGTATAATTCAAATTTATCCTAAAACATCTTATAGTAAGAGCCTTAATGTTTCTTTTACCAGCATCAAAACACATGTTAAAGTCAAAAAGGAGAAAGAGAAAAAGGAAAGAAGCTGCTTTGTTCGACTTCTTTTAAAAAAAGAAAAATATCAAGAAATACAAATCGGTCCTTAAAACTACTCTTTGCTTAAGGAACTATCTGCAAGTTTTTATTCCAAGAAATATAGTCAAGATACCTACATAATTGATAGTTTACTGAGAAGGATGATCTAAACTAATAACAGGTCTAGTTTAAAAAATTACTGTTATTTAGTCTTATTCCTCTTATTTTAAAAGGTTATCATTTCACATTCTTTTCATGATTTCTCTTAAATGGCCCATTTTCCCTATTTCATTTAAAACATGGCCATAGTGCCTCCATGCTCTAAATTT
This sequence comes from Lumnitzera littorea, assembly GCA_024138015.1. Classification (NCBI taxonomy): domain Eukaryota; kingdom Viridiplantae; phylum Streptophyta; class Magnoliopsida; order Myrtales; family Combretaceae; genus Lumnitzera; species Lumnitzera littorea. The sequence goes on from JAMXBB010000008.1 coordinate 31,310,094, forward strand.
GAGTTATCATCAAGGTACTTAAATGTTCTACTATGAGGCCATGTTAGCTAGCGGTGTTACAACTAAAGGAACATGGTCTACATATGCTAAGGATGGGACCCAAGGAGGCCGATAAAGACCTTATCGTCTAGCTTAAAAAGTCACCTTTAATAAGAGTATTATGATGTTCAATGATGAACACAATAATAAATAAAGAACATGTTTCAACCATTGCATTGTAAGAAACTTAAAAGCCTTCATGATAAAGGCTGTAAGCAAGTTAAGCCTACTAGTAAGCCACCCGAGTTTGACTCAATATTAGCTCGAGTTCATCTCGATTGAAATTGAGTTGAGCTTAAGCTTAGTCTAGTTAAGTAGCTATCGAATCCAAGTTCCCTAAACAAGGTAAATGTGGGTTTATGGAAGTGAGGAAATCTAATTGTATATAAATGCTTGCTCAAATTTGATTACATATCCTATAGGCTCTAGGCATTCCAAATGGGCTCATCATCTTCCAAAATATCAATTGATTCAAGATTTTGAGAGGGATCTTGATCTTGAACCTCCATTTTGGGTTTAACCTCTCCAATTACCTCATATTTTGGGGTTAGATGAATAATGTATTCTCAAATGTTTATAAAATGTAGTGCTTAGTAAAAGGATTGAGGCATGCAATTTATTTTATCATATGCTCTAATATTTCACCAAACTCCACTTCTTTCTTTGGGTTGTTTAGATCCACTCAATCCTTGTATAAACTCTCTTTTTTTCTTCCACCTACTCATCCCATAATTTTGTTAGCTCCTTAAGTTATTATGGTATGGTAATTTTTCCTTAACTCTTTAAGAGGACCTTTAAAAGCTCTATTGAGTTCTCTCTTAAATAATTTTGAAGATAACAAAAAGGTTAGAGTGCATCTAGTGAGTATAAGAGTGTACATGACAACTTAAAGCAAAGATAGGTTAAGAAGGAAAATTAGGTTGAAAATTTTCTGTTAGAATGTATATCAGCAAAAGAGAAGAAACGTTTTGACAGTATACAAAATCGAGATCGAAAAGTGTTCTTAAGCTATTTTATGAACAATATAAATAAATTAAGTTGGACAAATTTTGTGGAAGACCTAGCTCTATTTTATTAGGCATATTTAGGAAATATGCTCAACTCCATTCCACTAAGCTAGATTTAGACCTTGGGGATTCATAGTTGGATTAAATTTAAGGATGTTTGAGATTCAGAATTAATGAGTGTTTTGATTAAGTTTAAGGAAATACATTTTGGTGAGACATCAGTTTGATAATATTTCAAGTTGAGTAAGGTTGATTTATTATAGCTAAACAATCAAGATAAATGGATCTGTTACACCAATACTTGTATATTGGGATTAGAAGAAAAGAAGCACATAAAGAAGCAATTTGAAATTGAAATGATTCAAGTAAAGTTTTTATTTAAGGATGAGGTCAATTTTTTGCAATTTGATTCATGAAGATAAAAAAAAAAAATCAAGATATTTTGTTAAGATTGATCTTAGATATTACAGATGAACTCAACTAGATTTTGAGGAGTTTTTTTAGTCAAAAATTCAAACCAGATTTGAAGGAAGATACGGCTTATTACATGACAAACACAAGTATGACACAAATGGCCATGATCAAGAGTTGTATTATTTATGGAGTTGTTCAAAGAATAGGAGTGATATACTGAGATTTACTCAAATCTCTTCATGCTTATCTACAATACTTGAAACATAATCTTCAAATTTTTGAATTTCTACATACTAAAAATGGATCTAGAGCAAGTATTCACATGCTACAATAGTTAGATGGTTCAAGTTCTACAAGAAAATTATTAATTGAAATGGTAGGCATTCAAATTTTTCAAACGATCAACATTCTTATTTTATTGGGATATTTTAAATCAAACAAAGAGATCAGATTAAAAAAAAAAAATCTTTTCTCCAAAAAATATAAGAACTAACCCTTTTTTTGATTGTTACACCAAGGATCGATAGAATATATTTTGAGCTACAAAGGAAGCATCAAACATACTCGAAGAATAGAACACTTTGCTATTCATTGTGCACAAGTGAAAGCTATTAGAAACCGTGTTACAAACTGGGTTAAAACATATTTTTCAATTCAATGTTCTTGTTTTTGTGCAAATACTGTAAAGAGTTCTTTGATTGTATTATCTCACGTTTCCATAAATCTTACTAAAATTGTAATTGAGTGAGTGAGAGGTTAGGGAGTTCTTTGTAGGCCTATGTTTAGCTTAGGTGAGAGTTAGTGAGACAAGATAGAGAAGTGACAAAATTATCCTTGTAACCTTAATTTCTTTTTTATTAGTAAAAGATTTGGACTAGTGGAATGGTATTGGTGAGGATGATCAGGTCCTTAGTAGTGGAGTTGAAAGAGAAAAGTAGGTAAAAGGTTAAAGCTCTTTAAATCAATTGCTTAATCCCCTTTCTCTCTTTCTTATCTACTTTTTTGCATTATATTATTTGAATTATTATCTTGTGCTTAACTTAAACAATTAATCTTCTACTACTTGTACATTGTTTAAGTTATTAAGAGGGGAGTTGTTTTAAAAATAAAAAAGTTTTCTTTTTTGCAAAAGATATCAAATCCCCACCTTCCTCTCATGATATTTTATACCGAACCTACAATTGGTATCAAAGCCTTGCTTAAATATCACTTAGATTCAAGATTAATTGCAGAAAGTGGTAGATCGTTGAATGTTCAGCTTGGCAAGGCTCCATTCTTTGATGGTACTAATTTTATTTCTCGGAAGTTCCACATAGAGATGTACATTAAGGCACCTAATTACCAGGCTTGAGGGGATCCTTTTGAATGGACATGTTAAAATTTTAGAAACTCTTCTCACATCAAATGAAATCATAAAAGCTAAATTGAACTCAGAGGTTAACAACTTACTTCTTTCTACTGTTGCACCTACAAAGTTCTGTCTAGTTTCCTCTTGGGGTATAACTATAGAGATTTGGGATACACTGGTTCAAACATATAAAGGGACGGACACCATAAAGAAAACAATAATCAATTCCTTGATGCAGTAATATAAAACATTCCATATCCGTCATGGTTAGCAAATAAAAGATTCTTTTAATTGCTTTATTACTATTACTAACGAGTTATCATCTCTTGGAAAAAAGATGAGTGATGCAAATCTTGTTAGGAAAATGCTAAGAATTCTTCCTAAGGCTTGGAACGCGAAGAAAATAGCCACTGAGGAAGCTTGTGATATGAACAAGCTTAGTTTAAGCCAATTGCATAGCAAGTTGATGGCTTATGAAGTTGACTTCCTCAAGTCAGAAAGTATATAAGAAGATCCAAAGAAAAAGTCTATAGCCTTCAAAGCCAGGCATGTTGAAATAGATTTAGAGAGTGATGAGTCTTCTAGAGACGAGGAAGAAGTTGTATCAATGCTAGCAAGGTACTTGAGTCGCTTAATTAAAAGGAAAGGTAAGAGATCCTATAACTCAAAAAAGTTTCCTTTTAACAAAAATAAGATTGATGCAGGAAAGGGTTACGAAGAGAAAGAAGAAAGGAAAGTTAAGGAAAAGAAGGAGCTTATGTGTTATGAATGTAAGAGCTTGGACATATCAAGTATGAGTATCCAGTGTTGATCAAGAAAATGGATAAGTACAAAAAGAAACGTAAATCATTGATGGTTATATGGAGTGACTTAGACGAGTTAGAAATTGAGGTAAAAAGTATAGATGATGAAACTAAGGAAGAAAACTTGTGTTTAATGGCTCATTTAAAGGTAATCTCCAAATCTAAAAGTGAATTTGATGATAAAATTCCTAATAATATATGTAATAAAATATTAAATTGTCAAGAGCTCTTTCTAAAGCTAATGATAAGAACATAAGAATCGATAATGAAAACAAGTTATTGAAAGAAGAAAAAGTTGCTCTTATTCAAACAAATAAATTATTGGTAAATGTGAATGATATCTTAAAAAATGATGATGAAGGATTGCATGTTGCTACGGAAGCTATAATTAATGAGAATTTGATATTAAAGAAAGAGATAAAAAGCTTAAAAGGATGAGTAGATGATTTATCTAGTTCAATTCAAGGTATCTTCAAAAAATTTGGTGAAAGTGATAAAAAACTCCAATTGCTCTTTTCATGTCAATGTATGGATCAATCTAAAACTGGTTTAGGATATGAAAATGGTGAATCATCACATATTGAAGGAGAGATGGTATTTGTAAGACCAAAGGATACACATGATGAAGAAATCATTGTTAATAAGGAAAAAGGCATGGCTATTGAGTAGGTTAGAAAGTCTAGTAGAAACTCTTCTAATTGAAACATAAGGTATCTATAAGTAAATGGATACTTTAGAAACTCGAATAAAAAGTATGTCAAAAGTATTGAACTCCAAGTTCATGGATTGTGATAAGTAACAAGTATAAAACTCAAAAACCCTATGCTTGCTTCTTTTGTAACAAGCTAGGGCACATTAGAACATTACTTTTATAGAAATTCCAAGCTTAGCAATGATCAAGTAAAAAATCAAAATATGGGCTTGAATTTTAAAGGACCTAAGCTTTACTGGGTTCGTAAATAGAGTTGATTTGTTTGGGATGAATGTAGGAACGTAAAGCTAAATTGAAAAGAACTTGGTACCTCGATAGTAGCTGCTCAATGCACATGACTGGTGATGCTTTGTTGTTCACAAATTTGGTTTGGAAAGAAGATGGAAAGAAGATGTGAGATAATTGCAAAAGGTATAATTGATATTCCTCCCCAAACAATTGAAAATGTGTCTCTTATAAAAAGATTAAAACATAATTTGTTAAGCATAAGCCAACTTTGTGATAAAGGATAGAAGATAGCCTTTTAACATAATAGATACATTGGTTTTGATAAAAATGGAACTAAGCTCTATGAAGTATTTAGGAAGAAAAATATCTATCTCATCAAACTTATAGAAGTTGATGCAAAAAGTTATTTCTTATCTATTCATGATAATATCTCTCTACGACATAAAAAATTGGGACATGTGAATTTTTATCAGTTAGAAAAATTGTGCAAAAGGAATCTATTACATGGTTTACCAAAGTTGAATGTTCAAGATGATATTTGACATGTGACATGCATGAAAAATAAGATAAGTTTTGTTTCTCATAAGAATAAGAATGTAATATCCACTGAGAGGCCCTTAGAATTATTGAATATAGCTGAATATTTGTAGGATAAAATAACATCTACTGCATGTTACATCATTAATTAGGTTTACATAAGAGCCTTGACAAGTAAGACATTATATGAAATTTTTAAAGGTAGGAAACCTGCTATTTTGTACTTTCATGTATTTTGTTATAAGTGTTTTGTGAAAAAAGCTAGCAAAGTTTTGGGAAAATTTGAAGCACGAGTAGATGAAGCAATATTTCTTAGATACTTACTGAATTTTAATGCCTTTTGAGTGTATAATAAGGTATGCAAAGTGGTTAAAGAGTCCATTAACATCAAATTTTTTGAGGAAATAAGAAAAGATCATTTTGATGATAAAGCACCCAAGATTCCTAAGAAAGATCAAAGCCAACAAAGTACTGAAGGTTGGTAAGAACCTATGTCAGAAAGTATTTCTAGAAACATTACTACTTTAAATACTGCTAGTAAACAAGAAAATAAGTTAGATGGTTCAACAAGAACTTGCACCAGATCTAATGTTATTGGTAAGCCAGAACCAAAATTTGAAAGTTCATTAGAAAGTAAGTCAAAAAGTTTTGAGGGATCATATACATCTCCCTCTACTTTAAGATTTAAGCCACATCGTCCTTTGAATTAGGTAATTGGTAATGTTCATTCTAGTGTTAAAACTATGTTTAGTTTATAGAACATAGAAACTCATTTTGTGTTGCTTTATGAAATTGAACCTAGTTCCATTGAAGAAGTAATAAATAATAACAATTGGATTAGTATCATGCAAGATGAACTTAACCAATTTTAAAGGAATCAAGTATGAAGTTTAGTAGCTAAAGATATTAAGTGGGTGATTAAGAACAAGTTAAATGAAAATAGTAAAATTGTGAGAATCTCGGTTAGTAGCTAAAGGACACTCATAAGAGAAAGGAATAGATTTTGACGAAACATATGCTCTTGTAGCAAGGCTAGAAGCTATCACATTATTGCTTGTATTTGCTAATTTTAAAAATTTTAAGTTGTTTCAAAAGGATGTAAAAAGTGTTGTATTAAATGGATATATAAAAGAAGAAGTGTATGTTAAGCAACCCCTAGGATTCAAAGATCCATTTAAGTTTGATTGTGTTTACAAGCTTAAGAAAGCCTTGTATGGTTTGAAACAAGCATCACGTGCTTGGTACGAAAGGTTGAGTAAATTCTTGATAAGAAATGGCTTTCAAAGAGGTAAGCTTGATACAATATTTTTGAAACATTATGATAATGATATTTTAGTTGTGCAAATATATGTGGATGACATAGTATTTAGTTTTACTAATGAAAGTTATTGTCAAGAGTTCTCTAAGCTGATGTGGTAGAATTTGAGATGTCATTTATGGGAGAATTGAATTTCTTTTTAGGACTTCAAATCAAGAAAATAGACAATGGTATATTTGTTCGTAAGGAAAAATATACCAAGCAAATTTTGAAGAAGTTCAGTTTTGAAAATTTTAAAGGATCATCAATCCCAATGAGCATATAAACTAAGTTAAACTTAGAAGGCAATGGTAAGAAAGTGAATGCGAACCTGTATTAGAGTTTATTTGGTACTTTGTTATTTCTTACTACTACTTGTCCTAATATTCTATTTAGTGTATGTATTTATGTAAGGTTCCAAAGTGATCCAAAAGAAATACACCTATCTGTTGTAAAGAAAATTTTTAAGTATATTCACAGTATTACAAAATTAGGAATCTAGCATTTTAAATAGCAAAGTTTTGATTTGATTGGATACTTAGATGTTGATTATGTAGGTTGTAAAGTGGATCGAAAAAGTACTTTTGGTACATGTTAGTTTTTAGGGGACAAATTAGTTTCTTGGTTTTTTAAGAAGCAAAATTATGTTGCCCTCTCTACAATAGAAGTAGACTATGTTTTTATTGGTAACTGTTGTGCTCAAATTCTATAGTTAAAACAATAGTTGCATGATTATGGCTTGTCATATAAAAATATTCCAATTAAGTATGATAATACAAGTGCCATAAATCTAACAAAAAATCATGTCCATCATTCAAGATCAAAGCACATTGAAATAAAACATCACTTTATAAGAGATCACGTGAATAATGGAAATGTTATAGTTGAATTTGTGCCAACTGATAATCATTTAGTAGATATTCTTACTAAGCCCCTTGAAAAGATTCATTTTGAATATATAAAAAATGAGATAGGGGTATATAATCCTTTTTGTTAGATAAATAATTAAATTTGTAATTTTAAGTGTATAAATTAATCTTTTAAAGATACACTTAAAAACTTAAGTTGTAAAATAATTATAACTTGTAAAATATTTAATTTAGTTAGTTATAAAATATCTTCATTTTCTCTCTCTTGGATTTTTTTTTTCCTGTAATCTGTCTCAAATGTAGTTAGGAGCATAATTGTCTTTCTTAAATGTGATCATGTTCTTAGTTAAAGCACATTTTTTTCGTGCTCAAGTTAAAGCATGTCCAGTAGTTGGTTACCATCTTTACATATTCTCTCATAATTTGCACCCATACTTCATCTTTAAATCCTTCGTTATTTCTTCTTCATCTTTAGAATGCCACTTAGAAGATCATCTAAACTTCTAGAAAAACCCTCAAAATCTTCCAAGAAAACCTCTGAAAGTGTCATGGACCTTACTACGCATGTTTCCAATTCAAACAAAGCTTCTCATAAAAGCAACCCAAACCTTGATGATCATAACCCTCTTCTTGATCATCAAAACCAAAACCTTGACACAATTGCTCAAAAGTCTAATTGCTCTGAGAGTGTGGCTATAGGAATAGATGAATTTGAGCAAGTTAAAACCCCTTTTGGATGAAAAACAAAAGAGAGCTGCATAAAGGAGGAAATTTATAACAAAGGTAGCCAAAAGTTTTGATTTTGTGGTTTCTCCCAAGAAACCCAAGAAAAAGTATTTTTGTAGTAAAAAAAGAACGAGATTAGAAGATTCTGATGAAGGTTAGAAATGTACTAGAAAGATCAAAGGTAAACTTGTTTAATCAAATTATTTCGATTTTCTAAATACCTTTCAAAGAAGGGTTTGTATTATGATATGGTAGTGGAATTTTTAGGCTGCAAAAAATTGTGTGAAAATGATGAGGTTGTGAACGGTGAAATAGTAGTTGAGTGTTATAAAAATCTAAAATTTAGTAAGAAAGATGTTGTGAAGTTGGAAATTAGGGATAAGAAAGTTGAAATAACTAGGAAAGACTTGATCAAGTGTTTTGGTCTAAAGGATGTGAAAGATGATGATGAGTTAGTCAAGATGTCCAAAAAGGAATTATTTACCATGTTGAATGATGGAACTAAGGTGGTAGGTTAACTATACAGAGCTAAGCAAATAATTCTTTCGAGGTGAATTCAACTCAAACGTATTCAGTATAGCTTAGATTTAGGTCAGCTACGTAGGTAGTTAGATGGGCCAAGTTATTGTTCGAGTGTAGTTCGGGTTGTTAGCTGGAGGTGATTGATGAATACAAGAGGGTTTGGCTTGACTAGGGCATCAAGTTAGTAGACTATAGCAGCTTGGACTCAATTGTAGAGCATAAGGAGAGAACTCGCTTGGCCATGCTTTTCAATCCTTGGGCTCGAGCTTAGGTTAAGGGTTTGGTGGTTTGATTCCTATCATCCCTACCGGGCTTGTTGAGATTTGGGATGAAATTTAGCTAATCCGCATCTAAGTTCTCCTCGAGATCGGTAAGGTCTGAAGTTAGCAACATTAAGCACGTTTGACACTTCAAAGTGTTTTGGAAGCTCTAGTTAGTATGCATTATCATTGATCTTCTAGAGTATCTTAAATGGCCTTTGAGCTCTAGTAGACAACTTATTCTTTCTTTTATTAGGGTATCTTTCCTTACTCAAGTGTAGCTACACTTAGTTCCCAAGCTAAAATTGCTTTTGTCCTTTAGTTTTCTAACGGCTTGGTCAATTTATTAGGCAACTTATTGGTAGATTTGCTAGATGGACTAAGCTTTAGTCCTCGCTTCTAAATCTTCTTGGTCAATGGGTAGCATAAGGGTATGATCTAGGTTGAAACCATAGATGACCTAAAATGGGGCATACCCAATAGTGGCATGTACTGTCTTATTATAAGTAAATTCGACCATAGGTAGACCAATGTCCTAGTTGGCCAAGTTCTTCCTTACTGTAGCTTAGAGTAGTGATCCTAGGGTATAGTTGACCACCTTTGTCTAGCCGTTGATTTGGGGATGGTAAGAGGCATTAAATGGTAGTTTGGTTCCTACTTGATGCTTGAGGGTTCTCTAAAAATTGCTTAAAAATTTTAGGTCTCTATCTAACACTACACTCCTTTGCACTCTGTGTAAGTGAACTATTTTCTATAAAAACAAAGAAGTGGTAGCCGAAGCATTGTTAGTTTTGGTGTAGGGCACAAAATGTACCATTTTGCTGAACCTATCCACGATAACCATTACAGAATCTTTGCTTAAGCTAGTTTAGGGTAATCTAAGGATAAAATCCATACTCAAATTGACCAATGGTTTGGTCAAAGTAGGTAGAGGCATTGTTTTCCCTTGTTTTGCTTGGCTTTTTTCTTTCTTGCAAGCGATACATCCTTCAATCATACGATGCACATTACGTTTGATTCTAGGCTAGAAAAACTTATTATTTAGTCGCTCATATGTCCTTTGTTCTCCAAAGTGTCCAAAGAATCCTCTACTATGGGCTTCTCTCACCAGTAGCTCTCTAATTGAGTAGGTCAACTCATACAACTTGCCACCTCGGGATGGATGACCATCCTCCACATGGTACTCATCCACTACTCATCCTTCTCCACAGTGCTTATATATAGGGCCAAAATGGGAATCATTATGATATTGTTCTTTAATTCTTATTAACCCTAACAATTTGGTTAGCAACTCAGTGAGAAGAACATGTCTTCTTGTTAGAGCATTAGTAACTACATTATTCTTACCTTGCTTGCATTTGATGATGAAGTTAAATCCCTTTAAAAATTCAATCCATTAGGCTTAACGTTTAGAGAGCTTTGATTAGATTCACAAATATCTTAAGGACCCATGATTTGTATATATGAAAATTCCTTTAGCAGAAGATAATGTTACCATACGTGAAGAGCTCGGATTAATGCTAATAGTTCTCTATCATACACAAAATAGTTCAGCTGTGTGCCTCTCAGCTTTTTACTGTGATAAGTGACAGGCTAGCCATCTTGCATCAATATAGCTCTAATGCTGACACCTGAAGCATCTTATTTAAGCTTAAATACTTTGTTGAAATCAGGCAAAGCCAAGATTGGGGTAGAGGTCAATCTTGCTTTTACCTTAACAAAGCTCTTCTCTTCTTTCTTTCCCCCACTTGAACTCTACATTCTTATTTGTTAGCTTAATTAAAGGTGCTACTATAGAGCTAAATTCTCAGATAAAGAGTCGGTAAAATGATGCCAATCTATGGAAGTTCCTTACCTTAGCACATAAAGTTAGGGTTGGCTACTCAACAATAGCTTGTACCTTCTTTTTATCAACTTTCAGTCTTTTTCCACTAACTACGTAATTTAGGAAGATCACTTCCTCTAGGTAGAAACAACATTTCTTCAGGTTTCTAAACAATCTCTTTGGTTGGAGGACATTGAAACCAACTCCGAGATCGTCAGTATGCATTGCTAGGTTAGCATTATAGATAAGGATTTCGTTAAAGTAGACAACGAAAAATTTTTCAATCAGATCTCACAAAACATGATTCATCTTCCTCATGAATGTACTTAAGGCATTTGATAACTTAAAAGGCAAGACCATCCACTCGTACAGGCTATCTCGGGTCTTAAAAGCAGTCTTCCATTCATCCCCTTATCTCATTTGAATCTGGTGATACCCTGACTTTAGGTCGATATTATTGAACACTTGTGCACCACTTTGTTCATCTTGCATATTGTCTAGCCTTAGGATGCAGTATCGAATCTTGATTGTAATCTTATTGATAACTCTACTATCCACACACATACACCAAGTGCCATCCTTCTTTGGTATAAGTAATGTAGGTACAGTATGGGGGTTGAGGCTCTCCTTTACATATCCCTTCCCTAATAGCTCATTGACTTGCCTTTGGAGCTCTACAACTTGCTCAGGATTCATTCTATAGGTTGGTTTATTTGGTAAGGCAACATCAGGTACCAAGTCAATGTAATGCTCTATGCCTTAAAATGGGGGTAATCCCTTAGGCAACTATTCTAGGAACAAGTCGGCATAGGCATTCAGTAGCTCCTTGACCTTTGGGGGTAACTCAACTTGCTCCTTCAATTCTAATAGTCACTTGATTAATAGAAAAGTTAGCATGTCGGTCTTAATAGCTTATCGGAGTTCGACTTTACTTAACACCAAAGCTTTCATCGATCCTCGAGCTAATTTAGCTTATAGTTTACTCACTTGACTTGGGGTCATGGGGTTTAAGGTAATCTTCCTACCACCTTTCTCAAACACATAGGTGTTTTTGTATCTATCGTGCATAACCTTTAGGTCAAAAAGCCAAGGTCTTCCTAATAACACATGAGATGTGCACATGGGCAATAGATCACAAAGAATTTCATTAGAATAATTTCCAATTGAGATTGGCAACAAGGCTTATTGTGTGACATGTAGTATTCCCCTCTCGTTTAGCCAGTGCAACTTATATGGCCTCGGATGTGAAATGGTCAGCAACCTAAGTTTCTTAACCAGATTAGTAGATATAACATTTGTGCAACTCCCATTATCTACTATGGTCACACAAAATTACTCATTCACTTTGAAGTGATGTGGAACAAATTCTCTCTTTGCTCTTCCTTAGTAAAGGGTTCTAAACTCATCGTATGTCGGACAACCAAAATCAACTTGTCTAGATCTTAAGCAAACACATCTTCTTCATTCAGGTTGGCATTAACCTCAACCTCATCTCTTACTACTTTCTCTTCCTTTGGTTCCTTATCTGTGCTACCTACTTCAATCTTCGAGACATCTCCCTTAATAATCATAGTCCTTTAGTTTGGACATTGGGCAACCATGTGCCCAAACCCTTGGCATTTAATGCATTTGATTTGGATCATTTTCCTCTAAGATCCTTGTCCCTTTTCATAAGTTCTCAACTACACACCACTATTAGCTGGTTGGCTATTTAGTTCTAACAACAGTTCTTCGAGTTGGCCTTACACTTTGTTGAGCTCATGTAATTTCCTTAGTAGGTTGGCTTAACTAACTAGGTCGGCTCATCGGAGGTCAGGTAAGCCTATTCCTTCTATATCTTTCTACTCATTGAGATATCCTTATAGCTTCATCCAATGTGGTAAATTGTTAAAAGTTCTACGACATCCCTAATGTCTCTTCTTAATCCTATAAGAAATCTGGATTCTGTTTAGGCTAATGGTTCATCCACCTCACATCGAATCTTAGGCATTTGGAACTCGCAAACATAATCATCAATAGTTTAGTTCCCTTATCGTAACTCTTAAAGCCTAGCAAAAGTATCCTATAGGTAGGCATATAGTATGGACTTATTGCTAAGAATCCTTTTCATCTCAGGCCAAGTATTGACCTCTTCGTATCCTTTTTGTCTTCTCATAGTCTGGAAGTTTTTCTACCATAATGTAGCATACCAAGAGAATTCTACTGTAGTAATCTTTACCTTCTTATGATCTTCATATTGATAATAGTCAAAGATAATTCAACCTTTTCCTCCTAATCTAAGTAGTCATCTACATCCTTAGAACTATTGAAGCTTGCGATCTAAAGCTTTACATGGTCGACCACTCGAGGTGCTCGAGCTCACTCTTCTTCCTCATTATACTCTTCTTCTTCATCATCATCCATATCACCTAAATCAATCCTTCTTTGCACTTGTCCTCCTACTCCCCCACCTTAAACTTGTTGAGTTGGGATTTATTCTCTAGAAGGTTAAGCATTTTGTGGAGTGATTTGCATGGCCTTAGCAGGTTGATAAGCCATGGCAGGGATAGCTTTAGTGAAATCAGCTATGAGGTTAGCTACCTCATAAAGTTGTTTGTCTATACTCTTAAAGGTGCCCTAAGGTTGTCATCCATAGTGGATAACATCACTATTATCATCTCTAATACCAACGTTGACACTAAGATCCATCATTCTTTCAACAAAACTCAATAAATAAACTTTGAATCCATGAAATAGCAAAAACTGCCTTCTTAACTCAAACAAATCACATACACCTTCCTTTACACAAAAGTCCAAGCTAGCTATCAACACAACGAATGTCTTCGAAGAATAACAAATCTAGTTGAAACTTACCCTATTTTTGCATACTTAAATTAAGGTAAAACAGAGTATATAACCGTAATGAACTATTACTCCTTTTACGTACTCAAACACTCAAAGCTAACTTTTATACAATTATAACACATTACCACAACAATCACTACCTACAACAAAGTTCAAACATAACTCCCTCAAATGAATCTCTGCTTTAATACCAAGATGATATGAACCGGTCCAAGGATTAATAAGGCCGGTCACCAGGGTGGATCTGAGGTAGTGGAAAACTTAAAAAGGAAAGGTGGCAAAAAATATACACGAATGACTATGAAAGTAAAAATATGCAAAGTCTCGAACAGCTTTAAAGATATGATGCATTAGGGAACTTCTAAGGACTCATAGCTCAACTCGATATGACGAATGAGTTGATCTAATGAGAGTACTCACCAATTAGCTTTGCTTAAGGGTTAGGATAAGAGTGAAGTAAGCAATGGAGAACAATGTTCACAAAAAGGAGAAGTGTATGTTCAATATTAGAAAGATTAGATGATGATATAAGATGATGCGGCTACATTACAATGGGGTATTTATACCCGAAATATTAGAACATCCTACCAAAAATGGAAAAGACTAACAAAAGTAATATCTAAAAGAAGTAATGTATAAGGAATGATAAAGGGTATAATTGAAAATATAACAAAAATGGGTATCTTGTACGAAGGATTTTGTCATATGATTGCTCGGACATGTAGCTCCCTATAGATGGATGACTTTCTAGCAGAAAAGACAGCTTTGTACAATTAGGGCAGTAAATACTAAGCAAAGGTGTCAAGCGAAGGTCATAGGTCAACTGTGCCGAGCTGAGTATATACATCTTTTGAGGTGAATTTGGCCTTGACATATTCAATATAGCTCAGATTTAGGATAGTTGGGTGATTGGTCGGATGGGTTGAGTTGTTATGTAAGTGCAGTTTGGGCCGGCAACTGGAGACAATTAATGAATACAAGAAGGTTTGGCTTAGCTAGGGCATTAGGTCAATGGACTATAGTAGCTCAAACTCAGTTGTATGGTACAAGGAGAGAACTCGCCTAGCTATACTTTCTAATCCTCAAGCTTGGGCTTTGGTTAAGGGTCTAGTGGTTTGATTTTTATCACTACTATAATGTTAAGTGGCAAAAAAAAAAAAAAAAGAATAATAAACAAAGAACATGTTTCAAGCTTAACATCATAAGAAACTCAAAGGCCTTCATGTTTAGGGCTATAAGCGAGTCAAGCCTACCTACAAGCTATTCGGGTTTGAGTCGATATTTGTTCGTGTTTAACTTGATTGAAATAGAGTTGAGCTTGCACTTGATTTATTCAAGTAGCTATAAAGCTCAAATTCCCTAAAAATGGTGAATGTGGGTTTATAGAATTGAGGAAACCTTAGTATATATAGATGTTGAAAGTAATTATTCCCTAAGAACGAGATTGACCTAATATAAGGGACAACCGATATACTTACTCACTTCTAGCTCCTTCTCTACCACATTTCCAAGCTCCTTTATGCCACTTTTGAAGAAGCAACCTACTTAAGAAAGTTAGCATGCTAAATGTATCCGAATAGTGTAGAATAACTCCACTTGAATAGGTCAGATTAGCCTTGGTCAACTTGGAAAAAATGCTTATAGCCTGTTAAGACTCGGTTAACCCCAAGGAATTCAAATTAAAACAAAGCACCCAAGTAGTTAAGGTTTCTTGCAAAAACAACTACCACTAGTTGCCATTACTCAAGCTATGTCCCTCAATATCGGAGAAATGTTATAAATTCAAATCTAGTACGCGTGTGTATTTTAGAGGCCATAGTTGTTGGATAGGGGCAAATTTGAAGCTATAAATAGAGCTTAAAGAGCTACAGTAAGCTTCTTTAAGACACTCTTATGGAACTCATTTACATTTTCTTCTCTTTCATTCAGTTCCTTACCTAACCTAAGCATCAAATTAGAAACACTAAAGTTACCCCAATACCCCCTTAGCCTAACTTTTATTCTTTTGCAAAGTTACCATATGCCAAATATCCAATCATTTCACAATACTAACTTTTACCATCAACAATTTGGCATTGTCTTCTCATTATAAACCCTATGGTGACTAAGACTAAATCGAAAGACAACAACACTTTGGGAAACATAATGCCCTTTGGGCAACTCAAGAAGGGAGTTCCCATAGCAGTACGCCTTAAAGGTATGTCAAGTGGAAGTTTATAATCAACTTGCTCAAGTACAAGATCGGAATGATAGCAATTCATTCATAGCATAGTTGGAAGCTTTATGTGCTAATTTTGGTAAAGAACTCAAAGAAGTTTGAGACAGTAACCAAGAATTAAGGTAGAAGCATAATGAATAAGAAGTTGCTTCTTCTTTTACCCCTTCATTATAACCAGTTGGGAAAGAAACCAACCCACTTACTCGCAATGAAGTTGTACAACAACTATGTGGTAAGGCTGCTAGACTAGATGAAACTGCCCAGTAGCAAACATAGGAAACACATGTAAAGAAAGATTTTTATCATATGTCAATGCAAGCTCAAATGACAATACAAGCATAGGCATATGTAGAAGGGAAAATTGAGCATTTGGCTACTCGCATGCTGTAGAAGGTAATAATAGATATGAGCTTATAAGATTTGGAAGAATACATCAATGGTTGGTTGTAGAAGGAACTTCTGAAAAAGAAGTAGATGTAAGGGGTAGCAAGTCAAGCCCCTTTATGCAAGATATTGTGGATGAAGTTCTCCCATTGAATGTTTGATTACCCTAGTTCAACACTTACGATAGGAAAAAGGATCCAAATGGCCACTTAAACACATTCTATACATTGAATGAGTTGTATGGCCTTTTTGATGTGATCACTTTTAAGGATTTCCCCTTTTACTTAGGGAAATCTATGAGCAATTGGTTCAATTCATCGAAAGTGGCCTCTATCTCTTCCTTTGATCAATTAGCTGATGAATTTCATCAATCCTTCATGGCTAGTAAACCTCTTGTAAAGGATTTCTAGCTTCTGACTTCAATTAGGCAAAAGCCTAAGGAAACAATAAAAGATTATTTATACAGGTTTAATCCATTGATCATTGAGATCACCAATTGCAACAAGAGTATAGCACTTTTTGCCATTTGTAGAGGAGTTAGGGAGGATTCAGACTTCTTCATATCTCTTGCTAAGCACCTACCAACCTCTTTAGATGATTTTAATAAGAGATTGAAAAAATTTATACGTTCGGAAGATCAAATGTAAGCTTGGAGGGAGCTTGAAAGAGAAAAGTTCGAAAGGAGGTTGGAGAAAGAGAGAGGGTCTATAAAAGATCATCTTGGAAAGAAGTTTGATATCCATTATAAACTAAGCTAACCCTCAGGAGATTGAAAATGGCTGATTCTAACCTTTGCCGTACTTACCCCCCCTAAATCGACCCATGTCAAATATCTTAATGGAAGTGCATAACCAAGGTTTCTTAGCTTTGCCAAAGAAGATGAGGAATGATCTTGTAAGGAAAAATTCTAACAAATATTGTGATTTTCGTGGAGATCGAGGTCATAACATAAACAAGTGCATCCACTTGAAGAATGTACTTTAAGATACTACTTAGAGAGGATATTTAAGAAAGTTTGTAGTAGATAAAAAGGAAAAGATCAAGTGACCACCCAAAGAAGTAGGATTGAGCAACAGCTTTGAGACAATTATAGTCGACCTAACGATCGAGACCTAGCAGCCTAGAATAATGAAAGAGGAGACAATCAAGCTACTAAGGATATGATTAATGTGATTTTTAATAGGAGGTAGTACTTTAGTAACATTGAGCTCGACTGATGTACAGGTGATCTTATGCTAAACCTAAGGGGAAAAGGCATAATGTGGACAACATAATGTCATTTTCAAATAGAGATATGTAGGGAATTGAGTTCACTCATGATGATACACTAGTCATTACAACTAAGGTGGCTAAATTTGAAGTTAGAAAAGTTATGATCAACACTTAAAGCTCAACTAACGTCATCTTTAAGCATGTGTTTGATCATATGTGACTAAAACTTGAGAATTACAAGATGCAAACGTACAAATACAATTTGTATTGGTTTAATAACAAAACAATGAAGGTTCATGATGTAGTTACCCTAACCTTACAAATTGGGGACAATGAGAATGTTATGGAAAAGGAGATTGATTTTGTTATAGTAGATTATCATTTGCCTTAGAATGGAATCATAGGCCAATCTTTTGTTAACACCTTTAAAATGGTAATATCGACAACTCATTAGAAGGCGAAATTTTTAACTCTAACTAGAATAGGAACATGTCATAGGGGTTAGTAGTTAGCTAGAGGGTTGTACATAAAACCTTTGAAGAGAGATCTGGCATACCACACCGAGCAAGGGATGAGTGATCGCCTATAAGAGAGGGGGACTAGTAGAGGAAACATTGAACATACAATTAAGTGATAACCCTAAGCATGTCATTAAGGTTAGAGCTAACATGCTAGTTGACCTTTGGGAGAGTATTATTCCTTTTCTCCAATCTAACAGACATATTTTTGCTTGGTCCCAATCTAATATGCCTAGGATCCCCAAGGAGGCGATTACTCACTTATTGAACATTGATCACATTGTAAGGGTCATCCAATAGAAGAAGAGGCATCTAACCTTGAAGAGGCAAGCAGCCATACAGGAGGAAGTTCAAAAATTATTGAAAGCAGGGTTCATTAGAGAAGAATCCTGTCCTACTTAGCTAGCTAATTGTGTCCTAGTTATGAACATAAATGGAAAGTGGAGAATGTGTATCGACTTTACAGATCTAAATAAGGCATGTCCAAAGGATTTGTTTTCCTTTTCCCTATATAGACTAATTGGTCGAATGCTTTATTAAGCTTTATGGACACTTTTTTCTAGATATAACTAGATCAAGATACACCCCTTTCATAAGGTACATACCTCTTTCATCACCAATTTTGGGACCTGTTATTGCAAAGTTATTCTATCTAGTTTCTAAAATGCGAGTACCACATACTAAAGGCTAGTTATGAAGATGTTTAAACCTCAAATACATCGAGGCTTATGTGGATAATAAGACTGTCAAGAGTAAGACCAATGAAGAACATCTTACTAACCTCTAATAGACCTTTGACACACTCAAACGACACAATATGAAGCTAAACCCTTAGAAATGTGTGTTTAGGGCATCTTTGAGGAAGTTCTTAGGCTTTGTGGTGACACTCTTGAAAAGATCCAGGTCGTATTGGATATGGAATCACTAAAGTCCATTAAAGAAGTCTAGAGGTTAATCGACTAAGTAGTAGCATTGAACTAAGTTGTTTCTAAGAGTATAGAGAGATGTGTCGAGTTTTTTCATGTTCTAAGAAATCCTTTCAAATTTAGGTAGACTATGAAATGTGAGTAGGCTTTTAAGGCCTCAAAGGAGTTCTTAACCAAGCTACCGATCTTGTTGAAGCTAGTTGAGGGCGAAACCCTTTACTTATATTTGTTAGTGAGTGACTAAGCCCTTTCATCTATACTCATATGGGTGGAAAGATGGATATATAATCCAATATGTTATGTTAGCCATGTTACATAAGGTTTATAGTTATGACATACCACGCTAGAGAAGTTTGTCTTAACCATTGTTGTAGTAGCTAGGAAACTCTGACCTTACTTTGAAGCTCACCAAGTCATGATCCTAGCTTATTAACCTTTAAAGCAAGCGCTATCGAAGCCTAATGCCTCAGGTCAAATGGTTAAGTATGCTTTAGAGCTTAGTGCTCTAGGGATTCAATAGTGACCTAAAGAGGCCTAAAAGGCTCAAATTTTGGTAGATTTTATTGTTGAGTTTGCTAGGACCAAGAGACCTACCGCGGACAATGAGTAGTCAACCTAAAAGTTGTATGTTGATAGATCATCAACATACGAAGAGAGTAGGGTAGGTCTAATCTTGAAAGGTCAAATAAGAGCTCAAATTTCCTACACCCTAAAGTTCGGATTCCTAATATGTAATAATGAATTAGAATATGAGGCATTGTTGGCAAGGATGAAGCTTACTAAGGAGATCAATGTTAAGCGTCTTGATATTTATTCTAACTCTCAATTGGTTATTAATCAAGTTAAGGGAGACATCATGGCGAAGGATGGGAACATTATTAGATACCTACTATTAGTTAAAGAGCTTAGAATAGATTTTGAGGCTTAGCCATTGGTGAAGATTCCGAGGATAGAAAATTACACAATAGACAAGTTATCTAAGTTGGCTTCCATAGCTTTACCAAAATATGAGGAGAAAATTTTTATCGAATACTTACTAGAAAAGAGCATGGAAAGGCATCTGGTGGAATGTTTAGAGGTTTGGCAAAAGGAATTGGAATACTATTGAATCGACCCCATTCTTGACTACTTGAATGATGGGGTTTTGCCCTAAGATAGTAAGGAGGCTTGAAGACTTATGTATAAGGCTGCTAAGTTTACAATTACTAATGGGAAGCTATATAAGAGAAGGTTGAGTATGCCTCACCTAAGATGTTTGCAACCATTGTAAGCAAAACAAGTCCTTTCTAACCTACATTATAGAGTTTGTAGCAACCACATTAGAGTTAGAGCTTTATATGTAAGAGCTTTGTGGTTGGGATATTAGTGGCCCATAATGAAGAAAGACTCAATTTACTTAGTTCAGACTTACGATCACCATTGGAGAAATGCTCTAATAGAGAGGGCCTCATGTGCATATTTAATCCCATTTACCTCTCCTTAGCCATTTGCCTAATGGAGTTTGGATATTCTTAGTCCATTTTTGAAGACCACCAAGTAGAGATAGTATATCATTGTTACGGCAGATTACTTTGCAAAATGGCTTGGAGCCAAGGTAGTGGTGAACATAACGGAGTGAAGCCTTAAGGCCTTTATGGTTAGCAACATTTTAACCAAGCTTGAAATACCTTAGGCCATTATTTTAGTAATGGTCTGTAATTTGGCAATGATAAATTCTAAGAGTTTTATGAAGCTTAGCAAATTAGACTATGCTATACATCTATCGCCTTCAATCAGAGTAATGGTTAGGTAAAGGTTGTAAACAAAGTTATTCTCTAATGTTTGAAAAAGAGGGTAAACCAAGTTGGTAGTAAATGGGCAGATGAATTGCCAAATGTTTCGTGGGCATATAAGACTACATATAAGGACCTCAATAGGCTATACCCCTACCAGCTAGCCTTTGGGTTAGAAGTTGTACTGCCAATTGAGCTCTAGGTTGTAAGAGTTTGAACTTATACCATTGAATATAATAACATAGGCCTACAAGCTAATTTAGACATTATCCATGAAACACAAGTGTTGGATAAAGCTCATCTTCTTGCCTATCAGTAATGAGTAGCTCAATTTTATAAAAAGTACATCAAACATAAGTGTTTCAAACGTATTAGTTTGGTCTATAAGAAATTGGAGGCATTGGGAGCAAGAGAATGTTAGAAGAAGTTGACTCCTACATAAGAGGACCTTATTAGGGTAAAGAAGGTGATAGGGAATGGACATGCTTATAGAATAGAAAGACATAATGGACAGCCTACTCCCCGAGAATGGAATGCTGATATTCTTCAACCCTATTTTAGGTGACTAGTTTATCGATGAAGATGTGTGAATTTTCAATTGTTGTTATTCGTATATGGGAGTATTTTTGTTCATTGTATTAATGTTATTATTCTTTTTGTGGTTGTGTTTGTAAGAGGATTTGGTTTACTAACCTGCTTGATTATTCATCTTTATTATTAGAGTGTGCTGTATATGGTTGGAGCTAATGAATCAACCTTGTTCTTATCCAAAATTTTATATAATGAAGTGTTTAGTTATTCAATGTTGTTCAACTTTATATTGTGCTTTGTTTTAGCATAGCATTCTTTGCAAAGGCATGACCGTAATCATAAATAATGTATATGATCCCTATCCAACCTCTTTAGCAAGGGAAAACTCGAAAGGTTTATAAACTCTACTAAAGGGTGACGAGTGTATTGTAAAGTGCTAAATCCCTGAGTCTTACGTTCAATGGATGAAGGGAGAAGGATATCCATGAATCTCTACGTCCAAAAATAATTTGGATAGCAAGATGAAAAGCCTTAAGCCTTCAAAAAGGATGATGAGCTATTTGCAAAACCCTAAGTCATCATTTAATAATAGGCGTAATACTCTAAGGCTACTAAATGGATGATGAGTCATTTAAAATCCTAAAGATACAGGCACAATGTTCTGGGTCTAATTAATAGACAATAGGCTACCATCAACTTGAATGTTCTAAACTTATTAAATAGATACTAAACCATTGGGAGACTTTGAGTTGCTAAGTGTAAGATACTCTAAGCCCTATAATAAATAAGCTAAATAAAAGCCCTAGATCATCTAATAAAAAATTAAAGGGGCTTACAGAAATTATAAAGCAAATATACTATCAAAATCCTTAAACAAACATATAAATACTAGATAGAATTGGAGAGAATGCAATCCATAGTTGAAGTTGAAGAGATAAAGATATATAAAGGTCCTTCAAAAGCCTTAGCAAAGGTCTAAAAAATTATTATTACATGAAGGTCAACATCTCAACCTGAGAATAGTTAAAAAAGTAGAAAACAAGTGGACAAAAAGACAATTCACTTCCTTAAAACTTGATTGGCTACAAGAGTTAAGTTGTTAGGGACTTGGTCAGGATTAAGCTAAGGATTGGGAGAAGGATTTGGAGCAGTAGCTTTAGAGACTTCAAGAACATCAAAAGCATCTTAAGTATTAGCAACGTCAACCATGGGGATGTTAGCACCTTCATTCGACTAGTATTCTACTTAGGTCCCATTTACATAATCTTCACCAATAGGGGCAATAGAAACTCTTTTTTGACCTTGCCTAGTGAAGTCTAAGCAACTTAAGTTGTAGTTAGGGTGGTGGATAAGAACCTCATCTTCTACGATGTCAAATTTATATATTCTTAGCTTTCTTAAATATCTTAATGATCTTTATCATAAGCCTCCTGATAGTTTAAGCTCTACTCCTCCTTGACTACAACCATCTTGATTTTCAAGTCTTCATATGAGCTCTATAGTTGGGCATTCTCCTCATTATGATTGCTCTTGAGAGTTTCCACCTTAACTTATGCTTCTAGTAAGTTAAACACTAATTGAGAGCTCTTCTTTTGCTCTTTAATTAGAGTTGCTTCCTTCTCCTCTTTAGACTTGGCTTCCCTCTTAGCATTTCCCTTCTAACTCTTTATCTCATCTTTTAGTTTTGCCTTCCTTGAACCCCACTTCTCTTGAAACTTTTTCTACTCAGTCTTGACATGAGTGGCTTGGTTCTTGGCATCTTCAGCAATCTAAAAAGAAAAAAGCCAAATCCCTTAGACTAAGTGAACCAAAGGAGAATGGGAAGATATAAGAGGCTTACGACATTCTTCTCTTGATCCAAAGCTTCAACAATCAACATCAAATACTAGAAACTCTAAAAAATAAAAGTCAAGTGAGATGGTGACATAAAAATCTTACTTATAAATAATGGAAAGAGCCTTACAACATAAATTTTTGAGGCAGCTAATTGTAGTAGACTATCATAACCTGAATTTTGATAGAAGTTAACAATATTTGTTAGAGGCTAGACATCCTTTGGGAGACAAATTCCCTTAAACAATTCTAGGGTGACTTGATGATTTGAGAGAGCATGGTTGGCCATGCTAACATTCTTGTAAGGAAAGAGATGTAGGACTTCCTTATTTTCTTTCTTGGAAGGCTTGAAAGGTCTTGGTATGGTGACATGGACCTCTTTAGCCTTCTTTGGATTCTTGGAGGTACCGTTGGTCATCGTTTTTCTTTTGACCTTCATCAAGAGATTTTCCCTTGGTTAAGTCTCTTTCCTAAGGTGGGTAGTCATGAGTGTTAGGTCGCTTCCTTGCTCGGTAGCCTTAGTAATCTTCCTTTTTACAGTTGTCTTCGTTTATTGAATATCTTTTGTGGTCTTAGAGGTGGTGGATTTCATGGGTAGCTTCATGGATGGCTTCATAAGAGCTTACTTTTTAGGGGCCTTCTTAGCATCTTCCTTTTTCTTGGAGCTACCGGCTTTTAGCTGGGCAAACAAATCTTTAGAGTCATAATCCTTGATCGGCATATCTATAGAAAAACACTCAAGGGTTAGGTCGAGAAGAGACTAAAATACAATAGAATAACCTACAAATGTCGTGCCAAGTACGAAAAAGGAAGACCAGTCAACTCCTAAAGTAGAAGCAAAGGTCCTTCCTCTTATAAGCCCACTTAACACAACAAGACCACAAATAGCTTGTACCATATTAAAAAATAGTGCCTTCATTGGTGCCTTCAATATCCTAGCATTAAGTGATGCTAGCACCCTTAGACACTCTCATCTCATCCCTAGGGAAGATTGGAGCACCACATGTATACATGGAAATAATGGTTTCTACATCCCATAGGAACCAACTATTGTTGTATGCCTCCATAATGGTGTTATAGGCCATCTATAATAAGGAAGCAACCGCTTGATATCAAATTGCCTAATAGGATGGCTCTAAATTATAGGGAAGTCTAAGTTGGTTTTCGACTTGACTATAGCCCATTTCTTCTTCCTATCATGAATAGACGATTCCAACTCTATTAGACATTTTTATGTGGTTAGACAAATATGTAGAACCAACCATCACTTTTCTTTAGAGTGAAAAAGTAGCAAAATAAGGTCATAGTGACCCTAACTTCTAGTTCTTCAAAAAAGCACTCAAAGGCCACTATTAATTTATATGAGTTTGAGGTTAACATGGATGGGCAAATGAGGTAATTTGTGAAGTAAGATTGCTAAAAAATAGAGAAGGGGAACCTTAAACCAACTTCAAAGTACTTCTTGAAAAGGGGAGATTTCTGGTCTCCAAGTGAAGTAATACACTCATGCGGTTGAGGCCTTTCTATCCCCTAGTCTTAGGAGGGTAGAACGGAAGTTAAGCCTTAAAGCATTAAACTCTTGTTCGATCATTATGCTAGCAACTCCATTAGGGTTCATATCATACTAGATACCTAACTATAATGGAATTGCCTAAGAGTAACCCTTATCATCTAGTGGATACCTGTTGAAGGGGAGCTTTTTAATTTTCCACGACCTAAGAACATAGATTCTCATTTAATCTATAAGCCTAGATAGGTCCTAAGGGCAGTCGTAGTCTAAGCTTACTATATTGGTGGATTCTTTGTGAGGAGGTGAGTTGCCTACCCGATGTATAGTGGTTAACTCCTTGCTCCATTATTGAGTGCGAGCTAAGTCATTGGATTTGGTGGTTGACATGGTTACCTTAATGGTGTAATTGAAAAGGTAAGAGAGTTAATTGAAGATGGAATAAAGTGAAAATGGATACTCTTAAGGCAAGGAAGGTAAAGGAAAATTTGGAACGCAAAATGGCACAAGATAATGAAGGAGTAGAATGTAAAGAAATGAGAAGAAAAAAGGTTGTGGAATAAAAAAGATAGAAATGATAAAAGAGTCATGGCATTTGGGGTCCATGTGAAATGTGGTTATCAATTATTGTATACCGTATGATTGTACATGTCCACTATCAGTCTAACGATCCATGTTGAATTGTAGTACCGAAGGTGTTCATAGGTTCTGATATGACTACATATCTCGATAAAGGGATATGAAACAACACTTGAATAGACATGAAGCTTCCCTAACAAGCTAGACAAAGAGGTAAGTCAGCCTCTATAGAATATGTTGTAGCTCTAAAGATAATTTTGGAATGATGAGTTTGAATTCAAAAGATTAAGTATGTCTTAAGATGGTTTTCTACAATAAAATAGAAACCTGGGCTTAAGGAGGTATTAGTCCTCCCCTTGATGTACCCATCAAGTAGAGTCAAGGTGCAAATGTTGATAGTGATTCTTCCCTAAAACTCGAACCGACCTAAATAAGGGACATCCGATCTACTTACTCACTTCTAGCTCCTTCTCCACTACATTTCCATGCTCCTTTAGGTTGCTCTCAAAGAAGCAGCTAGCTCGTGAAAGCTAGCGAGCTAAATGTATTTAAATAGCAAAAAATAACTTAACCTGAATAGGTTAGATTGGCCTTGGTTAGCTTGGAGAAACTACTTATTGCTTGTTAAGACTCATTTAAACCTAAGGAATTCAAATTCGAACAATGGTGTAGGCAGTTAAGGTTCTTACAAAAATAGTGACCCATTAGCCACCATCACTCCACCTACATCCCTTAATATGGTCTTTTATTCAAATCTAGCATAAGTGTGAGTTTTGAAGGCAACAGTTATCAGATAGGGGAGGATGTACAGCAATAAATAGAGCTCGGAGGGCTATAGTAAGTAGGGATGCAACTAGGACGAGTTTGGAATGAGCTTTATAAAGCTCAAACCCGCCTTAGTTGCATTATTGTTTTTCTTAAACCCATTAAGAATCCTATAGGATTTTTAAGGAGTTACCTGCAACTTGTCTTATAAAAAAAAAAAAGCTAACTTAGAACCCGACACAACCTAACATGTGAAAATGTTAATTTTCTTCTTTTTTTTAAAAAAAAATTTTATTAAGGAATGATACTATTCTAAATTGCTAATTTAAAAAAAAATTATGTGACAATAAAAGATCCTTGCATCTATTTTCTTTATGCAATCTATTTTCAAAGTAAACATTACATATTTTACCCCCAGTCCTTACAATAAGCTTGCTTTTCCATCTATTTCTTCATTAGGTTTTCCCTTTTTTCTATAGGTAAGTTATGAATAAGGTTTTGTTTTAGTTTGTATATTCAAAGTGGAAACTACAAAATACTATTATAACTTGCACCTATATATATACCTAAAAGAGTATGGTAGTAATGAAACATATAACTGCCGAGCCCTATTTTGTTCTCATTAATTTATTTTATAATAAGCCTAGCTCACTTAATACAAAATACTCCACATTAAATTAAGGATTTTTTTTTTAAAATATTAAAAAAAAAACTTGGAGTTGTCAACTAGTTAAATTGGTAAAACTAATAGGCTTTTTATTTTTTTTTTATAATTTTTCTAAAAATGCTAAAATATATATAGATATGCAAATATGTAGTTAAGATGAATTTTTAATATTTTTTATTACGAATTTTCAAGAAAAAGAAAAAAAATTTCTATTTTATTTTTTATGATAATCTTGAAAGTGTCTACATACCCGCTAATCGAGATCAAACCAATATAGTTCTTTCTAGAAAAGATTTGGTGAGTGGATTTTTTTTTTTAAAATTGAGTCAGATTTACGTTTATTTAACAATTTATTATTTTTTTTTTAAACCTAAAAGATCTATTTTCACAAATCTAAGAAAACCCTAACTAACTAAATCTTTATTTGAAAACTTCGATTAAAATTTTTTCTTATTTTTATTAAAAAACTCACTATGTGTCAAATTCAATATTTTCTAAATCCTATATATATGATATGCTAAGATACGGTCAAGATACATATTTTCTTCGAAGATACGGATCTTGAAGAAAAGGTGTACGATTTTTCAAAAACAATGCAATTTTTAGTTGAAAAAAAAAATTAACTAAATTATCAAAAAATGTAGCAAATGATATGACGATTCAAAAATAACAAAAAATTTGCACTTAAAAAATAAATTAGTAAACATAATTAAACTAATTAATAAAATGAAATAATAATTTAATTTTTTACTTAAACGGGTTGAGTCACGCGTGATCGACATGTTCGTGTTGATTATCGTGATCATTTATGGAATTGATCGTATGCATGTGAACTGATCATGCATGTCGTAGTGAATCGCGTATGTCATGCACTAGAGTGCATGTGCGCAGCAGTAGTGGAGTGCGCGTTAGATTGCATGTGCATGCTGTGTTTGTCATAGGTGTAGTGCATCATAGATGTTCGGTCATGTGTATGTGTCGTATGTGTGTTAGGGGCTGTGTGTTTGTCATGTGTGTAGTGCATCATGGATGTTTAGTTGTGTGTGTGTAGGAGAAGGTGATGTAGCATATGCTGTATGTGTAGTGGGCGAGTGCATCATGGATGTTCAGTCGTATGTGTGTCAATAAGAGTGATGTGGCATGTGCTTTGCATATATTGGGTGAGTGAAGCATGTGAGGGCAGTGTTAGGTGTGGCTAGGAGTGAATATGTAGCTATATGTGAGAGTGTTTAGGCGAGTGTGTGTCTGAGTGAGAGATTGGGGGATAATGTATTCGGTTTAGATGTAGAGCAGTATGTTTTTTCGTAGAGTATGTATCAGGTAATGGAGTATATGGTGTGCTGACTTCGTGTGTGGTGCGACATGTATGGTGTGCTTGGTGAAATAAGTACGTGTTCTGCAAGTGTGGGTGAGGGTGGAGTTATTGTGTTTTGCAATAGTGAGGGGACAAAAAAAGTGCTCGGTGTTTGTGAATTTGCTAATAAATGTGTGTATTGTGAATATGTGTTTTTGTGTGTGAATTTGGAAAAGTGTTTTAAACTTCATCGTAGAATCACTATTTATAATCCATACTACCGAATCTTTTGTATCTTTTTTAGATATATATTTGATTTCAACCAACCCTAAATACGGAAGATACGATTTAGATTCTTTGAAGATTCGACTTAGTTTCTAGAAATCTTATCTTAATTTGGGCTTTCTATTTTTTGAGCTCGATTTAGTCCAACTTAATTTATTCCAATAATCCACTTAATAAATCATAAGTCTATTTTATCCTAATATAAATTAAATAAAAAAAATCCACTTTATATTGGATTGGACTAAAATATTTAAATGAAGCCCGATCCTTCAACAAATTAAAATGTATTAAATTAGGCACTCACCATTATCTGATTCGACTTTAAATGACTCGACTTAACTTGACTCGATATGATTTGATTCAATACGGCTTAACTCGATACGATTGGACTTAATATGAATTAACTCAATACAACTTATCACTTCATTTTTATTATTTTTTCAATTTTATTATTATTATTATTATTTTATTTTTTATTTTTTAAACCTAGCCTAATAAAAATACTAAAATAAAATGGCAAAAATGAGATATCTACAACTATCTCTCTTTGTAGCGAAGTTCAATTAGAATTTCGTTATAAAAACAAAAGAGATATCTATTTTTGCCAAACCCTACTTTGAACTGATCGAATGAGGATTACCGACTTGAATGGTTAGCTAAGTTGTGTTTTATCTTGAAGAAAGATACCAACTTGAAAAGTTGATGTAAAGAATAACAACTTATCTTGAAAAGGCGGGGCAAAAGAGTGGGAAACTCATCTTGAAAGGATGAGATAAAGGAATAAGAAACTCATCTTGAAAGGAAAGGGTAAAAAGGAGCATACCTTGAAAGAATAGGGCAAAAGATTAGGGGGCCTATCTTGAAATGATAGGGTTAAAGGGTGCCTATCTTGGAAGGATAAGGCTTACAGATTTGGGGTGCCTATCCTAGAGGGATAAGGCAAAAGATTTAAGGTGCCTATCTTGGAAGGATAGGGTTAAAGGATTAGGGTACCTATCTTAAAAGGATAGGGCAAAAGTTTTAGGGTGCCTATCTTAAAAGGATAGGGAAAAAGATTTAAGGTGCCTATCTTGGAAGGATAGGGTAAAAACCATTAGGGTTTAAATTAACTTATTTTGGTTTAGTAGATAATTTGAAGAGGATAGATCTCTGTAGAGGGCTAAATTTAAAATTGGGCTTCAAGCCCATTAATTGAATGGATTTGACTCCTCAGGCTAAGGTGACAGAGCTCGAGGAGCCAAGCCCATAAATTATTGGGATGATCAAGGGAAACTTAGCATAATAGGCTTAGAGTAGGGCCCGTTAGATCGGTCCGTTCAATCCAACCTTTCTTGGTTTGGCTCACATTAGAATAATAAATAAAACCTCTACTTGGGCCTGAACCCATGAAAATAGCCTACTTAAGATCTATTAATAAGAGGCTTCAATCTCAGCCATTGATGACCGTCATGATCTGATGGATGTGATTAATTACCCTTTCCTATAAATACCCTATTCACATCCTCATTTGAGGAGAAGAAAAACCCCCATTAACGTCGTTAATCTACTGAAACTTTTCCTCAAGGATTAAACACTTAAATACTTTAAGAACACCACCTCGTTCTTCATTAATCTTGGAGTTTGATGCCATCATGCTTCTTCACTTGTCACCATACGTGGTAAAGCCTTACTATGATTGCTTACTCCTTCTCCCTATGCTTCTCTCCTGATCATCCCATGCGAGTCACTTAAGTCTTTTCCCTAGTCACGTGTAACGCAACTCCACACACGACACATACATGGTACTTACATCTGTACCCAATACCCCCACATTTTTCTGTCGACTCCACTAGGGAGGAAAGACTTGATACTTACATCATGGTGCTTCCAAGGTGAAGATAACTTGACCTTACTGAAGGAACTAATCAAGAACAAAATGTTAATACTATGGCCAATGATCAAAATCCACCTCCAATTGGAGACACTAATCAAGGTGACGGTACATAAGAAGGTATCCTTGATAATGCGCAATTAACGCATGAGTTGCGAGAGACTAATCGGAACCTAAGTGAACTTATGGCAATGTTTTCTCAATGTGCGCTTGCTTTGGTTACCTTTGCTACTATGCAACAAGGAACAACTTCCTTGAATCCTTCTAATGTGATGCAACAATATACCCCACCCAACCCTTCGGTTGTCAATGGGCATGTTGCTCCTAGTGTTGGAGAACAACTTCCTGCTGTAGAACCTACAGCCACGCAAGATTCGTTACCTGAAGTAAGGAATTAAGGAGTTCAGATTGGAGGCTTGTCATCCTCACATGCTATACCATGTGTTATGATTGTTAACTCTATGCATCCAATACCAATGAATCTCATGTCTGCAAGATCTACACTTGTGAATCTGGTGCCCATGCATCCTACTCCTGTAATGTCACTAAGGGCTGAAGCATCTACTTAGAGAGGTTCATTTATAACTAAAGAAGATTTAGATATATATTTAAAAGAGATACAAGCAAAATCTATGGTTGGGATACTAGAACTGAAGCTTCCGTATCACCAACGCATTGTCGTGAAGTCATACCCTAAGGATTATGTCAGTTTGAAGTTCATGCTATTTAATGGCAAGAAGGGAAGTGCTAAAGAACATTTGCTGAAATTCATTGAGACGCTGGAAGTATATGACCTAGATGACGATTTGAAACTGGAAGAATTCTCCAAGTCACTCACTGAGAAAGCATACACTTGGTATGTTAGTCTCCCTCTAGGATTAGTAGATTCGTGGGGTAGTATGTATAAGATGTTTTGAGAGAAGTTCTTCTCTACAGAAGAGAGAGTTACCCTTACTGACATGGGAAGGATCTAAAAAAAGTCCAAAGAATATCTGATGGATTATATCGAGTTCTTTAGGGAGTGTTCACTAGATATACAAGACATTTGTGCTAAGAGAGAGTTGGTCAAGATCTGTATCCAAGGGATGTTTTCTAAGTACGCGATCTACCTTGAAAACCTTCCGTTAACCTCCTTTGCTGCCCTATTTGAGAACGCGTAAAGGACTAACAACTCAATGGTATGATAAAGAAGTGAGGTTGGGAGATTCAACAAGCGCACTTTGTTTGTAAGTGTAGCTTAGGGAGAATCACCAAGGGGAGCAAAGAAACAAAGAGATGATAGGCCTACTAACACCAAGCCATCTTTGACATATCCTTATCCTATGGCCAAAGTGCATCAAATTCTTAACCAGTGGCTCCATGATGGAAACATTAAGCTTCTAAGGGTCGAGCGCCTCCCCATAAATGAAGAACAGAGTGATCCCAAGTATTGTAGATTTCATCGGATTATTAGTTACCCAACTAAAGATTGTTTCACTTTGAAGAAGATATTCAATGATCGAGTTGCACATAGTGAGTTGATCATCGATAACAATGATGTTAGAAATGATCCACTTCCCACCCACAACAACCGAAGGGATGCTATCAATGCCATTAGCTATGATCCTACCACCACTGAAATAATTGATGCCCAAACTACTGGAAATGATGAAGATAAAGGAAAGTCAATTGAAGCTTAGGATGATGAATGCCCACCTATTGTTACGACATTGTTGAAGGCAGCTAACTTTAAGAATTTCTTTGATCTCTTAGGATTCAATGAGAATGCTCAGCTTGTGGTAACAACTGCACTCACACAGATCTCTGAGAGTCAATATGTGGAGTGTAGTTCAGTACAGCTTGTGAAGAGGATGGCCACAACATATGAAAATACGATTTTATTTACTGAGGCAGACAAGTGTGTGAAGAATTCCAATCACAATCTCCCTTTATATGTGGAAGGTGTGCTTAACGGGTCCCTGGTTAAGAAAACATTCATTGATAATGGTTCTTCATTAAATATCATGCCAATGAGTACTTTTAAGGCTGCTAGAATTGATATCCGGCGATTGGTTAAATAGCTTATATCAATAAATGGATTTAGCCATGCCCTTACAGATTTTGTTGGGTATGTTAATGTTGATCTCAAGGTTAGCCCTATCCATAGTACTACTACCTTTCATGTGATTGATGCACCGGTCCAATACCATCTACTCATTGGTAGGAAATGGCTACACGATCACAACTTGGTCCCATCCACACTTCATCAATGTATTAAGGGCCATTAGAAAGGGAAGGATGTATTTATTTAAGTTACCAAGAATCCTTTCGAGCAACACGAATCATATTTCACTGAGTTAACCTACTTTGATGAATTTGTTGAAGAAGGCAAGACCACGATAGCTAAGCTGATTGGTGTCCCTTTACTTACATGGGAAGAAATTCAAGATGGTCAGCAGAAGAAAAGAAAGATGTATGGGTGTCATGGGGGAAAGAAGAAGAACAAGCAACCTAAAGGAATTGAAAGCTTCGTTTGAGAAGACGGAAGAAGGGTATATTACTTATGATGATCTCAGGGGTTTGAGGAGGCATATTTTTCCTCTTCAGATCCCATACCAATGCAAGAGGTCCAACCAGCCGCACAACAACTATAAGACCAAATGAAGCCATAGGTTGAGGAAATAGAAGAATTTGATCTAGCGCGACCGGAAGAGTTGCAGTGGCCAATCTTCATAAGCAAGAGCCTCCCATAAGAAATAAAAGTTCATATTGTCAAATTGCTAAGAGAATATAGAGACGTATTTGCATAGACCTACGAAGAGATTCTAGGATTGAACCCTAATCTCATAGTACATAGATTAAGCATTGCCCTAAGAGTTACACCTACAAAACAAGGACAGAGGGTTTTTCACCCTGAGATTGAAGTCCAAATTAAGCAAGAAGTTGAGAAGCTATTACGAGCTGGATTTATAAGGCCCATCCAACATCTTCCTTAGCTTGCCAATATTGTCTCTGTAAGAAAGAAGAATAGATAGATAAGAGTATGTGTAGACTTCTGGGATCTAAACAAGGCTTATCCTAAAGACGAATTTCCTTTACCAAAGGTTGATACTTTGATAGACGCAACTATAGGACATGATTTATTCTCATTTATGGATAGATTTAGTGGTTATAATCAAATTAAGACGGCGATTGGGGACGTGGAGTGTACCACCTTTCGGACACCAGTTGGAAAATTTTATTATACCGTCATGCCATTTGGGCTTAAGAATGCAGGTGCCACATATCAAAGGGCAATGATTGCTATATTCCATGACATGATGCATGACCTTATGGAGGATTATGTTGATGATATAGTCATTAAGTCTAAAAGGGCGCATGATCACATAGTTCATCTACAAAAGGTTTTTGAACGATGTCGGCTGTATAAGCTTCGCATGAATCCTCTCAAATGTGTTTTTGGAGTGTCCTTAGGGAAATTTTTAGGGTTTGTCGTCAATTGAAAAGGAATTGATGTTGATCTTACAAAAGCACAAGCTATAAGAGCGGTGCCATCCCTTACTACTTTAAAGGAACTAAAAACTTTCATGGGAAAAGTCTCTTATATCAGAAGGTTTATACCAACACTTGTTGAGATTTCATACCCATTGCACCAACTTTTGAGGAAAGGAATTTCATTTGAATGGGAATAAGTCCATGAGGAGGCAATTCAAAAGATTAAGATGATCTTGATTTCTCCTTAGACCATGACAATGCCCATCAAAGAATTGCCATTAATGTTATATCTTATGTTTACTGACAAGTTCATTGGAGCCCTGCTTGTGTAAGAAGTTGATGGTCGAGAGTGACCTGTATACTATTTGAGTCAAACCCTTTAAGGCAGCGAGGTCAAGTACCCAGCTTGTGAGAAACATTGTCTCGCGCTGATATTTGCCATGCAGAAGTTACGGCATTACTTCCTTGCGCATAAGATCAATCTGGTAACTCGTTTGAATCCAATCAAGTATTTATTGTCACGATTGACTTTATCAGGACGAGTTGTTAAGTGGTTACTCCTTCTTAGGGAATTTGATATCTCAATGAAATCCCCTAAGACCATCAAGTCACAAGCTTTGGCTAATTTATTAGCACACTTCCCAAATGCCTAAGAGGGCTTGACTGAAGGCATAATACTAACTGAATTTCGTGAAGATACTCTGATGTTTGAAGTAGATGGTGAATGAATACTTCAATTTGATGATTCTGCGAGAAATCAAGGCTGGGGAGCAGGAGTCGTATTAACATCACTTAAGGGTTAAGAGATACCCTTAGCATTTAAACTTAATTTTCGATGCACCAATAATGGAGCCAAGTATGAGGCAGTATTACTTGGTTTGTTGTCTATACGAGGAGTTGGAGTGCATAATTTGTGTATTCGAGGTGATTTAAAGTTAATCATTAGATAGGCTACGGGTGAGTTTGGATTAAAGGAACCTACACTTGTGCCTTATAGGCTGCAGTATAGGTTATGGTAAAAAATTTTAATTCTGTATGGTAGGAGCACATGAGTCACTTGGCGAATAGGTATGCCAATGCATTAGCTACATTAGTATCTAAAATGCCAATTCAAGATGCTAGTAATAATGTGAAAATCCAAGT
Source organism: Lumnitzera littorea (assembly GCA_024138015.1). NCBI lineage: Eukaryota > Viridiplantae > Streptophyta > Magnoliopsida > Myrtales > Combretaceae > Lumnitzera > Lumnitzera littorea. The sequence goes on from JAMXBB010000008.1 coordinate 31,344,503, forward strand.
AGTTAAGAAATCTATCTCATGTATGGCTTTAAATTTTGTTAGTGAGGATGAAGACATTCAAGATGATTAGTACGGTCCATTCATGGAACAGTTAGCACACTTTGATGCAGCTTTTGTTTTGGCTCTGAAGAATTTCATTAAAATCAACTGAATGTTATATTATATGGGTCCAGAAGGTGTTCTTTCTCAATGTATTGGTTCTAAGGAAGCTCATCTTAAGTTAGATAAGTATCACCAGATCTGGTGTGGGGAGGAAGGGCTACCACTATATCATCATATTCAGCGTATAGGGCATTATTGGCCATCGATGGCTAAAGATGTACTTCAAGTGCAAGTACATTACCCTAAATGTTCAGAGCTTCTCGACTAGAGTAAGTGTAATTTTGTATCTAGTGCTGGAGACTAAAGGCACCCATACATTGATTACTTGAGGAACAATGTGTTACTGACGAATAATACAGATGCCAAGCTTGTAAAGCGAAAGGCCAGGAAGTATCTTATGCATAAAGGTGAGCTCTATAGAGTATTGTTTATGGGAAAACCCCTAAAGTGTATTGCTCCTCTTGAAACGGAAACGGTTTTAACTAAGGCGCATGCTGGAGAGTGTGGGGAGCATCAAGGAGGAAGGAAACTATATTATTATCTATTAGATAGAGGATACTATTGGCCAACAATGGAAGTGGACACTTTCAACTTCATTAAGAAGTGTGTTGTCTGTCAAAAGCATGGAGATGCCATTTATGCTCCTACGGTCACACTCCATAGCATCACAACTCCTTGGCCTTTTCACACGTAGGATTTTGACCTTATTGGACCTATACATCCACCATCGAGAGGATGCATTTGGATTTTGGCAGGAATAGTTAGCTTTATGAAGTAGAAAGCGGCAACTCCTTTAAGGAAGGCTACAAGACTAGCAGTTGTGGGTTTCATGAAGGAGAATATCATATGTAGGTTCGGAATCTCAAAGCATATTTTATTTGACAATGGCACTCCTTTTATCAATTCGCATGTTCGCCAACTACTAGTTTCCTATAATGTTAACCATGTAAAGTCTATGCCGTATTACCCGAAAGGAAATGGGCAAGCTGAGGCCACTAATAAGAGCTTGTTGAAGATACTTAGTTGCATGGTTCATGATAATCATAGGGCATGGCATGATAAGCTACCATTAGCGCTTTGGGCCTATAGGCCATCTAAATGAAGGTCGACGCAGGCAACTCCTTTTTCTTTAGTATATGGGATTGAGGCAGTAGTTCCCATAGAAGTCTTGATCCCATCTGCTAGGTTAGCAATCAATGTTGAGCTCGAACCTGACATATTGCGAGTGATGGATCTGGAAGCATTAGACAGAAGGCGTGATATCGCCAAACATAATCTCATCAATTATCAACATAGGCTTGAAATGGCATATAACCATCTGGTGATAAAGATATTGTTCCAACAAGGCGACATCGTACTTCGTGTAGCCGAGCATGTGCGCTAAGATACCTCAGCACCCAAGTTTACACCAAAATGGGAAGGACCTTTCGTAGTTGAGGAAGTATACGAAAGTGGATATTGTAAACTCAGGAATCCCAGTACGGATGCTATTACTGCTCCTATCAATTTTCAATATATCAAAAAGTTCCATTTGTAAAAAGGAAACTATGATAAAGTTAAATGAATGAAACTTACAGCTCGAGCTATACGAGCTTGTTTTGCATATCTATTCCTACTATTATCTCCTTTGCGTACCTTAGGTTAAAAAAAATAACAATAACGAGGTATTGGTGTTTGTAATGCTACTTTTTGGTAAGAGACTTGCCTCCTAAGCGCGCAATATACATCTATTGTATGAGTTATCGATTGGTTGAAGCTTTGACTCCCAGGCGCACTATATGATGTTCTATCGAATAAGGCAATGACTTACACTATTTGAGTATATGTTCATGGAGCATGTAAAAATAGTTAAGTAGTGGATAATACCCCCTTAACTCATGACGTAACTGTCTAATAGAACTAACAGTCCTCGTTCCAATCAATATCTCCATACTATCGAATCATATATTTGAATCCTTGCTTGCAAATGGAACACACTTCCATTGTGCAAGGTTTTCTTGAAAATTTATCAAGCTATGAAGTAGACTATCATGTAAAGTGATGCTAAGGAAATGTAATGTTTTCTAAGCACATAATGATGTGAACTTTTAAAGGCTTACTAAATCAACAAACAACTTACGTCAATTCACGATATTCCATATAAAGGCATGAATCTCAAATAAGCGAGAAGCAAAACTATACATATTAAACTTAACAAGTCCTTACACTCCATTAAGAAAAAAAAGAGGGGGGCGGGGGGAGGTGGTTGGTGCAAAGAGAACAAAAGTAATATGATTAACAGTCAACACTAGATGCTACAGTAGAATCAAGATCTGTGCCTGCCAGATGCTCCTCTCTCTCAAGTTTTGCCTTTGCAAGTTCGGCTTTGAGTAGCTCACATCTTTCCTCAACATCTCGACTATCTAACACCTTTTGAGCTTCAGCTGCAATGATTTCCATCTCATTGAGCTTAAACCTGAAGATACATGCTGCAGTGATACTAATAATCAAAAGTTTGAGATTTTTTTGAGGATAGCGAGCGCTAAGCCTCATCAAATAGCCTTACAGCTTACCCAAGTAAGCCTATGATATGAGTAGTCACAATGGAACCCAAACAGACCGATCTTACCTAAAAATACCCCTCCATTTGATGTAAGTGCTCCAGTGGTGCTAAAAGGTTAGAAGGTATTGTGAAGCCATAAAAGGAGGAAGTATCTTCTAAGCTCGCTACCATCTTGGTAGCTGATCTTTTATCTCCATATTGTATTGTTCTAATCTCTAAGGGAAGTGATGATGTAAGATCCCTTGGAACAAGCGAGGTCGCGTCACTATAATGGGTAGGAACGTTGCTAACTACGGTAGCATCCATGGAAGCATTGGGAGCATCATGTATCTCTTCATTACAAAATCCTGCACCCATCAAAGCGTCAGTAAATGCCTAGATCACACTTTCCTCTAAGAGAAAAAATTCGCTATCTTCACAATCATTAATGATATTGAACACATCGAGGATTCTAATATTACCACGGGTGTCTTCATCAACTTGTTTTGTGGAGTCTGTTCTATCATTAAATTGTCCCTCTTGGTCATCATTAATGTCTGTCACGGAATTTTCTCTATCGTCATTTGCGTGTTCAAGAGAATCCCCATAATTAACCAACTCAATGTCATCTTCTCCTTCGTCCACAATCTTGGTAACAACAGGCGGATCTTTAGCTTAAAGTACCTTTCCATACCATAGCAACTTGGAAAAGGATGAGTGATAGGAGGGATACTTTGACTTGAAGAAGTTCCTTTAGGGATGCTATCGCTCGCTCCATCAAGATGATGCTTTATCACTTTTTGTTTAGTAGAAGTGACATCCTTCTCCTTTCCTTTTTGCTCCTGTGACATATACAAAATTGAGAAAACTAAGAAGAGTAAGTTCCAAGAAGATATTAGTGTATAAAAAAAGAGGAAGGAGAGTGTAATGATAATACTACCTCATGAATGTGGCTACGCTTAGGTTGTCTAATGACCAATGGGGGAGAGGGTGAGCGTTTGCTTTGTGATTTACCTTGAGCATCATCAGATGATTTCGCATTATTAGATGATTTTGGGTCTTCCTTAAGTCGAAAGTGAAATTCATATCTTTGGATGACTATTTCAGGCAAATCCCCTTCAGCTGTATCTGAGACATACTTCTTAAACCCACCAAGTGATTCTTCCAATATGTGAGCTAGCCACTTGAAGCAACCCTAGAATGAGTCATAGAAGGAAAGAATAATTGCCTGATCCTCCCATGAATGTTCTTCCAGCTCTCAAGTCTAAACATCTTGCAACACTCATAAAAAATTTGGTTAATGATCAAATCATGAGGTACTCCTTGATCAAGCCCTAGTTGTCGAGCAACCTAATGAGGTGAATATTTCATGACACTACACTCAAGGAAGCAATTAGAAGCATCGGCTTAATCATGAAGTGACGGAAGACCCCTAGTTGTACTCCATAAGATAAACTCTACCTCAACATCAGAAAGCTCATCATGAAGCTCTATCAAGTTTACCAAGTCCTCTAAACTGGAAGGGTAGATTTCTAATTGCCATTCATATTCAGGCAATTCCTTTGTATATGGATGAAAGTTGAACTCATGATAGGTATCAATGACGTTCTACAAAGTACTTGGGAGTTTTCTATTGACCTATCCCTAAGCCCGGGGCTTGACGGTATCAGAATGTGTAAGCGGGAGACCAGAATATCCCTTATAACACTTGCAGAAGAACATATGAAGAAACACCAAGTCTACGTACGACACCACAATGTATCTCCCTTGCGAGTGTATCGAAGCTTCATGAAAGAGGTCCAAACGCCTATACAAGGAACCCAAGTAGAAAGGCCCTAAGGCAAAACGTTCCCCTCATACAATATGAATAGCCAAGTGGAAGATTCGAGGACTAACGCCTTTTTTAGGGCCCCTTGGGAATATAAACGATGACAACCAACAAGTAATGAAAGCTTCCAACTCATACCTGAAACATAAGACAAGACATATTTGGTTAGGGTTATAAAGTAAACATCAACAGGAAAAAGGGTAAACAATGACTATGCCACATCAAAATGTAGGAACTTACTTGCACTGATATCGAAGCCCCATCTTATTACCCTTGTTTGGCATAAAGAAATGCTTGATCCATGCACTAAGTGTACCATGCCTGCAAGTATCTAGAGCTTCTCTTTTGTCCACTTCTAATAGTTCAATTAATGCTTGATCGTCTTCCGAGATTGGAGTTGTGGTGATGTTGGTTAGTTTAAGATTAGGAAGGCTTAGAAGCATTACAACATCCTTTAGTATTAGAGTGATCTCACCCCACGTTGTCACAAAGGTATGTGAATGAGTGCTCCAATGGGACATGATAGCTTGCCAAGTTTCTATTTCTTGCGGGCTATGCAAAGTTAAACAAGAAGACACCCATATGGGGTAATATACCCCTGTTTCTTCCAAAACGGATGTGTATACGGGATTCTTGAAAATGTACATCACCCAAGATAGCTAGCCATTCACTATGTGCTTTGGGCCATCAAAACTACTATCTGAGAGAGGGATTTCTTTCTTCTCATTTCTAAAATGCAGTATAGAATCTGCTTCTATCTCAACCCTCTTATGTACTGGAGGTTCTTGTCTTATGAAACGTAGCTTGCCATCCTTAGGTGGATGTGGATGTGTATCCTACCTCTTTATATCTCGCTAGAAGAAGTTACCTTCAATAATTGAGTCTACCTACTTATCTCGAGGTAAGGGGGCTACCGGGATATGATCCTTAGAATATACTAAAATTTTATTGTTCTTATCAGTATTATTGCTACAGGAGTGGCTCTTGCCAGATTCTTTGCCCATGTCTATGATCCCTAAAAGTAGCAGTGACGTCTATATGAAAGAAAGTGAGCACTTGTAAATGAAGGGGAGCAAGGGAGTTAATAGAGGTAAGGTGCATTTGAAAAGTATGACATCAATTATGAAAACTAGAGATGACACATATGCACAAGGATTCTTGCAATACGTGATGACAATACGCAATTCACACATGAGATCAGTGATACTACGCCCAGCTCACATGCTTATGATGATGTTTTCTAGCATACGTTTGTAGTAGAAGACTAATGTTCAACGCCTCATGTTCAACTCGTGTAATGGGACCTTACATTGCGTTTAGTGCTGACATTGTGTCCAACGTTGTGTTCAAGAGTTATGTAGTTTTCATGACTCATGTGATGCTCAAACCTCGTGTCAAGTTCAGAACTCATGTTGTGTTTAAGCTTCATGTCACGTATAAGCCTCATGCGATATCATGTTCAACACATGTGACATGTTTAAGATTCATTCCATATTCAAACCTCATGTTACATTCATAGATTGTGCTGTATTGAAGATTCACTTTGAGTTCAAGACTTATGACTATGGCTTACACTCACTTACGTTCAACCCTTATGTTCAAGACTCATATTCACTATCATGTTCAAGGTTCAGATGCAACCCTTACATTCACTCATGATCAGGGCTCATGTATTAAGGCTTATGTTCGATCATATGATGAGACTTACGTTCAGCTTAAATACCAAAAGTGTTGTACTCAAGTTGCATACTTAACTCACGTATACTCATATAGAAAGTTTAAAAATGCTCATGTTAAAAGCATACATATGCTCGTGCCAAAGAAACTATGCTGAATTGAAGTGTTCAATCCTCATGTGTTCAAGTGCAAGATTTATGTCTTGTTCATGTATTTTGAGCTCGCGAACTTGCACTCTACTCTTATGCGCTTATGTTCAAATTCACATTTTATGGTTATGTGGGCGCCTCATAGTCCTTCTACATGATTATTCCATAAGTGTTTGTATTGAGGGGCAGTGAAGCTCATTTCACGTATTGCCTCATGAGTGCTTATGTTAAAGGGAGGTTATGTTCAAGTCAAGTGTATCACTCTCATATGTTCATGTCTAAGGCTCGTGTTCAAATTGTATGAGCTCAGCTCATGCTCTACTCTCATGTACTCGTATGTGCATGCCCTTACAATTTGAGACTCGTGATTCGATTCACATTTTATGTCATAATTAGCTTCATAGAATTTATAAAAGGAGGCCACGTATGACTTAAGTGTTATACCTCTTTGCTACCACCCGTTGATGAAGATTAGTATTCAAGTCACGATTACAGACCCTTGACCCTCGGTTGGCAAATAGTCACTGTCTGAGCGGCAAAGAGTCTACCCTCTTTAAATCGTACCGATTTGCTGACTATTGTTAGTTCGAGATGTGGTCCTCAAGTTGCAATCACAGAATTTTGGCCCTTGATTGGAGATAACTATAGTCTAGGTAGCAAAGGGATCCTCTTTCAACCTAATTGTCAGATGATTATGGTACCTACAAAGCATGGAGAATGAGGAGATGTCATTCTTTTTAAATTCAAAAAAGGGAGGAAAAGGATGTTATGATTAATTATCCAAAGAAACACATCAAAGTATGAGTGAAATTATAAGGACAATGACATTAAGTGATGAAGGCTATATCACTATTCGTTGCACAAGAAGAAAGAAAGAAAAAAAAGGGGCTATGTCATAAAGCCTACAGTATGTGCTCAACTCATCCATATATTCATGAAGCAAGCTCACTTGTAGAGAGTTTTCAATTACCATGCAATGACAAGGCAATTTGAAAGAGGGGAGTCAAATTTACATAGCATGAGTATCAATATGCATGAATTTAAAAAAAAAAAAAAAACAAAAACAAAGGAGTGTTGTCTCTCTTTATGCCAGATCAATGAATGCTAGGGAACCCTTTCATTTCCCTTCTCACTACATTATGAGCTTATTTAATTGAAAGATTCTTATTGGGGGGTTCCAAATACCTCCAAGTGGCCGCTCCCAATTTTTCCACTTTTGAATAGGCATCAGCGAGTGCTGTGAAAAACATAAACATGCTGTGAGTTAGCTTCAAAAAATGAAACTGAGGATTATTGATCTCCTTGCTCATTAATCTTGTCAAAAATGATTCCCCATTCCTAGCAACAAATTGAGTAGTGAGCTTTATGATGTTAAGTTCTTCCCCTGTAATTCCTTTGAGTGGTCATACTGGTATTGTTCTACCTCAAGTGGCTCAAGAACTTTATGTGCAGGCTTTAATTGAGAAATGAGTTCAACTTGAGCTGATTCAGAAGCAGAAGGTGCAGGTGCAGTAGTGGGGCTCGACTCAGGGGTAGCTACTTCTGCTGGCTGAGGTGTCTGCTGGACAGAACCTTGATTCTATGTACAGGACTTAGATAACTTATGTTGATAGTATGCATGGTATGGATCGGAGGGGTTTAAGAAATTGAACTTTACATTGTTAACATTGTTTGCAATAATCCTTCGCTTAAACTCAGGTCCATTCTTGGCAACGAATTGGGCAGTTTTATCTATAATACTTTTGATGTCAGGCAGAGGATGTATGATTTCAATTGTCTTGGTGTAGGTCACAACTGAAGTATGAGCCGAGTTAGCCTTGTTATTCTCTAACGTTCCCTCTTTTAGCTCCCATACTTGTCAATTTCAAATTCACATACCTCATCTTCTCTCTCATTGTTCTTATCATTCCTTTGATCGATATTGGTCTCAGGCTCGTAAGGTTTGACAAGGAACAATGTGGACATCTTAAAGCTAGCAAGTCTAACAATATATTAACTGATTAACCTGTGTTAATGCTACTGTTCCTCTACATATGTAGAGTGCATTATCAACAACTTTAAAGTGATACAAACACCATGCCTTCCAGTAATTCACTCAGATTCCTTTCTTTTTAACTTCGTAAACTCTGAAGACCCTCCTTCTTTCCCCATTTAATTCATGATGTCTGAAAAGCGAAAATTTATTCCCTTAGCAGTGCCAGACGCCAGCAGAATTGATCTTATGCTGAGAGAAGAAATAATATTTTCCGATGAAAAGGGAATCGCCCATGGGAGTGTTCTAGACCCACGTGAAAGAGGCCCAGCTAAAAACGAAGACGATGAGCAGTCTTTTGCTTGGGAGGATTTTCTTTTCCTCCACCATTGAAGGACAAGTAGTTAATTCAGGCAGACTTTAGTAAATCATTGCAAATAGACCTCTCTAACACTGCCATTACAAGTAGAATTGGGGACAATTTCAATGCTTTGCTTGGTGTTGATGACATGCTTTCAACACTTAATATTGGGCTAAAGCAAAGGCAAAAACAAAGATAGTAAGGAGAAGAAGTATGGCTACTGACCTGTATTTATGCGGCAGCTACAGCAACAACGCTTCAATACTTCGCATTGGTTCCCAAATTTTGATCTCACTTCTCCAAGCAAAACGGCAATGAAACTTTAGGAACGACCTGTAAAAAGGGGTGTTAATGGAGTATGAAGTGGGGTTAAAGCGAGATGAATAAAATTCAAGGAAGGAAGTTGACGAATGAGACAAAATACATGTATATCTAGAAAGAAGTTCCAGCTATTGCAAGCCGTGAGGAATGGCCATGGAATTGTCTGTTGTGGGGTTGGCGAAAGACAAGAAAAGAGAGTGAACATAAAAAAGGAGGAAGGTGGAAGTCGTCCTAAGCCTAGGATTTGCCTGCTTTTAGGTGACACAAAAGGAAAAAAGCAAAGGGACAGTTGTCAAACTTACAAATGGACTGGGGCTAAAAAAAATAAAAAACGGGACAAGCCAAATTTAATATTGGGCTTCAAGCCCATTAATTGAATGGATTTAAATCCTCGGGCTAAGGTGACAGGGCTCAAGGAGCCAAGCCCATAAATTATTGGGATGATTAAGGAAGACTTGGTATGGTAGGCTTGGAGTAGGGCCCGTTGGATCGGCCCATCCGATCCAACCTTTCTTGGTTTAGCTCACACTAGAATAATAAATAAAACCTTTACTTGGGCTTAAACCCATGAAAATAGCCCACTTAAGATCTATTAATAAGAGGCTTCAATCTCAACCATTAATGACCGTCATGATCTGACGGATGTGATTAATTACCCTTTCTTATAAATACCCTACTCACATCTTCATTTAAGGAGAAGAAACCCCCCCATTAATGTCATTACTCTATTGAAACTTTGCCTTAAGGATCAAACACTTAAATACTTGAAGAATACCACCTCATTCTTCATTAATCTTAGAGTTTGATGCCATCATGCTCCTTCACCTATCACCATATATGATAGAGCCTTATTAAGATTGCCTACTCCTTCTCCTTACGCTTCTCTCCTGATCATCCTATGCGAGTTACTCAAGTCTTTTCCCTGGTCACGTGTAGCGCAACTCCACACGCGGCGTGCACGTGGCACTTGCATCTATACCCAACATCCCCACAATCTCTCTGAGATTTCAAAACTTTTTAATTCTCCCAAATATTACTTTCAAGGACTTTTGGGATCATTTTACTTAGGAATAGAGAATTTTGTAGATAGCAACCAATTGGCATACCTTACATTGACTCCCAATATTCACTCATTCTAATAATAGAATATCACCAAAGGATTTCCTCAAGATTGTTCTTGCTTCTTTTTTTTTCCTTTTTTTTTTCTTTACTTTTTCTTCTTTTTTTTTTTTCATGATTGAAAACTTTTCTGATGAGTCTTAAGTCCGTACCATGCTAACATCTTGATTTTGCTTTTGTCGTCACCAAGTCTCAATTTCTACCTCTCTATGATTCTTGAAAAATAAATATCTTTTTGAAAAAACTAGATTAAATCATTAAGAACATTCAATTTCAATTTATTTGGTGAATTAAATTCATTGGTAAGTATTTGGTATTTAAGTGTATGAGGCTAAGAAACATGATAGACAAGGATTTATTGGTGAAGTGTTTGTCAGTCCATGACCATCTGAATTCAAGAATATTCATAGATATTAACTTTACTTATAAATGAAAAAAGATTAACTACAAACAATTCTAAAGAAAAAAATTGGAATCTTTATTGAACTTAGTTTTCATAGACCATCCATTTCTGTCAACACTAATGCACCTCCCGATAATATCCTTTTTACCACATAAAGACCTTCATAATTCAGAGCAAACTTACCCTTAGGGTCTTTTACATTTGGCAATACTTTCTTCAACATTAAGTCTCCTTCCTTAAAGTACCTCGGGTGTACTTTCTTATTAAAAGGTTGAATCATCTGCTGTCGGTAGCACTGACCATAACATATCATTGTAAGCTTCCTCTCACCTAAGAGGTTAAGATGCTTCATTTGTTTCTTTACCCATTTTGCTTCATTGAGTTGAGTTTCTACCAACAATAGGAATAAAGGTATTTTTACTTCTACCGATAGTATCACTTCAGTTCCATATACCAATGAATAAGGTGTTGCACCTGTAAAGGGAAGCATCTCATGCCAGTTTTCATAAGTGATCGCTATCTTCTCAATAATTCTCTCGATATTCTTATTAGCGGCTTCAACTGTCCTATTCATTTGAAGTCTATATGGAGCTAAGTTTTTATGATTGATTTTAAACTGGTTGCACACTTCGACCATCAACTTGTTGTTCAAATTTAACCCATTATCTGTAATAATAGACTTGGGTGCATTGTATCTTGCAATGATGTCTCTTTTCAAGCATTTGACTATCACTCCTTTGGTCACTGTAGCATATGATACTGCTTTTACCCACTTAGTAAAGTAATCAATCACGACTAGAATGAATCTGTGCCCATTTGAAGCTGTTGGTAAAATTGGACCGATTATATCCATTCCCTACATTGAGAAAGGCTAATGAGTTGACAACATATGTAATTTTTAGGATAAAGTGTTGACTTTATTAGCATATACTTGAAATAGGTCATAGTGCCTCATGTACTTGATGCAATCTGATTCCATCGTCATTTAAAAATAACCTATCCTCATAATTTTCCTAGCTAACATATATCCATTCATACGAGGACTATAGACTCCTTCATACACATGTTTCATTAATTTCTCGACTTCTTTTTCATCTACACATCTTGGCAATGTTGCATCTAGTGATCTTTTGTACAATGTAGCTCCACTTAATAGGAAATGAGCAGCCAATCTCTTTAAGGTTTTTCTATCTTTTCTATTAGCTTCATTAGGGAACTCACCCTTTTGAAGTAACTTTTTGATATCATAATACTAGGGCTTCTTTAGTTCTTTCTCTTCAACTATCAAACAAAAAGTCGGTCTTTCCTTTACCTTAATCTTCAAGGGTTGAATTTCTTTCTCATCCATAACTTTCACCATCGATGCTAATGTGGTGAGTGCATCAGTAAATTAATTTTAGGTTCTTAGAATGTAAGTGAATGAAATTTCTTAGAATCTTTCAATCAACCTTCATAAATGCTTATGATAAGGTATTAACCTCTCGTCTTTTGTTTTGTATTCTCTTAGGATCTAAAGAATTATAAGAGAGGAATCTCCATCTACTTCAAGCTTTTGTATTCCCATGTCTAGTGCCATTTTGAGCCCCAAAATGCAGGCTTCTTATTTTGCTATGTTGTTTGTTTATGTAAATGCTAACCTTGTTACCATAGGGAAATGATTACCCTTAGGTGATAACAATATTGCTTCTATCCCATATCTAAACACATTGGCTACTCCATTAAAATACATTCTCCATTCCAATTTCTAACCACTCAATTCATTTTCCACCATCACATTTTCATTAGGAAACTAAGCTTTTGAACCATCATTTTCATCTTCTAGTGGGTATTTTGCCAATTAATCACCTACTACTTACCCTTTGATTGAACTTTAACTTACGTATTTATATCAAACTCAGATAGCAACATTTGCCATTTCGATATTCTCCTAATCAATGCCGGCTTTTTTGCTAAATACCTCTACGAGTCATGTTTTGTCAACAACTCCATTGAATAATAAAAAGTATATTACTTGAGCCTATACATCACCCATACTAAGGTACAACAAGTTCTTTCCACCTTTGAGTATTTCTATTAACCTATACTAAGGCATAACAAGTAGTATATAGGATGCTTTTTTCTACCTATTTCATCTTTTTGCCTTCGCACACATCCTATCGATGCAGGAAGGATTGTCAAATAAAGAATTAATGGCCTTCCTAGCGTAGGAGTGACTAGCATTAGAGGATTCATGAGATACTCCTTGATTTTAGCAAATGCTTGCTCACACTCGTTGTCCCATTCTATCGCTGCATTCTTCCTCAAGAATTGGAATAATGGCTTGCATTTATCGATTGCAATAAAAACCGATTAATATAATTCAATCTCCCCAATAGTCCCCAAACTTCTTTTATAGTTTTTAGTGCAGGCGTGTTTACAATTGCCTTAACTTTGTTTGGGTCCACTTCAATTCCTTTTCTATTGACTACAAAACCTAACAATTTGCTCAAGGTTACTCCAAAGGTGCACTTTTTTGGATTCAGCTTCAGTTGAAACTTTCTCAACTGCTCAAATAGTTTATGCAAAACATCAACATAATTCTTATCCTCTTTAGATTTGGCGATCATATCATTTACATAAACTTCAATTTCTTAATGCATCATGTCATGAAATAGAGCTACCATAGCAAACTAATAAGTTGCCCCATGTTCTTTAGCTTAAAAGGCATTACGTGATAACAAAACGTTCCTCAAGTTGTAATGAAGGTGGTTTTGATTTTCTCTTCTTCTACCATCTTGATTTGATTATATCTTGAGAAACCTTCCATAAATGAGAAAAGATGATTTTCGGTCATATTGTCCACCAATACGTTAATGTGTGGTGAAAGAAAGTTATCTTTCGATGTTGCCTAGTTTAAAGTTATCCTACGGTGTCACCTAGTTTAAATCATGGAAGTTTACACATATACTAACTTTCCCATTTTTCTTCAGTACTAGCACTACATTGGCTACTCATTCGGGATAATTCAATAATTCGATGAACTCGACTTCTAGTAATTTCTTTACTTCTTTTTTTTATTTTAAAGAGTATATTTGGAGTCCTTCTTTTCTATTTTATTTTTTTTTTGAAGCCTAAACTACTATCGAGCTTGGTTTTCTCTCTCTTGGTTCTTTTATAAATTAAGTTTTCTTTAAACTAATCAGTATTAAATCTTACCTGTTTAATACTAACCTTTGACTAAAGTTTAAGTAAAAACCGGTTCTTTTGTATTTTGAAAAATGCTTTGGAGTCGCCACTCATCCAAGGTCGAGAAGAAGAGTTAAGTTATAAGTAATTGGATGGATTGGTTATAAATTAGCCACTGGTCTTTTAACAAAAATCGATTTAAAAAAAATGGTTATAAAACAAGAAATTTGGATTCAGGGGTTATGATCTTTAAACCCTTATAGATACCATTAATTCTCTAACTTTAACCATAATGTTAAAAATCACCTTTCAATTCTAAAAGAACAAAACTCAATTATTAGTTACTCTAATTGGATAACTTAAGTAATTTAAACTAAAAAAATGAAAATTAGGTTTTTTTATTTTTATTGTTACCCCATAGGTACCTTTGTACACGTTATTTGAGATCAAATGTACGTGGTTCTTTTTTTTTTTTTTTTTTATAAAACTTTAGTGAGTTGGTTGATTTTAGTTTTGAAAAAGGTTGAGTTTATGTTTTTACCCGGTTCGGTTTATTTAAGGAAATTTTCTTAAACGGTCCTAATTAGTGTTTTATTTTTGAAAACTCTAAAATAGTTCTAATTTGGGAAAAAGTTCATTTTATTTATTTATTTATTTTTGGAAAACTCAATTTTTTAAAGTGCCAAAATTATTTTTATTCACTAACCTATTTATTTATTTTTATTTATTATATTATCTTATTTATTTTATTACTTATTCTTTCTATTTCTATTAAACTAAAAAATAAATAAATAAATTGCTTCTTTTTTTCTTTTTCTTCTTTTTTTTTTCTTTTCTTCCTTTTTTCTCTCTCTCTATTTTTTTTTTACAAGTACATGAATAAAAAGATAAAATTAAAAAATGAAAAAATACAAAAATAAAAATCTAGATCGAGTCAGGCTCGAGTCAACTTGAGTTAGCTTATATCGGCTTGGATGGCTTAGTTGGCTCGAAAGGCTCGGTTAGCTTCGGTCAGCTCGTACGGCCTAGATCATCTTGAGAAGTTGAATTGAAGTGTCTTACCTGAGTTTTTTGGACGCGAGGATTCTGATGGTGGTGGTGGTTTTTGTTGAAAACTGCCGTAGAGGTGGCTATCCCAGAGAGAGAAAGAGATCAGGCTAGAGAGAGAAAGCTTTGATTTGTTTACCTAGAGCAATTCTAAGCTTGTGTTATGTCCTCTTGTGTGTTTCTTAACCCTTATTTATGCTAATCAAGACTTGAATAAGCTTGGAAAAGCCATTAATGGAGAAATTGACCATGAACAGGGATGTTGGCTTTTTTTATTTTTTGTTTTGTCTCATTTTTGGAGTTGATTTAATACCGAATTTTGACTAAATTTGGATTAAAATGGGTCTTAATTCAAAGCTTGTTAAGTGTACTACACGATTTTATCATTAATTTGGTGAAATCGTGTAATAAATGGGGTAAAAAGTGATCCCAAACTAAGCATGCATGAAAGGAAATTGCTGGAAAATTGATCATGAAATTTGGAAGAAGGAGAAAAGAGGGGGCGCTGGTCATGTACAAGGCACGTGCTACGCACCCTACGTGTACGTACATTGCATTCGCACATCTATAAATTAAATGTGGTGCGGTATGTATACTCTATCCCTACCCTCTTGTAATGTATGCAGGGCTTGGGCCGTACTTGATCTAAATTAAACGGACTAGGTTTACCTAGCTCCTCCTTTTTTCTTATATATAAATTATATAAATTTATTTACTTCAAAAATAAATAAATAAAGTAAGAATCCTAGCACTCCTTAAAAACTTTTCTTTGCTTCTTTCTTTTTTTTAATTATATTTTTCTTATTGTTTCTTTTATTATTATTTAGTTTTTTTTTTCTTATTTTTTTTTGTATTTTCACTAAATTTCTTTTTTCTTTTTGCTTTTTTCTAAATTTACTATTTTTTTCTTTTCTTGAATTTTCTACCCCCTTCTTTTTTCTTTTTTTTTATATATTTTTCTTAAATCTCTTATTTTTTAAATTTTTTGGTTTTCTTTAATTTTCCATTTTTTTGTATTTAACTTATTCTAAAAATTGTGAAAAAATAAAAAGGGAGGCAAAAATGTGGTGTTTACAATCGCCTAAGCTTTTGCCTTTTCGATTTAATATCTTCTCGTATCGGTAACTTGTGAACTACGATTGATGAATCCAAACCTAGCATATCCTCATAATACTAGGCAAATATGTCAAAGTATTCTGATAACAAACATGACGACTCTTGTTTCTAATCATCTGCTAGATTGCCCCTAATTTTTAAGTTTCGTGAATTCTCTTATGTTCTTAAATTAATCACAACCATCGGTTCATCAATAATCACCCTACCTTATTAAAATCGACACCAACTCTCTTATATTTCACTTGGAGTCTCAATATCATCTTTGATGTCTAACTTAGTAGGGTTGAAGGTAATATTAGTACTTTCATCGTTTACATGCACAAGATTCCATTATGTTTATCATTTTTATCAAATTTGAAGAGTAAAGAAAAAAAAAAAAGAAAAAGGGTAACGAATAAATAACAAGAAAGAATTGATAGAAAGAAAGGAACTAATTTTATTGAATGAATTTAAATTGTCTGAAAGAAAAGGGCCTAACTAATTAGACTAATTACGAAATTGAATTCTCCTAATTGATTTAATATTGCTTTCTAAAGAGACCTATTAACAAGAACAGAAAACCAATTGCATAAGGAAACTGAGACGCTGCTATCTTTCTTCTCGTTCGGACTGATGTTGCATTGTTGAGCTAAAGCTTTAGATAAACTAGCTACTTTAGGGTCTTGAACACAAGTTGGTACTGGGAACGTTTAACGGATGTCTGGAAAGTCCATGTAAGCATGGTACAGGTGATCTCCTCTCTTACCTCCGGTTTTGGCCTTTATTTCTTGGATTTTTTCTTCAGTGGGTTCATATTCGAGCCCAAATGTTCCAATTTGCTACTTAGGTTGTTTCGAGCAACCCTGTGCCCCTTAGCTTGATACTTCAATCATGATGACCTCATAAAAAATCTATAATCCTGGTTCTTGCAATCTTGGTTTTTATTGAATGAATTTAAATTGTCTAAAAGAAAAGGGCCTAACTAATTGGACTAATTACGAAATTGAATGCTCTTAATTGATTTAATATTGCTTTCTAAAGAGACCTATTAACAAGAACGGAAAACCAATTGCATAAGGAAACTGGGATGACGATAACTTTCTTCTCGTTTGGACTGATGCTGCATTGCTGAGCTAAAGCCTTAGATAAACTGGCTACTTTGGGTTCTTGAACACAAGTTGGTACTGGGAACATCTAACGGATGTCTGGAAAGTCCATGTAAGCATGGTAGAGGTGATCTTCTCTCTTACCTCTAGTTTTGGCCTTCATTTCTTGGATTTCTTCTTTAGTGGGTTCATATCCGAGCCCAAATGTTCCAATTTGCTACTTAAGTTGTTTCGAGTGACCCTGTGCCCCTTGGCTTAACACTTCAATCATGCTGACCTCATAAAAAATTTGCAATCCTGGTTCCTCCAATTCTTCATTCCCAATATACGGAAAAGTCGTCTTTTTGTAGATCTCATAATCTTACTCCCTAAGAATGGTAACCATCTACTCATTGGCTATGAATTTCACTTTCTAATGTAGACTAAACGGAATTGTCCGTACTGAGTGAATCTATGACCTTTCCAATAGAAGATTGAATGTTCAAGGTATATTCAGGACTTGAAATGGGATAGTAGACATTTGTGGACCAATCTCGACTATAGCCTAATTTCTATACGTATCTCCCTCTTTAATCCATCAAAAGCACTTAATGAAATTGAACTAGGCTTTATCTCAATTGAATCTACTCAAAGTAAATTTAGTGTTGCCAGTAGACACACATTTAATGAAGACCCATTCTCTATCAGTACTCAAGAAACCACTTTCCCTATATACTTAACCACTATGAAAAGGGGCTTTGTGTGTCAGTCTTCTTCTTTGCCTAGCTCATTTAGTGAGAATGAAATCTAATCCATTGCAAATATCGAATTAACCACCAATCTTAACTTTTTAGTGGAAATTCCTTCAGGTACTTTGACATCTTTCAGAATTTTGATTAAAGCTTCCCGGTGAGTATCTGATAATAATAGTAAGCCCATTAGCAAGATCTGGGCTAGTACTTTAGCTAATTGATCCATAATCTTATATTCACTAGCTTTTACTATCTTCTCGATAACATTCTAATATTTTTAATTTGTATCATCAAAGATCTTTCGAGAAGCCTCTTCTACAATAGTCTTCCTCTTGGCCTCTTCGTTCTGGTCATAGACTCATCTCGAGTGTATAAGCCTACCAACTGTAGGTAGTGAGGACCTGGTTGTCTAATTCACCGTTTGTTAATCTAAAGTAGCTGCTTTGTAATTTTCTAGAGCTATCAGAACATTAAAAGCTATTTTCTTAGGCTTACCCAATTCTTCAACCTTCTTAGTCTTCTTGTGGTACGACCAATGGTTTAGGTCTACCTCCAATCATGCTAACCATCTCAGCTGTCTTCTTGGCTTTTGCAATAAGCATGTCTTCTTCCTTAAATTCAAAACCCCATCCAATGGGTGGTTCATCAACATATATTGAGGGTAAACTAGCGTAAGCAACTAAATACTCAAACTTTCCTGATGGCTCTCCTAGGGTATCGACCGTCGAATCTTTAGCTTCATACCTTTCTCTAAGCTCCTTCTGAGTGCATCTCTTTCTTGGTTTTAGAATTGTCATAGCCATGATGTCATCTTTCTTTATCTTCCTATCCTTTAGCAATTGATATATTGCTAGTCTAATCCAGGTTCTATCTCTAAGATTCATATTTTGTAAGGGTTTAGCCTACCTCAAATTTCAAGCTACCTCTTCAATAATGATGGGGAGACTATCTAAATCAACTTCTGGTTTAGACACTTCATCGATGATCATGTTAATTGAGCATCCATGATTTGGCAGAGGATTGTTACCTATGTTGGGAGCGGGAATCTAAATAAAATCCAATTGAACCAACTTAGCATTAATAAGATCCTAGATCTTATGTTTGAGTCTCCAGCACTAGTCCATAGAATGCCCCACTTGCCTCAAATGATAATCATAACAGAGGGGTTATAGTCTTTAGGTCTTTGTCCCTCCTTCGGTATTTCAAACGTCAAGAGATTATCCTTCCTTAATTGAGCAAGAACTTGGCTTAAAGGAACGGGTATATGAGTAAACTGTCTCCTTCGTGGGCGGTTATTCTGATTTGGATTTGGCGGGGGATTTAATCCTCCTATCATGGCTATCATGGCTGTAAGCTTGATAAGGTTACCGGTATTGACAACGCTTACAGTAGCTTCTTTGGTTTTATTAGAAAATCTCACCAGAGGTGTCTTCTTCTTAGCTGCTTCAGGATTAAGAAGCCTTTTAGTAGCAATAGCTTCCTCAACTCGCTACCTTAAGGCCACAATTTCTATAAAGTTAGAAGTAGGGTAACTTACCATATGTTAATAGTACGGGCTTCCAATAGTATTGATAAAGGCAAAAGTCAAATCTTTTTCTATTAAGGGTAAAGTTACCTTAACTGCCATGCCTATCCATCTTTGGGCATATTCCTTAAAGCTTTCATTAGCCTTCTTTCACAAATTATTCAAATCCTACATGAATGGGCTTACCTTGATATTGAACTTATATTGGTTGTAGAAAGCTTAAGCTAACTTATATGAAGTATTGATCTTGTTCAAGTCCAGTTTGGCATACCAAGTTAAGGAGAGCCTAGTTAAGCTATCTCAAAAGTTTTGCACCATCACTTCGTCATACTTCATGTATTTTCCCTTCTTTCTGATGTACAGCCTAGTGTGAAGCTCTGAGCAACCAATTCCATTGTATTTCTCTAATTCCAGAATTTTAAACCTTTTTGGGAAATCATCATCTTCATATGTTGGCAAATTGATCATTCTCATTTGCTTAAGCCCATTAACCATTTCCAGGGTTTTCATCTTCTTGGTCAACTTTTGTATAAACTTCCTTTTCATCTCTCGGTGTTTTTTCTTAATCTCCTTACTCCATGTCTTAATGTTGGGAACTGATTCTACATCTTCCAATTTAGGGGGAGGGGTCACTTTTGCATTTTAATTTGAGTTGACTTGAGATCTTTGTCTATCATTGAGAATTCTGATAGGTCTAGTAAGAGCCTAGATTTGTTTGGCCGTCTTGTTAATGTTTTCTTCTAAGGTTGCAACATTTGGGTCGGGCTCGATTTGACTAATGTTTCCTATACCCTGAGTTAACATTCTTACCTTAGAAGAAGTGAATATCAGGCTCTTAGTTGAGTTTGCTCGCTTGGGCACTATCTTCAAAATACTAAACGAAAACCTAAGTTTTAGACATCTTTGTGAACTAAAATTTTTTTATTGTCTTTTTCATTTTTTTTTTCATTTTCTTATTACTTGTTTGATTTTTTTTTATTTTTTCTTTATTATTTTATTTAAAAGGAAACTATTAAGAAAAAAAAATGACCAAAAGACTACGTAATCAATAAAGGTTTTCATTTCATGGAGCTGGAAATTTATTAATAAACATAAAATCTAGCCTATACAATAAACTAAAAGAGGAGAAAAAAAACTTCTAACTAATCTCCCTAAAAACTCAAATCCTATATCTCTAAGAGTCGACGGATTTGGCTAAGATGGGCTTCATCAACTTCTCTAATAAGCCTTCAGACCGTAACATCTCTTTCTCGAATCTTACTCCTCAAGAATTGATTTTCTTCCAGCAATCTCTCATTCTCCATCATTAATTCTTCAATGATTCTTTTACATTCTTGAAATTGGGCTTCCACTATGGCTCGAATGGTATCTAGGTAGGCTTGCTCAGTAGGTTAAAGATATTCTAGCTTTAGCTCATATCTAAATACGTCTGGAGCTTCATATCGTATCTTTCTAGTCTTCTCCAATTGATCATAGATAAATTGCTTAGTAGCTCGATATTCTTCGACTCTGTCCCTTAAAGTTCCTATGTTGACTATCTTCTTGACTTCCCTTCATTCCCATAGCTTTACAAGTTCTACTAGTCATTGAATCAAAGTAGCAGTGGGTAAACAAGGATCTTGATAATCCAATGCGACATCGTCTAACGAATCTCTATAGGCTATCTCTTGAAGGGGACCCAGCTACCTAGTGACATAAGTAGGGAAATACCTTGTACAACCTATAATACTAATAAGAGGGACCGTTGCATAATTGACACACCCTAAGATGGCTCAAGTGTAGTTACTCTACTTAGGTGTCCACATAAAATCTACTGGCTACATTTTGCTTATAACTGATACCCATCCTTTAAATTGAGCTTCTTTTAGTACCTTAAGGTAACGGGTAAAGTCATCTATCAGATATATGTTTTCAGTCAGGGACACTCTGAGAAGGTTCCCTCTATACCCTTGTGTGTGACTGAGAAACCATGCAATAAGAATTGAAAGGTTAGTTATGAAGTACCCATGCCCTTGCTTCCTTAAATGGGTGAGTATCCTAAATTGCTCTACCAATAACGTCGGTATATAGGATTTACCAACTAAGAATTAGGTTATTAGCTCAGTTACCTATAATGGACTTTGTCGTATTTAACGGGAAACAACACTGCCCTAAATATTGCTACAATAAAGGCTTTTACCCTCTTCTTGGCCTACAATTCATATCCCCCACAAAAGATCTGACGATATTTCTGATAAGTGCCCAAGCTTGAAAACCATTCTACTAGTCTTAAGATGCTGAGACACTTCTTGCCCTTTGAAAATAAGAATGGTGCTAGGGCTGCCTTTTTGGACTCCTAGTAAGGTCATGAAGGCTTTCTCTAGTTGGATTATGAGATTTGAGATGGTTATGCTTGCTTCGAGAGAAGGAGCACTAAGTAATTGCGAGTATTCTTTTAAAGTGGGCATCAACACATGTGAGTCAAACTTAAAAGCTGTAGATTTTGGATTCCAATTATAGATAAGGGCTTGAATTGGAGGCTAGTGGAGCTAGACCCGCATAAGGGATATGATTGGCCTAACCTTCTTGCAAATGTGATCTTGGTTAGTGGGCAGAAGTTGATTCAACCAATCTTTTGGAATAGACTCGGGGAAAGAGTACTTATCCAAATGGACCTCATGGATGGGCTCGGGATTAACACTACCCTGACTTTCTATACCTATATTACATAAAACATGAAATGATGCAATTATTTACAACGAGACCATTAAATTTACAATAAAGTTGGATATGATATTAATTATTTTGCAGTTTTTTCAATTTTTTTTAGACATTACGTAGCCTTTTACTCACTAAGAGACGATTAAAAATGAAACACATATAATAGAAGAAATAAAATAATCACATAAAAATGAGCATAAAAAAAAAAGAAGTCAAATAGATAAAAAAGAAAATGTAGTATGCTACGTACGCATGTAATGTAATAAGGGCTAGTAATTATTAAGTTATAGGAATTATTATGAATCCGTGATTAAAGAGTACACTTATATATAAGTATATTCCAAAATAGGATTTAAAAAGAAATGAAGCTCGTGAATACATATAGAATTATTGATTTTAATTTCCGTTTTTTGAAAAAGAAAGCTGAACCGACAGTAGATTAATTAGGCTTTCCCTATAATTTAAAAATGACTACCTCTTTTTTTTTTTTTTCTTAAAAAAAATGATGTAAGAGGGTGGGGTCTACGGGTATCAAGCTTTGTAGCTTTAAGGATTTTTAAAGAAAAATCTAGTAGGCTACATTGAAGCTTGAATGGGCTCACCTATCACCGCCAAGCGAGGATAAAGACCTTAGTGACCTGAGACTTATATAACGACAGCTTGTCCTAAGTTCCTAAGGTGGCCTAAGTCCAACTACATCTAAGCATGTAAGTGTTTGTTAATAAATAAAACCCCCTTAAATCCCCAATAAGGGTTCATTGGGCTGGGTTTTTTCCTTAAGGCCTACATCATTATAAAACCAACTAGTACAACTATATTATAATATGTACATAAAAAAATGAAAAAAAAAGCCCATTTATTAATTTTTTTTACTTTTATATAGCTAACTCACTAACTATCCCCAATAAAGTCGCTAATTCTGTCGAGCCCTATTTTGTTTTCCTTAATTTATTTTATAATAAGCCTAGCCCACTTAATACAAAATACTAGACATTAAATTCAGGAAAAAAATTTTTCTTAAAAAAATTCTTAAAAAATATTAAAAAAAATAACCTAGAGTCGCCAACCAGTTAAATTGGTAAAAATGAAATTAGGGTGTCCGGATGAGAAAACCCTAATTTGGCTAATAGTTTGCGAATTTTCTAAAATATTATTTATTTTAAAAAATTAAACAAAAAAAATCTGAATTCAGGGGCCAACCTATTAAGATTAAGTCACTATGTAAAGATAAAAAAAAAAAACTAATGAGCTTTTCATTTTTTATAATTTTTCTAAAAATGCTAAAATATGTACAAATATGCAAAAATGTAGTTAAGATGAATTTTTAATATTTTTTATTACGAATTTTCAAGAAAAAGAAAAAAGTTCCTTTTTTATTTTTTATGATTGCCTTAAACGTGCCTACGTATCAGCTAGTTGAGATCAAAACAATGTAGTTCTTTTTAGAAAAAATTTAGCAGGTAGATTTTTTTATTTTTAAAAATCAAGTCAGATTTATGTTTATTTAACCATTTATTATTTAAAAAAAAACCTAAAAGATCTAATTTCACAAATCTAAGAAAACTTTAACTAACTAAATCTTTATTTGAAAACTCTAGTTAAGATTTTTTCTTATTTTTTTATTAAAAACCTTACTACGTGTCAAAATTGATCTTTTCTAAATCTTATATATAAGATGCAGTCAAGATACGTATCTTCTTCAAAGATATGGATTTCAAAGAAAAAGTATGCATTTTTTAGAAAAAATGCAATTTTTGGTTGAAAAAAACAATTTAATGAAATTATCAAAAAATTTAAATTATCTAATAATGTAGGAAATGATATGACAATTTGAAAATAACGAAAAACTTGCACTTAAAAAATAAATTAGTAAACATAATTAAACTAACTAATTAAATAAAATAATAATTTAACTTTTTCGTAGGCGGGTTGAGTCGTACATGATTTACGTATTTATGTTTATTGTCGTAATCGTCAATGGAATTGATTGTGCATGTGTGAATTGATTGTGCACGTCGCAGTAAATTGCATGTGTCATGCATTAGATTGCGTGTATGCGATAGTAGTGGATTACGTGTCAAATTGTGTATGTATGTTGTGTTTATCATTGGTGTAGTGCGTCGTGGATATTTGGTCATGTTTATGTATCGTATGTGTATCAGGGGCTATGTATTTGTCCTATGTCTAGTACATCATGCATGTTCGGTCGTATGTATGTCAGTAAGAGTGATGTGGTGTGTGCTGTATGTGCCGTGGGCGAGTGAAGCGTACGTAGGTAGTGTTAAGTGTGGCTAGAAGTGAACATGTAGCTGTATATGAGGGAGTGTCTAGGTGAGTGTGCATTCGAGTGAGTGATTAGGGTATAACGTATTCAGTCCGAATGGGGTGTAGTGTGCTATGTCATGGAGTATGTGTTAAGCAATGGAGTGTATGGTGTGTTGACTTCATATGTGGTGTGGTGTATATGGTGTGCTTAGTGAAATCAGTAAGTGTTTGGTAAGTACAGGTGAGGGTGGAGTTATTGTGTTGTGTGGTAGTGAGGGGAAAAAAAAAAGTGCTCGACGTTTGTGAATCTGCTAATGAATGTATGTATCATGAATATGTGTTTTTGTGTGTGAATTTGGAAAAGCATTTTAAACATCACCATCGACTCATTATTTATAATCCACACCATCGAATCTTTTGTATCTTTTTTAGATATAGATTTGATTTCAACTAACCCTAGATATGAAAGATATGACAACTAATTCTAAATATGGAAGATACGATTTAAATTCTTTAAAGATTCAACCTAGTTTTTAGAAACCCTATTTGAATTTGGGCTTTCTATTTTCTAGGCTCGATTCAGTCTAATTTAATTTAGCCTAATAATTCACTTAATAAATACTAAGTTTATTCTAGCTTAATATAAATTCGACAAAAAACTCACTTTATATCTGGCTGGACTAAAATATTTGAATGAAGCTCGATTCTTCAATAAGTTAAAATTTATTAAATTAAGTACTCACCATTATCTGATTCGATCCTAAATGACTCGACTCGACTTGATATGATTGCACTCGATATGATTGTCTTGTCACTTTATTTTTATTATTTTTTTAATTTTTGTTCTTTTGTTATTTATTATTATTTTTTATTTTTTAAAGTAGGCCCAATAAAAAAACTAAAATAAAATGGCAAAAATGAGGTATCTATAATAACAAATATGTGTAATTGCAATAACTTCACAAACATAATTATGAAAACATATGCAACATTTACAAATAATAATATACCTTCAATTGTAATAACTGAGGCCATGACCATTGGCCGGTTTTTAAATTGAAAGATTGATAGATTTGTCCTTGCCATAATCTATATTTCTATAAAGCATTAGTATTAAAAAAAAATGAATTAGATGTTGCAAACAAATAACTAAGACTTAATGATTGTCCTTAAAATATGTAACAATACATTTAAAAGAACAAAATCCATCATTCAAAGGACTCCATAGTACTTCCAAAATTCCCCAATAGTACACTTGATTATCTAAACATCTCCAAATCATTTTAATAGTCTTCTATATTCAAACAATATACCATAATAATGTTTTATGATAAAAAAAAGGGGAAAATAAAAGGTAAAACCAAAGGCCTCAATACACTTACTATTATTAAAATGAAAAAACATGTTTCCTTAAACAAACAAATAAAATTATATTATCTATCTAATTCACATCTCATCTACCTCCTCAAATAACTATGCACTTACAAAGAGGACATAACAGAGTTATTGAATGACATTAGAATTTAGGAAATATATAAAAGAAAATTTATGCACAAATAAAGAAATTTAAATATTACCTATTTCTCCATTCGATAACCAACTTTGACTACATATGAATACTTATATTATTTCTAAAGCTAGTCGACTTCTATGTAAGCTAATAACTCATCCACTAGTATTAAATGCATATTCAAATGCAATAATCAAAACATGAACAATTAATAAATCCTTAGCAATTGCTTTTAATGTAGGATATTTAATTCCATTTGTTTTCCATTAGTTTAGGATATTGAAATTCTTAGTCTAAGGCAACGTAAGCTCTTCTAAATAATGCTCCAACTCTAATTTTACTACTTAGCCATCACTAGTGGTATCGTTGTCCAAGAATTCCATGAATTTCTATTTTTTCATAAAATCACTAAAAGCATAACCACTACCAACTGAAGGAGCTAAACTACAACCAATATCTATGCTCTTATTATGACGAGATTTAGCCTTAGATTAGTATTCCTCAAGTAATTCATAATAAGTTTTCCTCACATTTTCTATCTCCATTGATGCACTCGCTCCATAAAAATTTTTTAACACAAAAATCATAGCCTTCATTTTAAACCTTAGATCCATAATAGTATATACAGCCATAATAATATGAACATTACCCCAATATTTCTCAAATTTTTCAAACATCTAATTGGCCATGATACCAATATTAACATCCAAAGAATCTTTCCACTTAAGTAAGGCCTCCCTAATTTCATATACCTTTTCAAAATAACAATTTGTAGTTAGATATTGTATACCAAAAAATAAATTAGTTACCTCATCAAAAATTGCAAACTTCTTGCAAACTTCCTTTGCCAAATCCCAATCATCATCCATTGGAAGACTTTTAAAATGTATGTCCATGCATTGAACCCTATAGAAAACTTCCTTATATTTTATTGCTGTAATAAGCATGTGATAAGTGGAATTTTAGTGTATTTTACGATCTAAGGAAAGCTTTCTATCATACATAATATCCAACTACTTACATCCCTCTTGGAATTTTTCTACTTGTGATGGTGTCATAGACTAAAATGTGACACTTTCATAGATTCTCTCAATTGCATTTTCAATTATAATAACGCCATCTTTCACAATTAAGTTCAAAATATGTGTGCAATAATGCATATAGAGTACCTTACCTCAAAGAATCAAGTCATGTCTTCGCAGCTTCATCATTATTGTTATGACCATCACATCATTTGTAGAACAATTGTTAACGGTGATTGTAGATAACTTCTTATCAAGACTCTATGCCATTAGTGCATCACATAAACTATCAGCAATTACTTCATTCATATAAGGAGTGGGAACATATGAAAAATTGCACAAAAATATAGATAATGTTAAAAGAAATGCAATATTTCAATTGATAAAACTAGAAAAAAAAAAAAACTAACAAATAAGCTTACTTCAATAAATAACTTTGAAGCCTCCAATAGTTATCAATAAAGTGAGTAGTAATGGTCATGTATCCCTTCCTTTGATTAGATGTCCACACATCTGTTATTATTATAACTCGAGAATTCAACCCTTTTAACAAGACTCTCAATTTCTCCTTTTCTATATTATATATACTCATAATTTCTTTCTTTGTGATGGTATAATTTATGTGTTGTATGAAGGGTTAAATACTCGTAACTTAATCTAAGAAACAATCATGAAATCGGATACTTATGGATAATGATCGCCTTCATAAGTTTTTTTCTCGAGTTTTCTTAATTAAATGACCAATTTTTGACACTCACACTATCAGTATTCCCATCCTTAGATTCTTTCTTCTCCGTTGCCCAAAGACATTGTCTTATGTCAAATTGTTTTCTTTTCTGCAAGCATCTTTTCAAATGGTTCGTAGATGATTTGTTCCATTGGCACTATTAGCTTTTAGTTTGGTGTTGTAGTGATTGCATATTGCAACGTCCACCCCATTGATTGTTTTCTTAACCATGTCATTCCATACAACTGAAGTTAACTTACACTTCCCTTGACCATCACTTTGGTTTTGATTGCTTGCTACTTCAGAAGTTGGCATACTACTTGTTTTTTTTTTTTTTTTTTTTTTATGCATTGAATCTAAATATTGGGAATTGAACTTCTACAACTTCATTATTATCCAAATTCATCTACACTTTATCTATATCCATATTCCTTACATTACATGAAAGAAATATAAATGAGCGAAGTTGATATAAAACAAATAATGGTGTTCATGTTTATTTACAAACGAAGAAAAAGTACCACACACTACTAGTAAATATAAGCTGTTCAAATAATTGGCTATTGCATGTAAATGTGAGCTGTTCAAATAACTCCAATAGATTGTTTTGAGAATGTTTTTGTGCTAGCTTGTGATAAAATCAATACAAACATAACATCATATGTAGTTTCTATCATGTTTTTAATTCATTATATAACAATAACAAAAATTAGAATATGATGATATCAATTAAGTGTTCTTATTTTGACTTGCTATCCATGAACTTATGTACTCTTATTCATCACATATATAACAATATATATATATTTATATATGATAGAAATAAATGGAGGGCTATACCTCTATACTTCTAACTCCTAAGATAGAAATTTCCTTTATAGGGAAAAAAAAAAGATAAACAAAACATAAGTTGAAGTGCTTTCGTACTGAGCACAAGTACATAATTAAATTACATGTGTATATCAAACATAATAAAACTAGATAAGGCTTTTACTAAAAACTAGTCTTCTTGAAAGGATATTTAAAACATGTAAAATGAAATGAAAAACTAGCTAGTACCCATTGATTATTTTTGTGCAATGGAATGGGGTAGGGTAATCCTCCATTGTCAAAACAAAAATAATATACATTACATGTACAATATATATATATATATATATATATATCTAATAATGCATATGGCTCTAATTTTCTCTATGTTTGCCTTGCTTTCTAAGATATTGTCATGGAACCTTCTAAGCCATCCAATTTGAAGTAAGAGAATCCAAAATCTTAATGCATACCTTTTAATACAACACATTGATTTTATCTAGAGAAAACTTTTAACATGAATGATGCAAACACTAAAAAATCCAAATCTAAAATAATCAATAGTATCAAAATTGGACATGAAAAGCTTGATATATTATTAACATAGTCTAAAAATTGAAACAAGAGAATCATAAACTAACCTATTTTAGTCCTTCTTGGCGACTTCGTGGAGCATTGTGTAAGACTTTAGAGCTGTTTAGCGAAAGTTTCGACAATATAGTGGTTGGGGAAAATAAGAGTTGAAGGAAGGTTAATGGTGACAAGGGTTTTTAGTTTCTATGGTTATTTGCCAAAAGAGTAAAGTAAAGAAGACAGAAGGGTAAAGTCATTTGAAAAAAGAAAATAAAAAAATGCAGGGACTCATAGAGAAAGATACTAGTTAGGAGAGGGGCTCGATGTAGTTGATGACTATTGACTCGTGACTCTCTGGGCATAACATGTGGATAAGTGATTGTGAATCACCATCATAATTTACGTTGATGAAAGACTAGACACATGGGCATTCTTGTTTTTCTTTTTAGCAATAATAATCAAATCAATATTTATATTATTATTTATTTATTTTTCTTGGGTCGGATTTTTCGTTAAGTTTTTTTTTTTAAATCCCATAACTCAACCCTAATTGCTATCGAGTTCCAAATCACTTTTCATAACCTATCCTTAAACCCTACAGGGTGAAACACTATAGGGTGTTTAACGGTTCGGATACCCTATTATGACCCACCCGGTTACATCGCTATTAGTAAGCTTCTTTTGAACAATTTCATGTAAGTCATTTACCTTTTCCCCTATTTCATTCATTTTCTTACTTAACTTAGACATTAGAGTAACAATACCAGAGTCACCTTGATGCCCTCATAGTCAACTTTTCTTCTTTTGCAATGTTACCATTCACCAAGTGTTCAAGAATTTCATAGTACTGAATTTTACCATCAATAAAAGGTACTTGCTCAAATTTGATTACATATACTGTCGGCTTTAGGCCCTTTATGTATGCATGTCATCTTCCAAAAATATCAATCAATTCAAGATTTTGAGAGGGATCTTGATCTTCACTTTCCATTTCAGGTTCAACCTCTCTAATCTCCTCATATTTTAGGCTTGGATGAATAATATATTATCAAATGTCTACATGAAGTAGTGCTTAGTAAAAGGAATAAGGTACACAATTCATTCCCCTTAAGTTCCTACTTTGTTTCACTAAACTCTACTTCTTTTTTTTGGTTGTTTAGATCCTCTTTTTCCTCTAGTAAAGCCTCTTTTTCTACCTCCCACTCAACCCTCATTTTATTTAACTCCTTAAGTTCTAACGGTATGGTACTTTTTCCTTAACTCTTTAAGAGGAACTTTAAATGTCTTGCTTCATAGAGTACCTAAGTCATGGCATTTTACTATATATTATATAAAGATTGTGGATCGATACTCTTTAATATGATACACTAGGCTCCTACAACTATTAGTTACATAAGAGTCGTGCCAAATAAGGAAACATCATAGCAGCTATTAATAATATTAATTATCACACATCATAATAGTTCTAAAGGTGACACAAGAATATAGTTCGCAAAATACAAATAGTCTAATAGGTGTATTGGCAATAGTAGTCTTATATGGCTACTAAATATCAATTACGAACATATCAAAATATTAAAAACAATAACGAAATGAATGTCTAGCTACTATATCCATTTCACTCGAGCTCTCAACTTCCCATAAATCTTCCCACATCTTGAATACTAATCTCGAGCACACCATAACACAAGACAACAAAAATGTCCTTCTGTACAATTGAAATATATGGGGTTGTAAACTACATAAGCTTAGTGTGATATCTGTCTTACTATATTGACAAGCAAGTTATTAAACAATTAATGACAAACATACAAATATGTGAGTAAGTAGTATAACAAGCAAATATATGCAAGTGATTAGGTGTTACATACAACTACGATTTAATGCCCTCTAAAGTCAAGGTTAAAGAATTCTTTGGCACTAATCAAATCCAAGTTCGATACATGGGCTTCAAATAATATATGAAAGTCTACATTTCATATCCCATCATTATTAAAATCCATTTATCTAGAAAATCCTGAAGCCTTATGTATAGATGTGAGTAGACTCTCATAGTTTACACTTATCATTAAGCTAAGGTCCTAAGACATGACCCTTAGCTAAGTGGTTAGTGTCTTTGGCACCTAGTGAGCCCATTGGCCAAGGTAAGGCTATGTTGCACATGTACACCATATAAAGGACACATTAATTCAATATATAATGTAACAACCCATGCAAGACCCTTTTTTACCTTTGTGTAATGGGATGACCTATATAATAATGCAATGTTGTGGTTTTCCAAATCTAATTAATTTTAAATAAGTAAGATATAATTAAGTGCAATTAATAAGCTATCAACTAATATCACAAACAATTAAGTCCTTATAGTTATCTATCATGCAACAAATATCTACTCATCATAATTATCAATGTCTTGTACAACAAACAACCAATATTCAATCACATGTATAACCAAAACCATAAACATAATTCAGTTTAAATATATATATATATATATTAACTACACTAGCTCCAAGCACAAATAAATATAAAGTTATTGGGAATACTCACTCAAGCATATTCAAATCAGTAATTGTAGTAATCAATTAGAAGGTTGGCATCCTAATTGGGTCCCTTAATAAATAAAATAATACAAAAATATAGTAAGTACTTAATTATAAGGCTAAACCACCGAAATAACTAGCTAACTTAGTTTCTTACCGATTTCACTTAATTCTTAAATCTAGTATAACTTTTTCATTTTAACTCTAATTTTTATGTTCATAATTATTTTTCATCGGTTTCAAATGTAATTTTTTATGATGGGGTTTGTTTTGAGATGTAGGGCCTACATTTTTAGAAGTAGGCTTGACCAATTTTAAAATTCCTACAATTTGGGCTTTGATGATTCATATTTATTATTTATTGGTTTTTCTTGTAATTTCTCCTACTTGGGGCTCAAATAAAATAATATTGGGCCTTAATTTTATGTGGAGTAAGCTTTTATAAGTATATTCCTATTTGGCCCAACTTTTATCTTAGGGTTTCTGATGGGCCATCTTATGCTCATTCTTCACTTATATTTCAATAAGTTTTTTCCTTAAATGGGCCTAAAATATTTTATTGAATTTTTGTTTTTACTAGTCTTATACTTCATTAGCCAAAACATGTAATTCTTTAAGTCCAATAGGCTTTTTTTTTTTTTATTTATCCATGTAACTCCTAATGGACTTAATCGATTTGTACATTTAAGCCCATAATTTAATTGAATGAAATTTTTGGACTCATTTTCTCTTGCAACCAAATCTGGCTGTAAGCCATTGTTAGGCTTCTAATTCCATTTTCTAATTTATTTTCACTAACTTGCTAATTTATGCCTAAATTATTAATCAACCTAATCAACTATAATGTAATCAACCTAAATTAATATTAACTAGATATCACATTTTGGCTATATTTGGGGTTTAGATTGATCTTCTTCCAAATTTCACTTGATAAATCACATTTTCGTGAAATATAATGTGATGATTATGTTAGTATTTCCAAGTAAAAAAAAAAAAAAACAAAATCAAAATAACCTTAGGTTTTCTACTACAAAGTATCGACATATATATATATATTCATTTTCTTATTAAAGCTTGTAAAGAAAACATTTGCATTACGAAGAAACTAATATATTGTACCATAAGGTAGTGTTCCAAAATTTTTTTTTAAGGTAACTCTAGGAATCTTCTTGTTTTATTTTGACCAAGGTATAGATGTATATGCTTTTACATTTCTTGTTACAAATACTAGGAAATACAAATATACCTATTGCAATTACATGTTAAAGAAAGAAATCCTAGTATAAATGTTACTATATACAAACTTCTACATACTAAATCTATAATAAGGATTATATGAACTATGAAAAAAAAAAAAAGATAAAAAACACAAGGGGGAAAGGAAACAAAAAGACTTGGTTACTTCTAATGGAGGAATTGATAATGGTGGTTCTAGGAGTTTCTTGAATGGCTCTTTTGCTTCCTAGCTTCCACTCCACTTGAATCCCACTTAAAAGCTTGATATGAGTGGAAAGTGAAGCTTGAAAATATTAGAGTGGATGTATGTATGGGGGGTTGTAGTTAGGGATGAAAGTATGGGTATAGGTGTGTATTGAAGTATGGGAAATGTATTGTAGAAATGAAGGAAAAAAAAAAAAAGAATGAGAGACTAAGGGTGGCAAGTGTCAAACGAAGTGGGGAAAGAAAGTGAGATGGTTTTTGTTGTGTCTTATAAGTGAAAAGTGAAAGAAAATTTGAAGTTGTGTGTTCCTTCACCTAACATGCACTTGAAGGGAGGAATAGAGAGAGTGAGATTGTTTGTCTTATGTACTTTAGTCAATTGAAAGGCATGGATGTCCTTCATTTAAGGAGATATTATGGAGATATGCTTAGATTTGGGTCACCTCATGTAAAGACTAGTTAGTTTAGGTTTTGGTTATGTAGAGTAAGGTTGGTTTAAGGTAGGTTTTTGTCTAGAAAAATTGACGTGACTAGCTATGTCAAATCTCTTAGTCTAATAAATTTACATTATAAATACTAAAATTTATTATAAAAAATATACCGTAGAACGTATAAAGTAATGTAGATGGAAGTAAATTAAATGTATTAACTCAAAATTAAATATACATACATTCATATAGATGTAGTTACAAATATAAGTATAAGAGAAAAATGGTAATTTTATTAATTTATTATTTTAATTGGTTTAATTTTTAATTATTTGTTTTTATTTAGAAATATCTTTGTAATGCTCTAGACTCAAGATGTCATAAACCGCCATGTGTCCTTAGTCCTCTATTGATACATTAAACTATAGTTCTAAGACCAAAATGTCCAATTCACAAGTAAATAACATCCACTAACATCATTTGATGTAGTTTTCCAATTACAACCATTCATATGTCTCCATAAAATGTACCTCATAAAAAGTAAATAGCAAACTCAACAATGTTTGAGGATCTCCTCATTATAACATGAAAATAAAACAAACATTAACCCCAGAAATAGTTATTGAACTAAGATAAAATTTCTACTCCTAATATTGATAAGAATCATCATAATAAAAATTTTTGACATATGGGTAAGATAAAATTTCTACTCCTGATATTGATAAGAATCATCATAATAAAAATTCTCGACATATGTGTTCTCTTGATAATAATTCTCTCCTTAGTCCCTGTAGCCATAATAACCCTCAAAATTGTCCTAATAACTATAGCTAGCAATATCTCCAAAATTGTCATTCTAATCTGCAACTATAACAAAAAAGAAGGGTGAGCCGAAGCTCAGTATATGATACATAACCTTATGCTCGTGATTGCAAGTAAGTAAATCACACACAATAATTTATTTATCTATAAATTAGCTGATCACATATCATATAAAGAAGATTCTCATAACCTTCATCACAATACAATCTAACTCATCATCCTAGCAGTTAGACATGCCTCTTCGGGCCCCTTTAGAATCCTACATTGGGCGTTCCACTTCAGGCCCCTCTACATTCCTACAATGGTTGTGATACTTCAAGCTCTTCTACAATAACCTAAATCTACCCCCAAATCATTTCCTAGTGAGACTCCACTAGGGACAGCATGTCGTAAGGGTCATCGAGGTTGCCCCCTAAGGATCTACCATTCCAAGCCAAGCCCCTAAGTTGAGCCATGTATTAACGACAAGCAATGTCACGACCCGAAAGAGCTAGTCGTGGTAGTTGCCGTATACTGTACAAAGGATTGTAGATTGAATTCCCTTACAATCGATGACCCTTTTATATGATACACAAGGCTACAGCTACTACAAACTACCAAGAATGTGTAAGCTAAAGCAATATCATTTCATGATAAATAATAATATTATAAAAACATAACACATAGTCTATTTGTATAAAAGTTTACAGATACAGAGTCTAAAACATGTTTGAAGTTAGATTAATATAAAAATTACATATTCAAATCTATAATTAATCAAAAGTACTCTCCGTCCTCATCCAGCTCCCACATTAACCTCGTGTAGAAAACTAACCTTGGGTATGCGACAGCTTGACTCCACGAAAAGGCCGGCCTGCGAAAGAAGACTACAAGGGTATAAGCTAACTAACTTAGTAAGATAATTTCCCTCAACCACACAGCAATCAAGTTCTACAATAGTTAAGTTCAACCAAATGAATGCATGACAAACATAATGCCAAATAAATATATGCAAGTGACCAGGTATTACATGCAACTCACATTTAACGCCCTTTGAAGTTAGGGTTGGAGATTCATCGGTATAGTTAGATCCGAGTATCATATTAGAACATATTTCATAATGAAACTCCGCGTTTCGTATTCAAAATGTAATGATACATCCATTACCAGCTTTATTAAAACGAGTTCTATATATGATTGTGAGTAGGTTCACGCAGCCCTCCTCACCCCTAAACAAAGGCCTCTGGACTTGACCCTTAGTCAGGTAGTTGGCGCCTTCAATGCCTAGTTATCCTATGGGCTGAGGTAAGGTCATATCACACGTGTGCACCGTATGAAATCAATAACAATTAATAATCAACCCACGTATGGGCTCTCGATACCTCCGTGTAATGTGATTGCCGGAATTAGTTATGCAGTGCATGATTTATGCATGATCCAAATTAACTTTTTCTAGTAGAAT
The DNA here is from genome assembly GCA_024138015.1 of Lumnitzera littorea. Lineage (NCBI taxonomy): Eukaryota > Viridiplantae > Streptophyta > Magnoliopsida > Myrtales > Combretaceae > Lumnitzera > Lumnitzera littorea. The sequence goes on from JAMXBB010000008.1 coordinate 31,379,906, forward strand.
AAAGTTAAGTCTTATTTATTCAGTAATCATTCCAAGTCACAAACAATCAATTCTAGTGAATCTACTATGCAACAATCATTATCTTATTGAAGTTTAAAGTAAATTCATCATTAACAACAATTATCATGCACAAGCATAACCTAACCCTATATACATTCATTTATAAATCATAATTTATATTCACTAACTACAAGTACAAATAAGTATGGAATCATTAGGAAAACTCACTCAGTCATGGCTAGCTCAAGAGTCGTAGTAGTTTGAGGGCAGCTTAGGGTCGATATTGAAATTACTAGAGAATAAGGGAAATTTGTAAGTTTGGGAATTTAAAATTTACTAATATTATAATTTATAAGGTCTATCTCACCTAGTTACGTGAAATTGCTGATTCGAGCTTTTTATCGAATCGCGTGTAACTTTTTCGTTTTATCTTGAATCGTTATGAACTTATAGTCCATTTTGATCGTTTTTTAGCGTATTTTCTCGTAACAAGGTCTGTTTTGGACGTTGTGACTCATAGTTTAAATTGTAATATAAAAATATCACGAAAATTATTATTTAGGTTTAAAAATTATAAAATATTAATTTTCGCTTTTTCTCAACATATTTATGATTTAATAATTATTTAACTCATATATTTGATATTTTTATTATTTTGAGCATATTTTCCTATTTTTGAGATTTTTAGCTTTATTATTATTATTATTATTATTGCCTTTATTATTTTTATTACTTCTCATTTATGTAGTTTACGATTTATACATACATATATATATTCATATACTTATAATATATTTTATAATTTATTTTATTGAAAAATCCTTAATTACGGTAATATATATATGTACCTACTCCTTATTTAATTATAAATTTATTTTAGTTTATATTTATTATTATATTACATATATATTTTCGATATATTATTTATATATACTATACATTATATGCCCTATATATGAATATATATTTATTGAAAATAAACATACTCTTATGCACATATTCATGTATTTATGCATTTGTATTTATATATATAAGTCTTACATGTGTACATAAGTATAAATACATACATATATATTCGGTATATATATATTTATATAGTATTTGTTGTAAACTATGTATATTAAATATTATATATGTATTATATGGTGTACGCCGTTTATCATAAAGCATATACTCTATATTATATGTCTTATATACATATAATATCACTTATAAAAATACACCACTACATATATACTATACGACTATACATATATATATATATATACAAAAATAATTATACATGTATACATATATATATATAGTTTACAGTACAAATATGTATATATATACTATAGTTATTTAGTAAAAATACTTAATACTAATTATATGTATTCCTAAAAAAATACATAATATATACTCTTTCGTATAATATACCTATATATATACATGTATACATACCTAACCTTGCACATACATATATAATTAAATTTAAGTATTCATGCACATAGACATGTAATAGCAATGTTATATGTAAAAATACCATAAAAATACTATATAAATACTATATTTATACATGTGTATACTATATAATATACATCTATACTACTAAAATGAATTACTTACCTATTATTCTTAGTTTTTCTTCTTCTTTTCCTCCTTCTTTTCTTCTTCTTTTTCTTCCTTCTTTCCTTACGTTCTGCTTTCGGTTTGTTTTTAGGAATTTTTTTCTTTTTCTAGATTTTATTTGCTTCTTATATCACATGTGATTAACAAGTTAAGAAGGGTGAAAAATATCTTATCCTAATCTTTGTATTTATGAAGATGGGACAAAGTATTTATCTCTTATTTTTCTTTTATTATATACTTAACACATGTCAATCCAATTCCTTACGTGGGCTACTTCATTTTGCTGATTTTTGTTTCAGTTTTGTAGGATGTGGTAATGGAGAAAGAAAGGAAAGGAAGAAAAGAGATAAATAGAAAAAGAATGAGAAGGGAAATAAAAATTAATAATAAATATATGTAATTTTTCGAAACATATAAATTATAACAATTCTAATCATAAATTAATTTTTAAATTTTTGTGAAATTTTATCAATTTAATTGGTACCCACTACAATTATAATTTTTACAAGTTATTGTAGCGATTTCATTAAAATTTCACGCGAATGGACGATTTAGTCGAAAATTGCAATCGACTATGATTATATCACTATCGAATAATATTTAACTATTTTATATGTTTATGTTTATAATTTTAGGGTTTTGAACAAATTCGGGTTCAATTTTCTATTAATGGTGCATAAATCAATTTAAGGGTTTTAGTACGCGATTTAGGGTTTCGATCAATTCCTAGGGTTTTATTATCGGTGTTATGTTTGATTTATTAAACTTTGTAATCTTTTATTGTTACTAGCTTTATCGACTTATTGTATAGTTTAGGGCACTCGAACTTGAGTAAGGGTTCAACTACTATTTTCCTAAGATTTACAAGCAAAGATAATTTAATCTAGATATTTAATTAGTCATTTTAAGTGTATATGCAAATGTAAAATCTAGCCTACTAATCGCAAGCAACACACAAGTGACACATACTTAGAATCTATTGAAAGAACTCGATCTACACTATCTTAGAAAGATAAATCTAAAAAAGAAACGATAAATAGAATTCACTTTAGTAACACTCTACAACTTCTTATAGACTTTCTACAATTTGTATATGAGAATCCTAGGCTAAAAGTAACTAAACTTAGATTAGAATGATACAAGCAACTATAGAGATCACGGTTTGGAATCACACTCATGATCCTTCGCAAAAGGCAAAGCATAAGTTCACACCCTAGTTAACGACCGTGAACTTAGCCATAGTTCTCCATAGAATGACCATGCCTTGGATCATAGGCGTGAATATTAGTCGTGATCCTCTCAGCCATAATTTTCCTTCAAAATTCTTCTTATGCAACTTTCTATAGAGGATCACGGTCAAGATTATGCCCATGGTCTTCGACCGTGTTCTTACCTCTTTAAAATTCCTCCTCTCTTTCCACCAAAAACATAACCATACACCTTAGATCCATCATCAAATCTCAACCTTTATTGAAAAACATAGAAATTCTTGCTCTTTTCAACAACAAAACATTTGCACAACGCTTCCTATTCAAAAAAATTCATAAAAAGGATAATAATTGTAAAGGAGGGAATGTATTACCTTAGTGATTTGTGAAATCCTTAATGTGACTACTTTCATTCTTCCATTCCCATAATCAATCACACCCTAAGGAAACAAAACACATTCTTTAGAATTAACCCATCGCTAGCACTTAAATCACTAAAATAATTACCATTGATCCTTTTAGGGTTCCCTACAAGTTTTACTATTTCACCTTCTCACACTTCACCTCGTACTATGAGAAATACTGCGATTTGGATTGTGGTTATCCAACGAAACCAATAAAGTCTTGCATAATAATGCCTTACCATCATGGGTTCACCAAAAGCTCTATAGTTGAGTCCACTTTTGTAACAAGAAGTCTAAGTAAGTTTTAGGATAGAATGAGTGTTTTATGGAAAAGGTTTAGGACTTTTGTATATTCTAAGCTTGCCCCTTATTGACTTTTGTAATTCCTAAATCACCCTTTTGTAAAAATAACTTCCTTTTTAACAATATGACTTTCTGTACTTAATTTTTATGGTGGGTGCTATATCTTACTCGCTTAATGAAACTTTTGTCCTTGAAAGTTACTCGAGTCTTAGAATAACTCTAGATATTTCCTTCTTATCTCTTCCTTGAATTCCTATGTCGCTTATATTTCCAAGTGGTTGGCCTACTGCACTTTGACATCTCTCTTTAGTCCTTGAACCTTAGTATCTACTATCTTTACTGTTCGCTCTACTGTCAACAGATTTGGTTGTTACTTTAGCACTTTAATTGCCATCGGAGCTTCATCTTGGGTTGTACCTTGAGCATCATCTTGTTGTTTATCCAGCACATACTTCTTTAACATTGATTCATGAAACATGTTATATACCCTTATTAAGCCAAGTGGCAATGTCAACTTATAAGCCACCTTGCCAATCATTTCCATTACCTCAAATGGCCCGACATACATAAGCCTGACCTTTCCTCTTAAATTGAGTTTAACTACACATTTTATAGGAGATATCTTCAATAGAACCAAATATCCCACTTTAAACTCTAAAGGATGTTGCTTTAAGACATCATAACTTTTTTGTCAGCTTTGGGCCACCTACAAGCATTCCTTGATTACCCCATACCTTATAAAAAATCTCTTGTACTAGCTTTGGCCCTAAGACTTATCTCTCCCCAACTTCATCCCAATGTGAGGGAGACCTCCACTTTCTTCCATACAATGCTTTATGTGGAGCCATTTATATCATAGCTTGATGACTATTGTTATAGGTGACCTTAACTAAAGGTATGTGTTCATCCCAATTACTTCTAAAGTCGAGTGCATAAGCTCTAAACATATCTTCTAGGATTTTTTTGGTCCTCTTAAACTATCCATCGGTCTAAGGATGAATATTCATATTGAACTACATGATAATACCCAATGACTTCACCAAACTTTTCCAAATTCTACTTATAAACCACATATCTTTGTCAAATGTTGTTGTATATGAAATCTCATGTAGTCTCACTATCTCCTGTACATACAACTTAGCTAACCTCTCTCACTTGTGATCTAGTCTTATGCAAATGAAGTAAACTATCTTCTTTAGTTGGTCTACTATCACTCATATTGTGTCATGCTTTTCCTTAATCTTACAGAGGTGCATGACAAAATCCATGGCCACATGCTCTTACTTCCATTTTGCAATAGATAAGGGTTGCAACTCTCCAACTAACCTCTTATTTTCAATCATTACCATTTGACATGTATTATACCTAGAAACATATTCTACAATTTCACACTTCATGTTATTATACCAGTCGTACTTCTTTAAGTCCTTGTACATCTTGGTATTTCTAGGATAAATAGAGTATTGAAAGTGGTGCACTTCCCTTAAAATGAGTAGATACTTAAATTATGTGATACTTACTTGTAGTCTCTCCTTAGCACATTTTTTTATCTTCCAATGGGAATGTTCTCCAATCTTTGGTAGCAAGCGGTAACAAATCTCCGTAAGCCTTCCATAATTCATATACTAGATTTGACGACTAGTTTGACATGTGTGGATGACCTTCAAATTTAAATTGAATGACTAATTCATCCCCTCGTCTAACATTATCTTTCCCTAATCCTTTTTGTTGATATTTACTTCTCTTACCTTAGATACTATTGGAGTCCCATCCGATGCAAACATTGAAAAGAAAAAAAAAAGTTATGCAATTGATAAGAACTCTAATTGTCATATTATACAAATTAAGATAGATTACTTGAAGGTTGAGTAAACATGAATATTTACCAATTCTTGTAACTATGTTAAATTAGCTATAAGGATGGATTAACATGCCTAAAATCAATAGCATTAAGGTTACAACCCTAGATGACATTAGATCATATGAAAAGCAAATGGTCTATGCTCTAAATGCGATGTTATACCTATAATTTACCTTATAATATTTAACATACTATTTACATAATATATTATATTTAAGTAGTTTCAAGTATTTAAAATTTACAAACCCATTTATCAACTGAAGAATTTAAATACTTTCGTAGGTATTTCATCCCTTAATAGCATGCTAATCCAAAGGATTGGCTTATATACTACATATAGGTTAGCTTTCAAATGGAACTTTTACCAATAAGGAACAAATGGATTATTATCACATGCTAAGTAAGGTGGCTTAAATATTTAAGATTTTATTATTTAACATCGAAATCTACTAAAAAATTAACTCTTCCCTAACATTATAAGCAAATTATTAATTCTCTGTTATAAACTTACTCATCATCCTACTTTATTCACTTGAGTTGCAGCTTATGATATTTATCTATCTTTCTAATGAACTTACAATAGTAGTTATGATAGGAATCAAAGCACTAGACCTTTGACCCAAGCTTAAGCTTAAGGGCTTGAGAGAATGGCTAAGCGAGTTCTCTTGTGTAGACATATGCCTGATGAGTTCAAGTTGCTTCAATCTATGAGTTTGCAACCTTGTGTGAGCTAAACCTTCCTATGCTTATCAATAGTTATTGACTATCGATCTAAGACACACTTAGACAACAGCTCAGCTCATTCGATTACTAATTCGGTTGACTTGAATATGAATTGGTCTGAGCATGTTCGAGCTAAACTCACCTTCGAAGAACCCCTAGTCTTACTCAACACCTTTATTTGGCAGTCATTAAGCTGACCATACAGTTTGTCTATTTCAACCAGAAATTCATTTACCAATTGATAGTTACCTGTTTAAGTAATCATATGACAGAATCCCTTGTATAAGATGGATGCTTTTCTTGATTTTCTCTTTTTGCCTTTTTTTTTTTTTTTTTTTGCATTTACTGTATATCACTTATTTAAGACTTTACCCTTGTTAGTCATTTCCATTTATAGTTGTTGCCTATTATTTTAGGTATAAATACTCATTGAAAATGTAGCTACAACATCTTACACATGAAATATTGAATATATTACATTGCCTTTTTCTATAAGCATTCTTCTTTGCTTAATTCACTCTCATCCTAACCTTAAGCAAGGCTAGGTGGTGAGTACCCTCATTAGACCAGCTTATTCATCATATCAAGTTGAGCTATAAGTCCTCAATAGTTTTTAGGTGTGTCATATCTTTAGAGCGAATCATGGTTTTACTTGTTTGATTATCTGTTATTATGCAACTATACCCTGGTTTTTCAAGTTTTTAATGAGCTTGGACCTACCCCCTTACAACCAGCCTTGTCAGTCCTTGGTTTGATTTGTGTCATCTTGGTATTAGAGTAAAGGTTCATTTAGGTACATTGTGTTTGAGCTTTCTTATGGCCAGTGTTTGTTGTAGTAGTGTGTTGTAGTTGTGTAAGGTTAATTGTGATTGTTTGAGTGAGTAAGAAGGTGTAGAAGTTTGTTATCGTCATATATTCTATTTTGCCTAGTTTCAAGCATACAAAAACAGAGTAAGTTTTGATTGGATTTGTTGTTCTTCAAAAGTAGTTGCTATATTGACAGTTAGCTTGAAATTTTGTGTAGAGAAGAGCATGTGTAATTGTTTGACTTAAGAGGGAAGTCTGTGTTGTCTTATGGATTTTGAGTTTGTTTACTAAGTTTTATCGAGAGTATGATGGATCCAAGTGTTAACACTAATATTGGAGATGATAATAATGGTATTGCCCATTACAGATGATAGCCTTAGAACATCCCCATAAGCATAAATGAGTGAATTGATGAAGTAGCTAACCTTATAGCCAATTTTACTAGAGTTGTCCATGCATTGGCCTTTCAACTTGTTAAGGTCGTGCAAAACACTAACCAAGCTACATGACTTGCGAGAGGACAGATCCTAGCTTAATAAGCTTGAGGTGGAAGAGTAAGAAGATGTATCAGGACCCTTAAAGGGGGCTAAATAGGATTGCCTAAAATTTTCATATTATATGTTCACCTATGATATGAAAATACCTTATAAGTTAAAGATTGCAAAACTAAATAATTAACCGCTAGGGTTTTCAATTTTTATTTTATTAACTTATCGTAAAATATAAATAACTATGGATATCCAATAATCCACAATTCGTCACAACTGCAGAGAATTGGTATCTCGTACTAAACAGTAAGATAAGGTAAATCAATTTTATAAATTGCAACAATTGCTAAACAATCTAGAACCTTAACATACAAATATTTTTCTCATGTGGTACTCTTGTGCTAGCTATACATTTCCCAACTAAATCTAGCTTTCTCTTACATAACTTGAATTTGCACTTTGTACTCAAGCTTATCCCAGTCCCAACTCAAATAAACTTGTAAAAGAAACTATAGAGGAATGAGCAAATTGCAGCTTAGTGAGTTCATTCCTTATTACTATTGTTCAAGCAAGTTATTGAACATTATTAGTACACATGTAAGTCTATCTACATGCTACATGCATAATGGATGTATACATAATGAATGCAAGTAATACATTTATAGGAGTCTAGAACCATTGAAGGTGTAGATTTACGTTGTTTACACATCAATTGTCCCTCATACTTACCGACATAGGGCACCTTACCTTACTTACATGAGGCTACTTAAGGGCACTGTCCCTCTAAATGACACCCGACTATTATTCTAATTAAGAAAGCAACACCAATCCAAATAGATGGAACCCAACTAGGGCCATTTACTATTAATGGATCATTTCCAAGGCCCTATGGGCTTAATTATGCAAGTCCTCTCGCTATCAATCAATTGGAGATGCTTTGTTAGCATTGCCTCAATAATAAAAATATCATCAACGGATGTTATGAACCCTCGTAGAAGTTGTACAAGAATCTGTTTAAGATTAGATAAACGTTTCCAAAAATACTTTTATAAAAAATTGGTAAAGTTAGCCTCTCCATAAGTATACTAATTGAGTCATAGACATGCAACAAATATAATCCATTATTTTGGTCAAATATTTATATTTATTGATTTAGGGAGGTGATCACATGGATAATAGCATACAGAGTAAAATAGTCATTCGGGGACACAAGCAATAATAACTAGCCAAAACATTAAGCAAGTATCATGTACAAGTAGATAATAGATTATTAGAACTCCTTCACTTTGATTAATGATCACTTTACAGGCCTTTTAAATTTCTAGAATTTGATAATCAAGTATCTAAAAAATAATAAGACTTATAAGTATTTGTAAAAGCTAGACTTCTCAGTTAATTAAATATCTATTATGCTTTGCCTAATTTCCCATTATAACCTAAGCATAGCATAAACATAGTTTAACTTATTTATTAGGGTAAATAGGAAATATTATTTTTCCATATGAGTAATAATACACAGCTTAGTAAATATTATATGAGTTCGAATTATATCGCTATTTGTAAGTTTTGTATTATTATATTGTTATGTTATGATTTAATTATAATATCTATGAGAAGTGGAATAAAATAGTAATGACAAAGAGATATGGTTTAAGTTAGGTACAAGAATTATTAGATTTAAGTAGAAGAATTGAAATTATATTATTAAATTAATAACTTGATCATTAAAACTCTAACCCAACCATGGTGTCCTATTGTCATAAGAATCTATCATGCATGTATGTGTGGATATATAAATATATATATATATATATAGTCGTTTTTAATTCTTATAAGTGTATTATCCTATATTAGTATTATCACCATCATTGTTGTGATTCTTATTGTTATTGTTATTATTATTATGGTTATTATTATTATTATTTGTTATTATTATTGTTGTTTTACATGCATATAGAAGCATATCTTTCCTAAAAAATGTTTGGACTTTAGTATATATATATGTAAAGAATATTTGTAAAACTACAATTTCCCATATAATTTTACATCATACGATTATGTCTTATATTGTACCTTATGATGTGTATTTTATTAGTTTCTCTCCATAGGAAATATATATATATATATATATATGTATATTTTAAAATAATTGTATCTTATATATTTATCTATTTACTTTAAGAGTTTATCATAATTATTAGTGTTTAGGGCCAATTAACTTAGTTGTCATATATATTTTTCTTGGTTTATCTTAAATCTTTAGTTGTATATAACTTTTTCATTTTAATTTTAATTTTTATGATCTTATAGTTGATCTTTATAATTTTCAAATGTACTTTCATGTTGCAAGATCTGTTTTGGACATTAGAACTTGCATTTTCTATTACGGGCTGGGGTGTTACGAATTTCATTATTTTAGGCCCAAATTATTTTAGGCTTTTTCTTAAAGAGTTTATTTATTAGGCTTTACTTTAAATTTAGTAACAGGTCTAAATAGTTTCTAACATTTTATATTTTCTAATATTTTTATTTTTAGGCCCAATTTGACATAATTTCTTTAATATACAACTTTAGACCCAATTCATCAACTATTCTAATTCTTATTAGAATTATAATTCCTAATTAAGTTATTATTATTATTATTTTTTATAACTTCATCAAATTGGATAATGCAAGAAACACTTGGTAGTCGAAATATGAAAAGGAAAGAAACAGGAAAAAGGAAAAGAAAGAAAGCAAAGAAAAGAAGAAAGAAAGAAAAAACAAATAATTTTAATTTCTTGCCTTTTTGACTTTTCTTGAAAAGCTTTTCCCACCTTTAAGATAATATAACCTAAGTATAGATAAATTGGTTACTTTAAGATGAGAATTAGGATAGAATATGATGTAACTATAGGGAAAAAAAAATTATAGGATTTAGAATTAATGTATACTATATTGTACATAAACATAGTACATGCAATAAAATTAAATCAATATAATATCTAAAGTATAAATATATATATATATATATATATGTACATGCATATGATACCACAATGAACATAGTGTAGAACTTGTAATCTTATTAATTTATTTAATTAATTGTTTTTCTTTTTATTTATTAGGATTTAGAAATTATCTTTATTTATTCATTAGCAATTTTACACAATTACGTATACCTGTCGATGATTTTACCAAATTAAGACTTTATCATTGTTAAGGAGAATTTATATGTTTTATAAGCTTAGGGTTTTTGTTAGGTTCGGGTTCAATCTATTATATTTACTTGTAGATAGAGTTTAGAGTTTTTGTACATGATTAAGGTTTCAAATGGTATATTAGTGCTTTTCAAATTCATTTTAGGTTTTGAGTTTAAAATTTAATCGGTTTTAATTTTTTGCAGTATTGTTGACTCAAAGAAATATATACGACACTCATGTTTGACTTTATACTCAAAAAGCTAAATTTGCAGGGTTTACAAGATGAATACGAAGGAGAATTGACTCAGGTGAGGTAGATGATGAGGATGAAGAAGAAGGGTATACTAAGGAGGAAGAGTAAGTTTAAGCACCTCAAGTTGTTGACCATGTGAAGCTTCAGATTCTAAGCTTCAATGGTTTTAGAAATGCAGATGATTATTTGGATTGGGTGTAGAAGGTTGAACATGTTTTTAATTACTACCTATATGAAGACTATGAGAAAGTGAGGATTGCTATTGTAAAGTTCTCAGGTTTTGTCGCAATGTAGTGGAAGAACTCCCAAATTATGAGAAGATGAGAATGATATAGGTAGTGGTGTGTAAGTAGGTTAAACGGGCTAACGCAACCTAGTCCGACCTAGTTTAGCCCACAGCTTAAACAATCTGGGTTCATTTAGCTTGTTTTTAAATGGGACAAAAAGCGTAGTCTAAACCCATTTAAAAAGTAGATTAAACAAGATAGGCTTATTTGGCTCGCTTTTTAAACCGATCAAAAAATGTTGGCTTAAACCCATTTACAAAATGGATTAAATGGGTCGGCCTGCGGGCTAAAGCTTACTTGTACATCTTTAGATATCAAAAGTAAACACTTGGCTTGGGATGAAGAGGATACGTAGGTACCACTTCGTCCTGGATAGATATCTATAAGATACTTTTTCTTGGCTTTAAGAGTTAAGGCAACAAACCGAACCATTGATGAATATGATCAAGAGTTCCAAATACTTATGATTTAATATCAAGTGGATGAACCATTAACCCAAACAATATCCACATTTCTCAAAGGATTGAGAAGCGACATTTGAGATATTGTGGATTTGCAATAGTTTACTACATTAGAGGAGGCTATAAGAATAGCTCAATGAATGGGAAGATAGAGGAGGAATAGGCTAAGTGGACCACTAATGGGTCAACCTAGTTAATCAAGCCGATCCATTGAAGGAAGTTATAAGCTTAGCAAAGTGTCAAGTTGAGTAGAAGGATAGATGTTAGAGTAGAATAGAAGAGCCAACCTGCTAATAGTGAGGTACAATCGAGAACCTACGAAAAGGGACAAGGATTTGGGAGGACGATGAGCTAGATCAAGTGCTTTAAGTGTTAAGAGTTCAAGCACATGACCGCTCAATGTTTGAACAAAAGAACTATGATTATCAAGGGAGATGTCCCTAAGGTTGAAGTGGAAAGTACTGATGAAGAGTGCATGGAGGACGTTATCCCCAAAAAGGATACTACCCAAGAGGCTGAGCTTACTAAGGAGGATGTGTTTGTTAAGGATCCAGATAAACTAACTTTGGTTATCCGACATGCGATGAGTATATAACCCTCTACTAAGGAGGATTAGAGAGAGAATTTATTCCACATCACACGTAAGGTGATTGAGTAAGTGCGGGCACTCATAGTAAAAAGTAGAAGCTACACAAACATAGCATTTGTTGACATGGTTAAGAAGCTCAAATTGTTGACCATATCACATTCCAGACCTTATAGACTACACAGGTTGAACGAAAAGGGAGCACTACATATCACTCAACAAGTGTTGCTGTCAATCTTCATTGGAAACTATTCTAATGAAATTCTTTGTGACATCCTATTCATGTGTGCGTCTCATTTGTTGCTAGACCAACCTTAGCCTTTTTATTAGAGGATCATGCATGATGGGTTAAGGACACATGTACTTGCGAAGCTTAAGAGGAAAATTACACTAAACCCTATGACCCTAGGTCAAGTGAGTAATTACAAGCCAAATTGGCTCGAAGGTTGAAGAAGGCCTTAGTATTGAGTAAAGTCAAACTACAAGCATCCATCAAACCTAACCTACTGACTTTCCTATTGGTCAGGAGGTTACTGGAATTAAAGTAGCAAATGAAGCTACTGAAGGAGGCCGAGAAGTTGCTCAATGAATATTCTAACTTGTTTCTCGAGCAACTACCTAAGGGATTACCCTTACCCTTATATCGAGGTATTGAGCATTGCATTGACTTGGAACTTGGTGCTACATTACTGAACAAGCCTGCTTATAGAATGAATCCTAAGTGAGCTATAGAGCTCTAAAGACAAGTCAATGAGCTATTAGAGAAGAGATATGTAAGAAAGAGTCTTAGCTCCTGTGTTATGCTTGCATTGCTTGGGCCAAAGAAGGATGGCAGTTAGTGTATGTGTATAGATAGTAAGTCTGTCAACAAGACTACGATCAAGTACATATACCCCATTTCGAGGCTAGACAATATGTTAGTTGAACTGAGTGGTGCAAGAGTATTCAGTAAGATCGACCTAAAGTCAAGGTGCCACAAGATTTGAATGAGGTAAGGGGATGAATGGAAAACTACTTTTAAGACCCGGCATGGCCTGTATGAGTGCATGGTCATGCCATTTGGGTTATCAAATGCCTTAAGCACTTTTATGAGATTGATAAACTATGCTTTGAGAGACTTGACTAGGAAGTTTATTGTTGTCTATTTAGACGACATCCTTATCTATAGTACTGACTTGGCAAGTCATATTGACCATCTTTAAGTTGTTTTCAATGTCCTCCAAGTAGAGAAATTGTTTAGAAACTTGAAGAAGTGCTATTTCTATCATGAAGAGGTGATCTTCCTAGGTTACGTAGTTAATGGAAAAGGATTAAGAACTAATGAAGAAAAATTCTAAGCCATTGTTGAGTGGCTGACCCTATATTCATGTATAGAAGTGAGGAGTTTCCATGGATTGGCATCATTCTATTGATGCTTTGTCTAAGGATTCAATACAATAGTAGCACCTCTGACTAAGCTAACAAAGAAAAATGTAAAGTTCAAGTGGGGAGAAAAAGAAGAGAGGAGTTTTGTTGAAGTGAATGCTAGGTCAACCTCTACCTTCATCTTGGCCCTACTAGACTTTGACAAAGTGTTTGAGATTGAATGTGATGCATCAGGTGTCAATATTAGAGCTATGTTGATGGAAGGGGACTGACCTATCACTTATCATAGTGAGAAGCTCAAAGGGGCACAACTAAGCTATTTTGTACATGATAAAGGACTTTTGGCCCTAATATGAGTTCTTTGTGCATGTCAACATTATCTTTTGCCAAAGGAATTTATCATATACATGGATCATAAGTCTTTGAGGCACCTATGGAGCCAATCAAAACTTTCTAAATGCCAAGCTTGATGGATTAAATTTTTGGAAGGATTTAATTTCATCATCAAATACATGCAAGGTAAGAATAACGTAGTTGTTGATGCTCTATCAAGAAGACATGTTCTTCTCACTGAGTTGTAACCCAAACTGTTAGGGTTTATAAGCATTAAAGGATAGTATCAACATGGTTCTCACTTTGGTTCGATATATAAATTCTATAAAGAGTGGAGAATAGTGGATGAATACCATGTGGAATATGGTTATTTGTTCTAAGGTAGCAAATTGTGCGTGTTAACTTATTCAACTAGGGAGCTGCTGGTGAGAGAAGACCACAATGGACTTTTTGGGCATTTTAGAGAACGAAGGACGTATGAGCTACTAAATGACAAGTTCTTCTAACCTAAAATGAAACGTGATGTGCATTGTGTGATTGATGTGCCATCTGTAAAAAAGAAAAAAGTTGAGCTAAACAAAGAAAGGCAATGCTTCAACTTATTCTGACTATACCATAGGCTGACCTAAGTATGGACTTTGTTCTCGGATTACTCTAAACTTCCCGAGGTAAAGACTCTATAATGGTTATCATAGATAGGTTCAGCAAAATGGCACATTTTGTGACCTACACTAAAACTAACAATACTTTGACTATTGCTTCTTTATTTTTGCCAAAAATAGTTCACTTGTATGGAGTACTAAGGAGTGTAGTGCCAAATAGAGACCTAAAATTCTTAAGCCATTTTTGGATAACACTTTGACATTAGATGGGAACCAAACTACTATTCAACACCTCTTACCATCGCCAAATCATGGCTAGATAAAGGTTGTCAACCATATCTTGGGATCATTACTTAGAGTTATGGTGGGAAAGAACTTAGTTAACTGGGACGTTTGCTTGCCTATGGTAGAGTTTGCTTAACAACAAAACCATACATGCCACCACTAGACATGCCCCATTTGAAGTTGTCTTTGGTTTCAACCCCAAGCTACCCTTTGATCATGCCTTAATGCCCTTGACTAACTAAGAAGATCTAAAAGTAAGAATTAAAGCTTAGTCCCTCCAGTAGATCTACCAATGAGTCACCCAGCACATTGACCGAGTTGCCAAGAAGCTAAAAGAGAAAGGCAAAGGAAGCAAGACCAAATGGTTTCAACTGAAGATTAAGTATGGTTGCACCTAAGCAAAGAGAGATTCCCTAATAAAAGGAAGAATAAGCTATTTGCTAGAGTTGAAGGACCATTCAAGGTACTCTAGAAGATAGGCGACAATGCGTATTAGCTAGAACTACCAAAAGACTTTAGAGTATCTAATGTGCTTAATGTTGTCAACTTCTACCATTATCGACCAAAAGAGGGCTTAGATGTGGACCAACCAGATTTCATCGCAAATCCTAATTAACCCGGCGACGATGATAGGAATCAAAGCATCAAACTTCTAACCTAAGCTTAAGCTCAAGGGCTTGAGATTATCGCTAAGCGAGCTCTCCTATGCCAACCTGTGCTTAATGAGTCCGAGTTGCTTTAATCTATGAGTCTACTACCTTGTCTAGGCTAAACCTTCTTGTGCTTATTAATAGTTACTGACTGCTAACCTAAGATACACTCAAATAATAGCTTGATTTGCTCTATCATTAGCTTAGCTGACCTGAATATGAACTGCTCTAAGCACGTTAGAGCTGAACTCACCTTAGAAAAGCCCCCAGTCCTATTTGGTAGTCACTAACCTGATCGTATAGTTTATCTATTTTAGCAAAAAATTTACCCACCAACCAACAACCACTTGTCCAAGAAATCATATGGTAGAATCCCTCGTACAAGATAGATGATTTTCTTGATTTTCTCTTCATGACCTTTTTTTTTCATTTACTATACATCACTTATTTAAGACTTTACCCTTTTTAATCATTTCCATTTATAGTTGTTGCCCTAATATTTTGGGTATAAATACCCATTGAAAATGTAGTTGCAACATCTTACACATGAAATATTAAATAAACTACATTGTCTGTTTTCGTGAGCATTTCTCTTTGCTTACTTCACTCTTATCTTAGCCTTTAAGCAAGGTTAGATGGTAAGTATCCTCATTGAAACAGCTCATTCGTCATATCTAGTTAAGCTATAAGTCTTCAATAGTTCCCAAGTGCATCATATCCTTGAGCGGATCATGGTTTCGCTTGTTTGATTCTTTGTTATCATGTAACTCCATTGTAGTTTTTCAAGCTTCTAATGAGCTTGGACTTACCCCCTCACAACTAGCCTTTTTAGTCCTTAGCTTAGTTCATATCAAGTTACATAATATACAACTAGTGTAGTGAAACCTTATGCTATTATGTGTAACATTTAGCATGCCACAATTTTTATTTAAGTTGTATTAACCTAGTTTACATAACTTATAGAGTAGAAAATATAAGCTTTATATAGACCATTGGAAATTAAGGAGCTTGATTCCTTCCACGGAAAGAAAAATGAACTATATGAAATATATTGAAGATCATATAAACAAAGCTATAATAATTAGAAAAAAAAATATAAAAATGATGCCAATATCAACAATAAAGGAGTGCCAATGTGAAAACATAAAACTCTAGATTACTTACTTTTTATTTAACATCCTCTAGATTCCAACATTTTTAGTATTTGCACTTTGTTTTTCTATATTAATATGTAGACAAACACTATAGTTCAATTTTATTATAATCTTGAAGTTTCAAAATATGTTACAAGATATCACCTCATTAACACATAAATGGGAACATCTACTAATAATAAGCCACATTTGTCATCCTATTTTACATTCTTATCTAGAACACAATGGGAATAGTATTTGTTTAATACATGTAACTCCATAAATAATGAACATGTAGAATAATAATTCTAATGCTCAATAATTACATGTCCAATATATGTCCAACCATTTTTAAGTATATTTTTCTCTTGCCTATCAATATAAAAAATGAACAATGAAGAAGCCAATTATTCTCAAATAATACTTTAAAGAAAAAGAAAAAATAAATATAAATTATAAGAGATTTATGTTCCCTAAAAACTACAAAAAAGAAATAGTATAGACCCAATTATTCTAAACAATGCTCACAACTTGTATTACTCTAGGATTTCGAGCCCCTAAATCTAGGATATCAAGTAACGTTATTCATTTTAGTTCAAACATTATGGTAAGGTTAGAAAAGTTAGACAAAGTATTATAGTAAAGTCAATTTCTCAAAATAAATCATGTAAAAGGATTAATTTGATAAAAACATTAAATTATCGATAGAGCTAATAATTATAAAAAATGTGAAATTTTAGCCTTTAAATATAGTAATATATTAGAGATAAGTTATTTAACTTATAAAAATAATACATGAAGTTAAATTATATATAATATAAATGTATTTACATAGAATATACATTATATATATTAAATATATGTAGATCATAATAATAAATTATAAAATAAGGTAAATTAATATAAAATAATGAAAAATTAATTAAAAATGAATAGATGAGTCACCAAAAATGTTGTGGCAACATTGAAATAGCTTGAAAACATGAGTCATCACTAGAATAATGTGGAAATGACAGATGGCACTTAGTCAACACTTAGGAAAATGGAAAAATGACATGTGGCATACACGTATAATTTTTATTAAATCAAATCGACTTGAAAATATATAAATAAGACCCTAACCCTCATTTACAATGTTTTGGACTTTGAAAATACAAGAACACAATTTAAGAAAATTAGAAAAAAATAAAATAAAAATTGAACAAAAAATAGGGGTAAATCAAGACTAAGACAGTTTAATAAGCTATCAACAACCTGATTTAAAGCGCTACAGTAGTCTAAAAGTGTGCCATATGGGAGGTGTTTTCGATAAGGGGTGGTGGTTAGAGGGTGGTTGAAGGTCACTAATTCAGGTAAATCCATATTTTTCACCTGTAAGTTATTTTATTTTCTAAAAATATCAAATTTACTTAAAAAAATCTAGGAAAATGTTTTATGGGATATTTTATATCTATATTAATGTAGTAATTTTATTTTAATTAAATATTTAGTGGAAATATGGGGTGCTTAAGGAATTGCTCTGTTTGGGTGAAAATTAAATTAAATTTTAGAAATAGTAGATGATGTTACTTTATGCTCAATTTTTGTATATAATAAACTTACTATATATATATATATATATATATATATATATTCAATTGTGGTAATAAGAACTTTTGAAAATAAACCTATTTACTATTTTTTATAACTATTTTGGATAAAACTAACAATTTCACTAAATTATTGAAATAATTGGTTTTTGAGTAAATTCATGAATAAGCCTTACATGTTTTGACTTCTAAAAATTTATAAGGGTATTTGGAATATGTAGTTTTTATCTCACACATAAAATTTATTTATTTTCCCTAATTTTCCATAATTTCAAGCTAAAACTGCCATTCTGGCAAAAATATATAATAGCTAGTTTACTGCCATTGATGGTTAATTGTTAAACTACATATTTTTATGAGTTCATAGTATTTTTCGTAGAATTAATTGGGCTCACATACTATTCATTATATATTTTCCTAGTATAAACCTATGGTTAGCTTAACATATGATTAGTACTAGTGAGATATTTGTTGAATTTATAAAAGATTAGTATTTTTAGGTACATAGTAGATATTGATTAGTTTTGTAAATGTAGAATTTTAGGATTTTTAATTTAGGATTAGAGTTTATTCGAGTTAATTACGAAGTACCAATAACATACGATTGAATTGGTAGTGAGCAAAGGTATTTTTAGGCTTGCAACTATATTGATAAGTGTTGTTTCTTAAGATATCCTAATAGTTCTTAAAATAATGATTGTGAAGATATAAAGTTTGTTAAAATTGGATATGAAACGAATAAGATACAATTTGAAGAAGCTTGGAAATGCAATAGTACAAACTTATAAGACTTTGGGTTCAACCTGTAGTTAACTTGCAAATTGTGTTTATATTTTCCTAGGTGTGATAAGAAAGGAAATAAGTAAGTAAGGATCACATCGCAAGGTTTAGGATTTTGCACTACTATTAAGGTTAGGTAAGTGGATCTAATCCAGGCTTGGAGTAGATATTTTGCTAATCATAACACTATGTGCTATTTGATGCTACGTTGATTAAATATAGCTTTATTCTTAAGCAAATTGACATGCTACTATAGTGGTTACTGATGTGATGATTTTGAATAATGGTAACTATATCTTGGTTATGCTATTATGTTAGGTGCTATTATGTTGAGTGTTGATGTTGTAAACCCTATGAATTTAGTTAATTGTGAGTATAATTGAACTTTAGTACTGTAGATAATTTCATGAGACGATAAGGCTGAGTAAGATAAAAATTTTATTAAATTATAAATTGAATATGGTATCGGTAATAAAAACCTTAGAAATTCTATCAAAACCTAAATTATGTACAAAAACCCTAAATTCGATATACGCGTAAATACCCGTAATCGAACTTGAACTTAATAAAAACTTTAAAACTATAACTTTAAGCTTGTAAAATAGATAAATATAACTTGATAGTGATAAAATCTTAGTCGAGTGTAATTATTGAATAATACGCTTAATCGCGTATAAATTTTAGCAAATGCTTTGAAATGACTTATAAACATTATAAACGTAATGGGTAATAATTAAATTAATAAAGTTTTATAAAATCTCAAAATTATTTTAAAAATACTAATTATATAATTTTTGTGTTTAGAAAAATTACATATATTTATTTTTATTTTCTTTTCCCCCCTTTTTTCTTTCTTTTTTCATTTCCTTTTTCTTTCTTCTATTTTTCCTTAATCTCAACATGAAACTCCAAACCTTTCTTAGTAGCCCATGTGCATATTACAAATTGTCCAAGTGTTAAGTTAAAAAAGAGAACCAAAAATAATGATTACATTGTCCCATCTTATTAATTACACACAAATCTCCTCCTTTGCTTGGTTTTCTTTTCTTATCACAGTGGAAACTTTATTTATTTTTTTTTTTCAACTCTCTTGGACAATGAAGCACACATACACTTTCTTCTAAAGTATAAACAAGGTTTCCCAAATTGTTTTCCAATACTCCAACCGTAAACTTCAAAAATAAAACCCTTACTCCTTATTTCCTTTGTTACCCATTTACATTATGAAGAGGAAGAAGAAGAAGCTAGGAACTCCACCTAAAAGTGCTCTACAAGTATCGTATTTAATTTATATATGTTATGTATTTTGTAATAATCATTTATATATATTCTTGTACATACATGTATTTGAGTATGTATGTTATATATGTGCATAATTATTAGAGTATATTTATATGTGTAGTGTACATGTTATAGTAAATTTTACAAATAATTTGTATAAAAACTTAGGTATATGTACATGTATGTATACATATATAACATATATATATGTACTATGTGTTTTCTTTACTTATATACATATGCATATACTATGTATTTTCTTAATTTATGTACTTATATTTATACATATGTATGCATGAGTATGTATATATGTATATGCCTAGTATTTTTATTATATGATATATGTATGTATGCATGTATAGTAGATATGTATATATATATATAAGTAGGTAATATAACCGTATATGTATGTATGTATGTATATAAAGTACAATTACGTGTAAATTTATACTCATACGTATAGCACATAACATATATTTAAGATTAGGATATTTTAGTACATAAGTATATTATACATATAAAAATGCGTCTATAAATAGTATAGTATATGTAGAAATACAAGTATATTTGAATAGTACATATATAGTATATTATAATATTAATTTAATAAATAAAGTAACTTAATAAATATGAAAGTATATATATATATATATATGTATGTACGTATTGTAAATTTAGGGAAATTATAATAAATAATTAATTTAGAAAATTTAGTAAAATATAGTAATAAATATTAATATATGTATATACCGTAAAATATAAAATAATAAGAAAATAGAGGAAAAAGTACAAAGGTGATGCGTAGCACTCCCATATGCTGTCATGTTACCACCTAGCATAAATTAATTAATTTTTGTAATTAATAATAATAATAATAAAATAATTAATTAATTAGAAGTAGAAAATTTGGAATTAATAAATCTTAAACCTCAAAAAATAAGTAAAAATGGGTAATTATAGTAAAATAGACCTAAAATAAGAAAATTACAAATTATATAATTCAAATAATTATTAAATCATTATTATACTAAGAAAAGTTTAAAATAATATTTTATAATTATTTAAGTCAAAATAATGAATTTTATAATATTTTTATATCATAGTAGAAATTGCGGATTACAACATCCAAAACGGATCCCACTATAAGAAAGTACGTTAAAAAACAATCAAAATGGACTATAAGTTTATAAAAATCCGAACTTAATTGAAAAAGTTATATGTAATTAGCTAACTTAGGTAAATAGTACTAAATATAATAATAGATTAGCTATTTAGTTCCAACACTTATTATCTTTCGTATTCTCTTAATGTCAAGTGATCTTGATACAGATACCAACTTACTAAGTGGACTATTATGACCGATGATAGACTCAGTGACCAAATAAGTACTCCCGATGACTTTATAATTATTCTGTGCTTATAATCAATGCACCTAAAATAAATATTAATAACTTGATGTATGGGGGTTCGAGTTATACATGTGCTTGAAAATTGGTTTTGTGTTATGTTGTAAAACATAATAGTTGAATAATTGGCTGCTTAATTTATTATTGCCTAGTTGAATGGTTTATTGATATTAGTTGATCACTTCATAAATTGACTTAATCACATATGACTTAACTTAAATTATATGGATTATGCATAAAGCACAAACATTGCATATAATGTTCCAGCCGTATGCAGTTGGTAATGAACAACCTTGGAGGGATAGATTCCTACATGATTTGATTAGTATTGTATAGGAGCATTGGTACAACAAGACCCTACCTTTGGCTCGCGAGTTTTACTGGTGCTGAAGATGCTAAACGTAGGTGGTCAAGGGTCACGTCTAGAGACCACCGCTGTGAGGTGTGAGTATGGATTACAGGGACGATCTCATCGCTAAACATGAAAATTTGTATACTACCAACTGTTGGAAATAGAAACTTGTTTTATGAAATAGGGAATTTCTATATATATTTATATATGGTTAAAAACCCAAGTGCTAGAGCCCGATTGTGATCGGTACTAATGTATCTCCAACCCTTACTTCGGAGGGTGTTAAATCTAATATTGCATGCAGCATTGATTAACTGCATATATATTGTTTGGCATACTACTTGTTTATGCATTCATATGTATGGTAATAAATTGTTTGATAACCTACTTGTTGGTATAGTATGAGGGATAACTCACTAAACTCATATAGCTTACTCTTCAATATTTTTCTCTTGTAGGTTGCTAGATAATCGGACATGGGTTAAGAGCTGAGTGTTGAGTGTAAGTATTGAGATGTTTTTGGAGGCTAAAATTATAGAGGGATTGTTTAGTTCATTTGAAACTTCAAATTAAATACCATTAAGTCTTTACTACTTGATCTTATCATTTAGTAGAGGATACCGATTCTCTATAGTTTTAGTGAATTATAGAATATTAGATATTTATAGTCACTCATATGTTATAGTAAGTTAATTAGATTAAAAATAAAAGAACATTAGTGACTAATCTTTTAGAGTCTTGCAACCTTTGACTTGCAAGGCAGGTTTTCGTATTATGGATGCACACGTGATATGAAATTTTAGGTCATCTTACTAGGTCTCCCTTAGGGTCATGACAAATGTAGTGTTACGAATGATTGTACTAACTAAGAAAGTTGAGTGATTGTTAACCCAATCTTTTAGGTACTCACTTAAGAGCACCCTTAGTGAGATACTAGATATTTGTTAGGGAGTGTTCGAAAACTAGAATAAGATAACTAGGTTAAATAAAACTTAATGATTGATTATGTTTTATGATATACTTAAGTTATTATTACATAGCATGGCACATAAAGTAACCTAGGGGTTAGAATTTTCAAAATAAGACTTCCAAGTGATTGAGGAAAAACTATGGTTTTATAAACTTAAGTTTTGGAAGCATATAGGTTCTTATTGCTCGAGAAACCTGACTATTTTGATAGTCTACTTTGGTAGACTACTGTATATTGTCTAATTTGGTAAAACAAAGTTGGGGGTCCTACCCCCAAGTAGCTCCTTATTGCCTCTCCAATTTGGTAGACTATAATATGTAGTTTAATTTGGTAAAAAAAGTTAGGGGTCTTAGTCCCATGCAACTCCTTGATGCCTTTAGGTTCTTAGACATTGTATTTAGATGTCCGGATATGTCGACTAACTAGATGAGTATATTAGAAGGGTATAGGATATCAGTATTGATGCATACTACGTGTATGAGCATAGCATATTGCATTGTTAGTAGTAAATTAAATGCTTAATTAGGCTAATGTATGTGTAAAGCTAAACCTGTTGGTTATGGTTGTAATGTTTTAGTTGTGTTATTGCTTATATTGTATTATTTGTTATCACTCTCACTCAACTTTAGTAACTGAGGTGATAATATGTTTTATTCTTAGGTTAGTAGTATCGTAAAGGGCCTAACACTAAGAGGGATGAATTCTAAAAGCATTAGTTAGAGTTAACAACTTTAGATGGAACATGTACTAAGTTAGAAGTCTTACTATTTTAAAGATAAAAAAGAAAAAGATGGTTCATGTTTTGATGTAAATATTAGGCTATATATATATATAAGTTGTGACCAAATATCCAACTGAACTCCGATGTAGCACCCCCATTATTACATAAATAAAGTCGTCTTTTAATGAATGAGCAGGTTGAGCTAAGTTTTTAACAAGTCTTCCTATGAGATGGTTCATCCTATGTTATGCCGAGTTATGACATCCTTTAGGTGGTATTAGAGCATTAATTAAGGATCATAACCTTTAGGCACATATGAGATGCATAGGGTAGTTAGGTAAAAAAGAGTCATAGCTTGCTAAAACAACTATAGTAGTTACCAGTAGAGTTTTATGTAATGTTTATTTAGAAAAGTGATTCATAGGGAATGTAAAAGATCACCAATGAATCGAGTGCCTAATAAGCAAAGAGAGGAACTACCATAACGGCCTCAACCTAACCTTAAGCAACTACGACATATGGAAGAATTGGCATAATAGTTTACGGCTACATTAGCAGGAGTTAGTAGAAATAGAGATAAGTTAATCCAAGTGTAGTGAATAAAGAAACCATTTGACAAAAAGAACACTGATCCCTTGGTGGTAGAAGAATGGATTGACTTCTCGGTGAAAACCTTTGAAATTCATGAGGTTAAGGAAAATGAGAAAGTTGAGATAGCTGTTATTCTGTTAGACAGATGTGCAAATAATTGGTGGGAGGCAAAGAGACAAAGTTTACCAAAACTTATTGGTTGGGCTATATTTAGTGATACTTTTCTAGAACACCATTTTCCGGAGTGTGTAAGAGAATAAATGTGTGAAGAATATTATAAGCTAAGGCAATGGGGTAGGATGATTGAAGAATATGAGAGGGATTTCAATAGGTTACTAAAGTTTGCTCCTGAAGCTGTACGAAACAATGAAGTTTCTAAAGTTAAATGGTTTAAGGTTAGGCTTAATTTTTATTACTAGTTAGAGTTAAAGAGGAGTAAGGAAGAAAGATATACTAACTTTGCCAATGAAACTCATTTAATCAAACAAGTTCATAATCTTTAACGGGCTGTAGATGAGATTAAGAATAAGAAAAGAAAGTTGGATGTTGGTTCTAGCAATAAAAGTAATCTAGCTAAAGGAAAGAAGTTCATTTGATCTGTAAAAAGAAGTAAAATGCCCCTACCAAAACTACAACCTTGTTGGGAATGTAATGGTGAGCATTAAGCTTGAGAATGCCTAGAATTGAGGGGGAAGTGTTATAGGTGTGGTGAAATTAGGCATTTAGCCAAATGATGTGATAATCCTTATTCAAGAGGAATATACTATTATTGATGCCATCAGCGAGGGCATATTGCTTAACATTGTTTAGGACAGCAACAGGAGAGACTAGTTCAGTTGCAAAACCAAGCTAATAGACTAAGATTGGGTAATGAGAACAAACAACCTAAAGGGGAAGAACTCAAGCTTAGGAAGCAAGGTAGGGTGTATTGATAAGAATTAGCCTCCTACTATATCCAAGCCGAGGCCGATCAATCCTAAGAAGAGATTGATCAAGTTTTGCCGAGGCTAATCTAATAACAGAAGACCGAAGGGAAGAAAAGGAGACACTCAATACCAAGTCTGTTGTCTACCGAGAAGCCGAGAGAATGCACGACTGAGTACTCAATACCAAAGATCCACTTGATACAACATTAAAAGACTAGTGCTGACTAATTTTAGCACTCGACAATTATAGGCTAACCTTTCTGGTGTCTCGACCAAGCACTATGAGACTTCAGAAGCTCCTCTTTAGACCTAAACATCCAACTACCGATCCCACCTAGTTTGAGTCCTGCTCCTTTCAGGATAGGCTGGGTGACTGCATGCCGACTTCTATTAAATGCATAGTTTTGTATTCTTGTACATGTTATCTTTATTTTATTTATGGGCCCAATTCTTTAGGGTTTAAGGCCTTGTGTATTATTTATAGTTTTACCACTAGGGTTTAGGATTTATAACTATAAAAGGAGTTCAAAGTTTAGAGACATAGAAAAGAATATTCCCATATAAAGAGTGAAACTTTCCTCTTTTGAGCAAGACTATACTTGAGCTAGTAGAGCTTACATTTGCTAGATTATTGAGTGTTGATTAAACTCTTTAATCTTTCCCACATTCTTATCAATCTTGACCCTAAGATTGTGGTGAACCTTTCATTTGAACCGATTAGTGAGTTGCATCTAACCCTCATTTGAATTCGGAGCAACATTTAGCGTTGGTGAGTTGTATCGAAACTTATTTCGAGCTCAAACCCCTGATTATGTTTGTGTCTTGGTGCATGATATTTATAAAAATTTACACTTAAAACCCCAATTTTACTTCTTATTCTTCATACTTACTTGAATCCACAAATACCCATTCTGTTTGTCCAACCTGCTACTGCATCAATGTATGCTTAACTAGATGAAGTTAGAGATGACTTAGGTGAAGCAGGTATGACCTCTAAACTTGATAACTTAAAGTGTTTGAGTACCTAGTAGTTGATGGTTGATAAATATGAAATACTTGAAAGTAGTAATATAGTTATTATAAAATGTTTTAAGCCTAGTATTTATAGGACATAGTTTTGCCTATACATATACTTTGTTTGATACTAGGGAAACTCTCTTATGTATTTCAAAAGAATACGTTGATAGAAATAAACCTTCTGTAGAAACTTCAGAATTAATAGTTACAACCTGTATTAAAGAAGAACAAGCGGTGCAACATAAATTGAGGGATGGGGAATGTGAATCCAGATACTCATGAAATGATTGTAGAGTTAGTTGTCTTAGATATAAAAGGATTGGATGTAATACTATGAGTCATCATAGAGCAAATGTTGATCATGAGGAAAGGATAGGAGGATTTAAGTGGCCAAATGACAAAAAGAATTGTAGAAGATTTATAGAAACTTAAGTGATTAGAGAAGTTGTCAGAAGAAAAACAATTTGTAAAAGGGGATTTGAAAGTAGGCATTTAGGAGCAGATCTTGAAGATGATATGCATGTTGCAGCGAGGCAGGCTAAAATTGTTATTGAAATGAATGGAATAGTAAGAAATGTCGAAGGTGGATGATTGGGAGTGAGTTTCAAGAATAAATCAAAATTTTTATTGAAAGTATTATCTGGGACTAATTTAGAGATTGATCTTGTATAGAATGAGATTATGATTCATGAAATAGTAGATAATTATGAGATTAAGGGGTCAAATGATGATAAACTATGTGAAGTTAATTGGGTATATAATTGCAACACTATGAGATGTATACCTTTCATGTACCCTTAGCACATGTGATAAGCAAGAATTGTATGATAAATCTATGACTTTCATAACTTTTTTGTCAAGACTCATGCCTACTATGACTATCATGTCTTTCATGACAAAATTTCCTATCCTTGTGAGCCTTATCATGTCAAATGTTAGCTAGAAAAGTATCTAATGTCTTTGTGAGTCTTCTTTGTCAAGAGTTATGTTAATTTATGTTAAATCCAATTGAGTCCACTTGGTATGAGTCATTCTCTATCTTTTTGGTGTACAAGTTGGTGAAAAGTTCAGGTTTGCTAAACTCCTTATTGATATATTTGTTAACTATGGGAAATATCCAAGATCTTAACTGTGACCATTAAGCGGCAACTATGGTATAAAACCTATAGACGTGAAGAAATTGAATTTGTTTTGCTCATCTAAAGTGGAAGTTGGGATTTAGACCATGCTTAGGTGATAAAAATGAGGTAGAAAGACATGTAGGCTAGCAATAGGATAGATAGGGAAATAATGGAAGAGATGACTATCGGTTCTATAAAACTAATTAATGTGAGAGTTTAAACCAACTAAAGGGATGAAGTGAAGATTAAGTGAGAGGACTAGTTAGATGGTGATAAAGGAATGGTATATGAACATGTTAGTTTGATATGAATAGTGGTAAGGGGTTAAATCATAGATAATAATATGATGATTGTGGTACTTAGATAAGAACCTAACGAAGTTATAGTAATGGACTAATTGTTATGTAAAAACAATTTGAACAAAAAGGGGGAGTGAAATGGTACCAACTATATTATGCTCATATAGTAAAAGTTAGAAACACAAGATGAAGAAAGTAGTAAGGCATGGAAATTAAACCAGAAAGTTTTTGGATTGATAAATTTGGGGTTAAGATACAAGAGTCAGTAGTGAAGGATTTTACCTTTGACAATAGTTGATAATTATGATGTGACGTGAAAATCAAAGTTGCATAACAGAAGCACAATATTAGGTCACAAACATGAATGTCCTAGATTGTGGAAGCTTTAAGGATGAAATTTTTTGTAAGGGGAGTAAGATGTAAAAGCTTAGGATTTTGAGCAAATACGATAACTCTAGTTTTCGAGCCCTTAGATTTAGGACTTTAGGCAACATTATCCATTTTAGTTCAAACTTTATAGTAAGGCTAAATGTTATATGAAGTATTCTGAAAAAGTTAATTTCTCAAATTAAACTATATAAAAGGATTAATTTGATAAAAATGTCAAATTATTAATAAAGCCAATAATTATTGAAAAAGTGAAATTCAAGCTTTTAGATATAGCGAGATATTAAAAATAAGTTATTTAACTTATTAAAATAATACATGAAGTTGAATTATATATAATATGCATGTATTTACATATAATATACCTTATATGTATTAAATATATGTAGATAATAATAATAAATTATAAAAATGAGGTAAATTAATATAAAATAATTAAAAATTAATTAAAAAATGAATGGATGAGTCACAAAATGATGTGGTAGCATGGAAATAACTTGAAAACATGAGTCATCACTAGAATAATGTGGAAAAGACACATGGCGTGTAATCAACACTTAGGAAAATGGAAAAATGACATGTGACATACATATGTCCAATTTTTATTAAATCAAATCAACTTGAAAACCTATAAATAGGATCTCAACCCTCATTTATATTATTTTTAGACTCTGAAAATACAAGAACACGATTTCGGAAAATTAGAAGAAAATAAAATAAAAATAGAACAAAAAATAGGGCTGAATCTGGTCTAGGACAGTTCAATTAACTATCAACAAGCTGATGTGAAGCGGCTAAGTGGTTTGAAAGTTAGCCATATGGGAGGAGTTTCAAATAAGGAGTGGTGCTCAAAGGTTGTTAGTTCAAGTGAACCCATTTTTCACTTGTAAGTTATTTTATGTTCTAATAATACCAAATTTAGTTTTAAAAAACTAGAAAAATGTTTTGTGTGGTTATTTTATCTTTATATTAATTTAGTAATTTTATTTTAATTAAGTAGTTAGTGGAAATATAGGGTGCTTAAGGAATTGCTCTATTTAGGAAAAAATTAAATTAAATTTTAGAAATATTAGATGATTTTGTTTCAAGATTAATTTTTGTATAT
The DNA here is from genome assembly GCA_024138015.1 of Lumnitzera littorea. NCBI lineage: Eukaryota > Viridiplantae > Streptophyta > Magnoliopsida > Myrtales > Combretaceae > Lumnitzera > Lumnitzera littorea. The sequence goes on from JAMXBB010000008.1 coordinate 31,408,990, forward strand.
AGTACACTTAATATGTACATTTAATTGTGCTAATAAGAATTTTTTAAAATAAACTTATTTACTATTTTTTATAATTATTTTGGATAAAATTGCTAATTTTACCGAATTATTAAAATAATTGGTTTTTGGGTGCATAATGGATGCTAACCAGTTTGGGAAATGTGGAATTTTAGGATTTTTAATTAAGGATTAGAGTTTATTCGAGTTAATTACGAAGTTACGATAACATATGGTTGAATCGATAGTGAGAAAATATATTTTTAGGCTTGTAACTATATTGATAAGTGTTGTTTCTTAAGATATCCTAACAGTACTTAAAATAACGATTGTAAAGATATAAAGTTTGTTAAAATCTTATATAAAACAAATAAGATACCATTGGAAGAAGCTTAGAAATGTGATAGTACAAACTTATAAGAGTTTGGGTTTGACCTGTAGTTGACTTGGAGATTGTATTTATATTTTTCTAGGTGTGATAAGTAAGGAAGGACCATGTTGCAAGGTTTAGGATTTTGTACTACTATTAAGGTTAAGTAAGTTGATCTAACCCATGCTTAGAGTAGATATCTTGCTACTCACAACACTATGTGCTGTTTGATGCTACGTTGATTGAATATGGCTATATCTTAAGCAAACTGACATGCTACTGTAGTAGGTGTTGATGTGATGATTTTGAATGATGATAACTATATCTTGGTTATGATACTATGTTGGGTGTTGATGTGGTGTTACAAATGATTTTACTAACTAAAAAAGTTAAGTGATTGCTAACCCAATCTTCTAGGTATTCACCTAAGTGAACCCTAAGTGAGATATTAGATTTCCGCCAAGGAGGGTTCGAAAATTAAGATCAGATAACTAGGTTAAATAAAACTTAATGATTCATTGTGCTGAATAATAAACTTAAGTTATTATTACATGCATGGCATGGCATAAAAAGAGATCTACAAGTTAGAACTTTCAAAATAAGGCTTTTAGGTGATTAAGGAAAAACTACGGCTTTATAAACTCAGTTTTTGGAAGCATATAGATTCTCATTGCCTGAGTAACCTGACTATTTTGATAGTTTGATTTAATATACTACGGTGTATTGTCTAATTTGGTAAAACAAAGTTGGGGTTCCTACTCTTAGGTAACTCCTTGTTGCTTCTAGGTTCTTAGACTTGTATCTAGATGCTCGGGTATATTGACTAACCGGATGAGAATACTGAAAGGACATAAGATATTGATACCGATGTATACTACATGCATGAGCATAGTATGTTGCACTGCTAATGGTAAACGCCTGGTTGGGCTAATGTATGTTTGAAGTTAAACTTGTTGGTTATAGTTAAAATGTTTCTGTTGTGATATTGTCTATATTATATTTTTTGTTATCCACTCTCACTCAGCTTCAGTAGTAGATAGGATAAAATTCTTTATCTTTAAGTTAGTAGTATTATGAAGGGCCTAATACTAAGGGGGATGTATTTTGTGAGTGATAGTTAGAGTTAGCAACTTCTAGAGGAACCTGTACTAAGTCAAAAGTCCTAAAATTTCAAAAGAAAATGATGGTTCAAGTTTTGATGTAAATATTAGGCTATACATATAAGTTATAACCAAATATCCAATTGAACTTCGATGTAACACTCCCATTATCACATAAATAAAGTTATCTTTTGATGAATAAGTAGGTTGAGTTAAGTTTTTAACATGTATCCCTGTGTAATGGTGCATGTTATGCTTTATTGGGATGTGACATGACTATTATTTTACAATAATAGATAGTAAAAATCCTACAAACTAAGCTAATATTTTTCTTTTGTTAAATAAAATAAGCTAATAGATTAATGCATACTGTAATATATAAGCATCATTACTAAAGGATTGATAGTTGGATGCCTAATAATTTTCCTTTTATCTTCTTGCAATATTCATAAGCAATAGCTTTATTATTAAAATAAAGAATTTTGTAGAGAGAGAGAGAGAGAGAGAGAGCTTAGCGTTAGCTTGAGTGCATACTCTAATAAGGTTGGGTTTCACCATTTTAGTTATGCATGTCCATGATACCTAACCTTATGCATGGAGTTATATGAAAGGGAAAGAGTAAGAGAAAAAAGAAAAAGTTAGTTTTAGGGTTAAAGATTGGGGAGAGAAATTTTTAATGAAAGACATAAGGTGAAAATATGTTTTTTTTTTTTTTTCATAGAAGTAGGAAAGATAAAAGACAAAATATTCATACATATTAAAAATAATTAGATACAAGGATGATGTATCTCTAATAAATTTTCCTTTTTCATTTTTACCTTAGTTACAAATCTACGATAGAATTCTAAAATCAAAATATAGCGCAAAGAGTCTCATTTTCCTACTATAGAATTAGAGACAAATTTACTGTTAGATTTATTTCCCTCACAAATCCATAATTAATCTCTTACGAATTTCGTTACTAAAAGCTGTATAAATTGCAATAATTATACCATTTTATGTCATCATGAATTTGTCGCAAATAATTGTTTTTAGATATAGATAATATCAGGTTTATGTCCTTGAAGACCAGTTTTCTTATAGTATATAAATAGAAATATTTAAATAAATATAAATCTTTACCAAAAATACTATAAATAACTATATATTGATAAAAAAATAAAATATGCTTCAATAAATACTATTTAAACTCTTAATGTATGCTTTAATATACTTTTTAAGTGGTGAGGACACAAATAGGGAGTATTACCTTAATTATGTACAAAATAAATATAGAAAATATAGAGATAGAATTAGATATAGAAGATATATATAGACATAGAAGATGTTTATTTAAGCCTCTTAATATAGAGAGTAAATAATAAGGAGAAAATAGCGAAACTATATATTTAAAGATGTAGAGTCGAATAAAGTTATTGGCTAAATATAATAAGCTAGGAACAATACACTCGTGATGCGTTTGTTAATATAAAAACTCTAGATGCAAGAAATCATAATATCAAAGCAATTACATATATATTCTTTTATGTTAAGAATTCCACGACTTCAACGTATCGTGGATGCGTATTCATATAATAGATTGCTAAATCAAATTCAAGTTCTATAAAATTTGTCTTGTCAAATAAAAATAATCTTAACACCCAAAATCACAATTGACTACAATACCGTATCTAATACTTGAAAAGAAAAATAAAGAGAGCTACATGGCTTTAATTTCATAATTTATGGAAAATTTTACTTCAACTTTCATATCTAGTTATCCATATTATTTCTTATATTAATTTTATGTATAGAGATGTTGATGAAAATTGTGATTCATGGTGGCCAAATCTAAATAATAACTTTTTATTTGAAGGTTCCAGTTATATAAAGTTAAAAAGGCTATTCGTTAAGAAATTCATATTCAATACTATAAATTTAGAGAGTACATAATGAGGAAATACCAATACTGTAAATTTAGAGATGTAGAGTTAAGTAAACCTTATTAGCTTAATCGATAGATTATCATACTAACAAATTATATTTGTATTTGAGATATTTTTTAATATCATGATAAATGAACAATTTAATATAATATATTTCATATTTATTTACAAATATCACTAATAATGTATTTGTGTCACGTTTAAAAAATGTGAAAATATACCAAAATTAACCACGTTTTTAAAAATCTGCAAATGTTGCCTAAGGCCAAAATTCTTGTGGTGACACAACTATATCCATATCTCAAAACACCCTTAGCATCAATATTGAATTTAGCTACTTTAACTTATTCCATTCTACTCTTGATTTCCTAGATTTCAGCATCATTGATTTGTGTAGCCTTTAGTCTATCCACGAGCGTTAGTTGAATGCACATATTTTGCCAATATAGCTCCTACCTATTGTAGACACTCGATTCTTATCCATAGTAGTTATAATTTTTGTTTTTGTGGTCGTAATTTAGAAAATAATAAAGAAAATTGAAAAATGATAAAAAAGACAAAAAACCAAAAAATTGTTGGAAAAATAAAAAAAATAAAAAAGAAAAAAAATAGAAAAAATTAATTTGATGGAATTTTGACTAAACAGTTGTCGAAAAAAAAAGCAAATCTGATACAATAACGTTAAATCTAATAAAATCAAGATTTGTAAGATTTGAATCTATTTTGGATCTTTATCAATTTAGATTCAATTTGATTTGATTCGATTCGATTCAAAAGATTTATTTTCGAGTTTTATAAATAGGAGTTGTATGGTGGGAGTTAAGAAACAACAATTACACATTTGTTAAAAACACACTTGAACCCATTCCTTAGACCAATTCTATAGTTGTGCCCGCGATAAGACTAGGGATCCAATCTGTTCTTTTTCATTAACTTTGCATGCTTTGCCTTGTAAGTACATAATAGTGGTTTTTAATTATTGTCTATAGCTTGTCTTATTTATTTATTTATTTTTATCTCACTTAGTATATGCGCAGTTATTTTTAAGACTTGTACTAATTTTTTTATTCTTATTATGTCTTTAATTGTTAGTAATTAGTTATAGCATTAGTGTCTAATGAATATATGTTAAGTTAAATTTTATTTTTTTTATTATTAATTTTTTTTAGATTTCATATTTTCAAAATGATATTTTATAAAATCTCATATTTTACAAAATCTCGTTCTTTGCATATTGTATTAATTTAGAAAAATTGCATTAGGCATGTTAGGGTTTTCTAGATAAAAAAATCATTTTGACGTTTATAAAATAAAATAAAAAATCTTTAATTGACTTCTTTTTTATGGCAAGACATTTTTTTCATAGTTTAGGCTTGTTTTCCATAGTTTAGATATCTTTTCTATAATTTAGACATCTTGTTTATAGTTAGACATCTTTTTCATAATTTAGGCTTCTTTTCTATAATTTATATATCTTTTCCATTATTTAGGTTTCTTTTCTATGATTTAAATATCTTTTCTATTATTTATATTTTTTTTTCTATGGTTTAAACATCTTTTTCATAATTTAGATATCTTTTCTATGGTTAAGCATCTTTTCTATGATTAGGAAATTTTTTTTTCTTTTCTTTTCTTATGTTTTAAGCATCTTTTCTATATAAAAGATTCATCATGTAGAACATTACATATTTCATAAAATCTTTAAGGTTTTTCTTGAAAATAAAAAAAAAATTATTACTTAATTGTTTTTAAATAAAAATCTTAATTTGGGACTTTTCAAAAATTAGGTTTTTAGGGTTTCTTTTTTTTTTTTATAATTAGGAATAAAAGTTAGGCTTCTAGGGATTTTTCTTAATAAAAATAAAATAGTTAATAAAAACGCAAATTTAACTAATCAATTTTTTTTTATAAAAGGAACCAACACATTAAAGTTTTCGGAAAGAACTACGATTGTCTGATCCCGGTTAACGGGTACGTAGGCACCTTCGGAGTGACGATAAAATCTGTAGAAACTTAGATTATTTTTTCTTTTGATTTATTTATTTATTTATTTTTAAATATTATAATTAGAAGAATAATCCTAATTTCGGTAAATAGATAGTGGTACCTGTTTGGGTTTAATAAGTTAGCCCCTGAACTTGGAACCCTCTAGTTCTTCATTTAAATTGAAATCAAAGACCGGTAACCAAATTGAAATCAATCTACCAAATTGATTATGGTTTCTTTTTCTTTTCCCGACTTTGGTTGGGTGGCGACTCAAAAATTTTTTTCCCTAAATAAGAAACTAGAATTTCCCAATTTTTTTAGTTAAGGATTAATATTAAATGGGTTAGGGTTTAATATTAATTGAAAATGGGAAAATTAATTTTAAATAAAAGAAACCGAAAAAATAGGCTCGATACCTATCAAGTCACTATCTCCAACTCTAGTATGCATATGTCCTCTAATTGATATTTTCGTAATGTGATCAATGCTACTAAATTGATATGTTTCTTTCTATTGAAAGCATCTGTCACGATGTTTACTTTACCTAAATGACATTGGATGTTGACATCATAATCTTTGATTAACTTGAACCACCGCCTCTATCCTAAGTTTAGCTCCTTTTGTGTGAATATGTATTTTAAACTCTTGTGATCTATAGATACTTGACACCTTCGCCATATAGATAATGTCTTTAGAGCTTTAAAGCTAGAACAACCACTGCTAAATAGCTTTAGTATGAACTTATAGTTGTCATAAAAAGTTTCACCCTCATTGCTATTCTAAAATAAAAAGGAAAGAAATGGTATAGCCTTAGCAGTTAGGAAGCAAAGGCCATCAACTCGCAGTCTTACATCATAACATAATCTAATACTTATATGGAAGAAACACTGCAAATAACATATTCTTTGACGCTCTAGGTAATGTTAATACTAAGACTGAAATAAGTCTCTCTTTTAGTTTCACAAAGCTTATCTCACATTCTTCATCGCAAATAAACCGTACTCCCTTTTGAGTCAATCCGGTAACTGGTGCTGCTATTTTAGAAAATCCTTCCATAAATTGTTTGGAATAACTTGCTAACCTAAGAAAACTTCTCACTTCAATCACAATCTAAGGTCTAGGCTAGTTGCCCATTGCTCTAACTTTTTCTAAGTCAACAATAGTACCCTCCTTATTTCCTACATGCTCAAGAAAAGACACTTGCTTAAGCTAAAAGTTGCACTTCTAGAGCTTAGCATATACTTTCTCTACTTGTAACCTGCTCAACACCATCCTCAGGTGATTCTCATGCTCTTCTTTACTTTTAGAGTATACCAAAATGCCGTCTATAAAAATGACCACAAACTTTTATAAGAAATCTCTAAAGACCTTGCTCATAAAATATATGAATGTTGTTGGTTCATTGGTCAAGCCAAGCGGCATCACTAGGAATTCATATAGGTTGTAGCGAGTTCTGAAAGTGGTCTTCTTAATATCCTCTTCTTTAATCCTCAATTGGTGATATCTTGATCTCATGTCATCTTTAAAGAATACTTGAGCTTCCTACAATAAATCGAACAAGTCGTCAATCTTAGGGTAGGGATACTTGTTCATTATTGTTAGTTTGTTCAACTTCCTATAATTAATACATAGCCTCATGCTGTTGTCTTTCTTTTTGATAAAAAGCATGGTTGCATCCTATGGTGACACACTTATCCCGATAAAAACCTTCTCTTGTAGCTCTTCTAATTAAGTCTTTAATTCCACCAACTCTATCGGTACCATTGGCTTAATACCCAACACCAAATTGACATTGAAGTCGATCTCTTTAGTACATGTCATTAGCCTTGATAGGCTTTGGGAGAAACCAACTTAGGCAGTTCAGCTCCGCCTCATATTCAATAATAGATCTATTTCTTTGCTAGCAATTGTAACAAGCAACCTCCATTGCATCCTTCACATTATTGGAGAAGTATTTGTGATAAAGCAATTTTCGAAACCTTTACCAATTAATCATTCCCCTAGCCAACTCATACTTACCTTCTTACTAATTAGCCATTGTTCCATTCAACATGTAAGTGGCATAGCTCACTTTACGATCCTCTAGTAGCCCAAAAGCCGTAAAGATCTTTTCAATGTCCTCAATCTAATGATGTACTTCAATTAAGTTTTCCTTCTTAAGGTTAAAAGGATTCACCTACCTAGGAAACTTGTCTAGGGAGAAACTGTTCCTCCTATCTCCTAACCAAAACCCTAGCATCTGGTTCATGGTTGGAAACAACTGCATATTGCTAATTAGCACCTATTAAGGTTATGGTACTATGTTGTCCTGTACTGGATAGCCTCCCTATGGTGGCTATCTACCTTATCCAACAAACTCTACTGGTGGAAATCACCTACCCTGAAACTGCCCCCCTTCATTCCTTTCCATAGTGACATCTTGACCTTTATTGGAATTTCCATTAAACGGAAGGTTTCTCTTAGGTGGCATTCCGCAAAAGATGTAAGGAAACAAGGAAATATATATATCTAAGATGAAATGAAAAGAAACAAACACAGAAACAAAACAAATAACCTCATAAGGTAACAAACACTAGGGAAAGCTAAGAAGGGCTTAAGCTAATTAACAATGCTTAAATCACATTTCCTTCCAATCTTACTCACTTTCTTCTTCTTTATGATCCATCTTCTAGGTGTCCTATAGATCCAAAAACTTAAGCTTTGATGCCACTTAATTTGTAACAGCCTAAACACAAGATGCCATAGACCACCATTGTCACGATCCTTAAGATGGCCTAGTAGTGACAAACTACCATGTACAAATTAGAAGTAACCACTCACATACTTAAAAAACATTTTTAGTTACTTCCAACAAGTACATGAAGCCCCAACACTAGAATTTTACTAAGTATCATAGATGTAATGGCATAAGACAATTCCTTGCTCACTTTCCAAAACCAATCTCCTAAGCTTTTAACTTCACCAAAAGTTTGGATCTTCTAAGATAGACTAAGTAGGGTTCTTACATCAAGTAAAAGCTATTGGGGTATAAGCTACAACCAAATTAGTTAGATACCAACTCATACCACCTTTCAAGTAAGTTAGTTAAACAAGCACATGCTATACAACAAACAAACATATGTAATAATACATGCGGTCTTTCGGTATCCAGCATGCAGTGTAAGGTTTAAATTTCCCTTACTTGACCCTAGGTTGAGGATTTATAGTTCTACCATTGTCTAAGCATCCAATTTAGTGTAAAAAAAATTAATTAGCATAATATCCTTGGCCACCATAAAATAGCCATAGAATCTTAATTTCTCGACCAAACTCAGTGTTAGTAATGATTAAGAGATGATGTCCTTTGATCAGTCCTAGGAGAACCAAATGGGCCCATTCTCCTTGACCTTAAGAGAGAGCCAATCTCTTGGTTATCTAGGAAAACCAAACAAGATGTTCACCTAGAATCCTCATAATTCCCAAGAAAATGGATCTTCTTGTTAGCCAAAGAAACCAAAAGAAATTTCGTAGAAGCTTATCAAAAATTCACAAGAGAAGGATCTCTTGATCAGTCTTAGGAAGGCCTAAGCAAAAATGAGAAAGATACCTTCCCTAACCACTAAATGACTAAGGAATTATCGAATCCCTAATTAGCCTCTAAATGTATGCAAACCCAAAACATAAGAATGGACTCGGCCTCATCTAATGTATGACCAACTTTGAAGTCACTTAGTTTATAATAAACGAGGAAGGTTTTAGCCTTTCCATTCCATGTACAATAGTGGTGGATAATAAAAGGAAGTTTGTGTAATATGCTATGCATGACTACTTTGATATTCAAATTTCAACATGCTTGACTTCAATTTACTTTAATGATCACGCAAAACATCACACAATCATGTAAATCACATCATATCACAATCATCAAATTTATTTATGGAAGAACTTCTTGAGTCTCTTAACAACAATTCAAACACGTATGTTTTCCTAAATACCCTAAGAAAAACATGTTAAATATATAATTACAAGTGCAACTATTCTACAGAAACACATAAGTGATAATCACAGTAGGTATTCGCCTGATCATCTTTCTAATCATCGTAATAATCTTTTGAGAGTTCCAAAACAAAAGTACTTATAAAGACAAAGATATTTGAGATATATATGAAGTTACTTAACTTTCTAGTTAAGTTTTGTTTCTAGCTTGTTCTTTTATAAGTTTTTTATGTTTAATGTGTCCATATCATGTCTGAATGGTCTGTATATATCCATAAATGTTTTTGGTTCTTTTTCCATAGTTTTCCAATCGTCATATAAGGTTTAAGTTGTTATGGTATTGATCCCATAGGTTCATATACTAATAAGGTCTAAGTCAAGAAAATTTTATTTGAACATAATTGGTTAGTTACTTTTAAGGCATGACTTTGTCTACCCGTTTTGATCTTTCTTATGTTGATCTTTCGTTTTAAGAAACTCTTTTGATTCCTTTCTTGAAATTCACTTGACTAGAAGTATTGGAAATTTTATTTTATATTATGGAAAAAGATTAGAAAGATTTCTTGAGTTGAATAAACTTCTTTTGGAAACTTTCTTTTCCTTATTGATTCTTGGAAATCATGATAAGAAATAATGAAAATAAGTTTTGATCTAAAAGAATTTTGAAAAGATGTTACTTTTTAAAAGAACTTATTGATTTAAAGGAGTTATCAAAACAAAGATTAAGCTTTAAGCTTAGTAGAAAATATAAGAGTTTCTTTCCAAACTCCGTCTTATAGAAACTCTTCTTCTTTGTTAAATATTTCGATGGAAAGAAGTTTGAAAAGTTCTTCTTCATAGGTTTGTTTTTAGTAATTGAGTGGAAAGGAGTTTTTCCTCAAAGAAACAAGTTAAAAAGGATTTGTACAAGCTTTAATGAGTTATCAAAGCTTACCCTTGATATCTTGGAAGTTCAGTTGGTGAAAGAAATTAAGAATGGTTTGTAGGAATGTTTGGTGGGGTTTACGAAAGATATTTATGTTGGTTGGAATGGTGGAAAATGTGGTCCGAAAGTTGAATGGTGGGGCTTATTTATAAAAAAGAGTTGATTTAGCTTATCTCATAAGCTTTGTTACTTTATGGACTTAATCTTTCATTATGTTAAAATGTTGGGATAATTTGAAACAAGATGCATGAACTCTAATTTGTTGCCACCACTTTGTTTGACCATTCCATTTCCACATGTTTTTCTTTTCTATTTCCGTTTCATCTTCCATTACATCATGGCTTCTAGATGTGGTGCACCTTCCCTGTAATTTCCATGTTAACTTAAGAGCCTTATCTTCTAAAATGAGTGAGCTAATGCATGATGTAATGAAACCATTTTTTCATCCCTTGCATTGTGTCTTCCAAATTTAGTGCATCTTCTTATGAAATTCATATCAACTTAAGAGTCTTCCTTTCTAGAATTTATAACTTAAGGCATGATATAATGAGGCAATTTCATCATTTATAACCTCATTGTTTCTAGAAAATAGGTTACTTGTTCAAATTTGCTTCTTCTTTTTTGTCTTAATGTTTTAGTCTTTTTCACATGTGTGGATGCACACATGAAGTTGGCACCACTTTTGGGTTAGTTTTGGTCATCTAATTTTTTCTACATGTTGATGTCAAGGTGAAGATTAAGTCATGGCTTACATCATAGTCAATTAGTTGTTCAATTTTGCCTCTTCCATATTAAGTCTTTAGTCTTAATTTTATATATGTGGACTTTATTTGACCAACTATTCCTAACTTTGACTTGGTCAATTCTAAGGAATATGGATAGTTTCTATCACTATTTATAGATGTCTTATCAAATCATAGGCATATCTCTCAAATCTCTCATAGTGATTTTAACCTATCTAGAGTATATCTCTAAATACTTTTTAGTGATTAGCCTAGCTTATAGTAATGTTTTTTAGGAGTTTATAGCCACATGTCCCTAGTACTCTATCAACACATCAAACAATAATTCTAAGACTAAAATCTCCAATTCACGAATAAATAACATCCACGAACATCATTTAATACTAATCTTTAATAACAACATTTAATATGTTTCCTTAAATGTACCTCATAAAAAGTAAATAACAAACTCAAAAACATCTAAGGATGTCTTTATTGTAGAATGAAAATAAAATAAGCATTGTCTCGAAATGCAATTATCATGCTAACTTCAAATCTCTACTCTTAATATTGAAAAGAATCATCATAATAAAAATTCTCAGCATGTGAGTCCTCTTAATAATAGTTCTCTCCCTAATCCTGGTAGCCATAATACCCTTCATAACCAACCTAATAAGAATAGCTAGCAATGTGTCCAAAACTATCATTTAACCTACAACTTTAGGGAAAAAGAAGGATGAGTTGAAACTTAGTATATAACATACAACCACATGTATGTGAGCAATCATACATAATCACTTGTATTAAATGCAAACAAGTAAATCACATACAATAATTTATTTATCTCTAAATTAGCCAATCGAACATCGTACACTAAAGGTACTCATAACCTCCATCACAACATAGTCCGGCTCATTATCCCAATAGTTTGGTATTCCTCTTCATCCCCTTACAATCCTATGTTAAGCAAGCCACTTCGAGCACCTTTACAATCCTACATTAGGTAAGCTACTTCAAGTAAGGTGTACCACTTTAACCCCCTCTACAACATCATTAATTTACCATAGATCATTTCTAAGGAAGACTTCACTAGGGATAATGCATTGCAAAGATCATCAGGGTTGCTACTTAAAGATATGCCACTTTAGGCCCTTAAGCTAAGCCACATACAAGCAACAAGCAAAGATAATTTAAGCCAAATATTCAATTTTTCATTTTGAGCATATATACAAATGTTAAATCTAGCTTAGCAATCATGAGCAATAAATAAGTGTTATGTACCCGAAATCCATTGAAAGAACTTGATCTACTCAATCTCAGAAAGATAAATCAGTAAAAGAAACAATAAATAGAAATCAATTTAGTTATACTCTATAACTTCCTATAGACTTTATAAGGGTTCTAAATGAGAGTCCTAAGCTAAACTTAAATTAGAAAGATAGAAGGAAGCGACTAAACGGATCATGGTTAGGAATTATGCTCATGATGCTTTATAAAAGATAAAGCACAGGATCATGCCCCGATCACAACTGGGAACTTAGCTATGGTTTTCCATAGAATAAACATGCCTTGGATGATGATTGCAAACTTTAGCAGTGATCCTCTTAGCTTCAATTTTCCTCTAAAATTCATTACATCCAACTCACTAAAGAGGATCGTGGTTAGGACTACGCCTATGGTCTATGACCATGTTCTCTTTTCGATAGTCCTCTTCCTTTTTCATGAAAAACACAACCACATACTCGAGCTCTAACATCCAAGTTTAACCTTAACCTAAAAACATCCAAATCCTTGCTCTTTTCAACAACAAAACATCCATACAACACTTTTTAATCTAAAAAATTTCATAAAAGGTAAATAGTCATAATGTTGTGAAATGTATTACCTTAGTCATTTAAAGAATCCTTAATGTGACTCCTTACATTATTCTCGATGCATATATAAGGTCTTACATATGGAGAAGCACTATAATGGATGAAAACCAAAAGAAAGTAAAAGGGGGTAGCTACAAATCAAATATGACACACTAATTAATTGCTTACTAATACTACTTGCTAAAGGGAAAAAATAAGAGTTAAGAAATAAGAGAGAACACTAAGGTTACTTAGGGAAGGAAACTGGGAATTGATCAATAATGTAATAATGTGTTGTCTGCATACAAGGAATGAGGTATTTATATGACCTCAACTAGGGTTACACTAAAAAAGGAAAAGAAAAATTGGATAATGTACAAAAGATTCCTATAACATTCTTAAAGGGGTAAAAAGGGCAAATAATACACTATACGGAAAAGTAGAGAATCATTCTATAATAATGTGCTAAAAGACATGTGTCAAGAGGCAACTAGAGGCTTGTAGTATGGTTCACTAAGTTAAAATGAATTATGAGGCCACTTGATAGTTGCAGGATCTTACTCAGACGAGGTCAAAAGAAAGTCAGTAGTCATAGCTGACTTAGTCTAGTTCAGGTTAAAACTCGAGTACCAAAGGGCATTCTAGTTCTCTCTAAGTCGAGTGTCTCAACGACCTAGCTCGAATAAAGGTCTGATGCTGGTTGGCTCAGGAGTTGCTTGGATCATGGTATGAGCTCAGTAATAGATATGGCTGCTTGGCTGGTCGGCATACATGATTGCCAGGTTAGCATGGTTGCTTGGTAGCTGGAAAACTATATTGGTACTAATGAGATATCAGCATTCAGGTCAATAGTTGTGTAAAAGATTGAGATTAGAATAAGAATCTTCGTCCTGAATGGGGTTTCGAGCTAGTATTCTCCATATGAGTCCTTACAGTCCTCTTGTTGGCTGCATGTGACTAGTTTAAGGAGTTGATTCCTATCATCTACCTAGAGGTCAGAAAGATTTATCCTCAAATTTGAAGAGGTTTCTGGCTCTTGCTTCATCCTAGCATCTATTAAGTCTTCTTTTGGTTAGTAGGAAATCAAGTCCAATACATTGAAGGTGGAGGAAACACCATAGTTCTTAGGTAATTCAATTCGGTAAGCATTGTGGTCGATTTTCTTCATGACTTTGAATGGACAATCATCTTATGGAGATAGTTTGCTTTATCTCATGTGTAGAAATCTTTCTCAACTAAGATGAATCTATACTATGTCACCTAGTCTAAAAGAAACAATTTGGCGGCCACGACTTGATCTCTTGCAGTCTCTAATTGAACTTGGCAATCTTCTTCATCATGGATTGATATAGTTCTTGTAATTCTTGGGCTTGAGTGACTCCAGATTGACTTTCTTCAACAAGCCATGGGGTTACTGATCAAATCTAGTGGGATAATGGTATTGAGGCCACAAACGACATTAGAAGGAGTCTTCTTAGTGATACTATGAACAATTCGATTGTATGCGAACTCCATAACTAGTAAACACAAATCCCAATCTTTTATAGTCTTTCCCACAATAGCTTGGAGTAAATTGCCTAGCATCCTGTTCACTACATCAGTCTAGCTATCAGTTTAAGGGTGACTACTAGAGTTGAATGTAAGTTTACTTCCAAGTCTTTTCCAAAGTGTTTTCCAAAAATAACTCAAGAATTTTATATCCCAAATTAAGACAATGGTCTTTAACACTCTATGTTGTCTAGTAACTTCCTGCAAAAACAAATAAAAAATATATAAAACATCATTAGTGTGATGGCACAAGATGAAGTATGTCATTTTGTTGAAGTGGTACACTACAACAAAGATAGAATCTTTTCCTCTAGATGTCTAGGGCAACCCTATGACAAAGTCCATGCTGAAGCCAATCCAAGGCGAGGTCAGTGTAAGTAAGTGCATATACTCTTCATGTAGCTTACCCTTTCCCTTAGCCCTCTTGTATACTTTGCAACTACTGACTACCTTATGGACATCCTTAGTCAAATTAGGCTAGTAAAAGTTTTTAGATATCAAACAACTGTTCATGTACCTTTGAGTTTGAGGATTTTAGTCATAAATAGAAGCAAAATCTAAAATAATAGAGATTCTATCATTTTAAATCTAATATATAATATTAAAGCTAATATATAGAATAGAATAAATAGAAATAAATATGGATAATCAAAATAAATGAATTTCCATTTTGAATATTTCAAATTAAAAATAGATTCTTTGAATTCCTTATCTCTAGAAGAAGGAAAGCAAAAGGGAGAAAGTTTTATTTGTTTTCTATATCTATAAGAGCAGTATATATTTATAATGACTCCATTTCTATCGAAAAAGTAGAAGCTTAGTAACTTCAAAAATAGAAGTAAGTTGAATAGAAATAGGATTACAATTGATGAATCTTGAAACAAGATATGTACCACAACCAACAAACAAAAAATGGATTGAAGAGAAGGGCCCGTTTAAGCCTTATAAATGCGTTAAATGATAGTTCTTATGTCTTATGCCAAAGTTGGCAACTTTCTTTAAGGGAAAGCAGATTGATCCACAAGGGTTTGTAGTTCTCTTGACCTTGATTAAATTAAAAAATAGTATATCAATCTCAAGTATTAACCAGCTAACTCTACACATAAATGGTGGCTATAAGAATAGCTACTCTTCAAGTAGGCATCTAGGATGATAGAGTTTCAATAACCAAGGCATGGTAGCTCGAGTAGTCATATAGCGAGTGAGATAGTTTAGTTTAATTAAAATCTATAATGTAAGGGATAGCATCGAGAGATTTCTTGTAATGAGAAAAGCATGAGTTTTCAATAGGTTGGTTTCTTTAGTCTCTCCTAGATAATCCACCACGATGAGCTTCCATAACCAACAACTTAGCTGTCGAACAAGTCGATATGCACAACCTTCTATCCTTAAATAGATAGCTATCCTTGGGGTAATATCCTCTAACAACAACTCCTTTGCACTACTTAAGAATCGGACCAAAATGGAGGTCGTGAGCATATTACTTGGTGATAAGGGAAAATCCTAATAATTTTGTCTACAAGGTAGCTAGAAAGGTTTACCGACATGACAAGATATTTGTGACTACGTTGGCACTACCCTTCTTATGTCAAATTATATAAGAAAAACTTTCCATAAATTCTAGCCACTTTGTTTGCCTTTTCGAAAGTTTGTTTTGACTTCTAAGATGTTTCAAGGACTCATGGTCTGTATAAATTACTAACTCTTGTGATAACCAATAGTGTGGCCAAATAGTAAGAGCTTGAAGAAAAAGAGAGTACGACTCTTTTTCCTACACATAATAGTTTAGTGTGGCACCACTAAGCCTCTCACAATGGTAAGCTACTAGCTAACATTCTTGCCTAAGGATTGCACCAATGCCAATGCCTAACACATTGTACTCTAATTCAAATGGCTTGTCTGGTAAGGACAAGATAGGGGTAGTAGTGAGCTTCTCCTTAATTTCTCTAAAGCTATGCTCAATTAGGTCATTCAATTGGAAGCCATCATTCTTCTTTGTTAGCTCGATCAAGGGGACTGCAATTGTCATGACCCAAGGGGGGCTAATCGTGGCAGTCGCCGTATATCATACAAAGGATTGTAAATTAAATTTTCTTACAATTGACGTCCCTTTTATAAGATACACAAGGCTATAGCTACGACTAACTACCAAGAGTGCGCAAGCATAAGTAATATCATTTCATGATAAATAATAAATTATAAAAACATAACATATGGTTTATTTAGATCAGAATTTACAAATCAAAAGTCTGAAACATGTCTTAAGTTAAACCAGTATATTGGTTACATATTCAGCTTTATAAACTATCAGAAATACTCTCTAATTACATCCAACTCCCATATTGACTTAGTGTAAAACACTAACCTCGGGCATGCGACGACCTGACTCTACAAATAGATTGTCCTACGAAAGAAGACTATAAGGGTATAAGCTAACTAGCTTAGTGAGATAATTTCCCTTAACCATATAGCAATTAAGTTATACAATAATTAAGTTCAATCAAATAAATGCATATCAATCAATATGCCAAACAAATATATGCAAGTGACCAGGTACTACATGTAACTCAGATTTAATGCCCTTAGAAGTCAGGGTTAGAGATACATTGGCACAGTTAGATCCGGGTATCATATTAGAACCTATCTCATAACGAAACTTCGCGTTTTGTATTTAAAATGTAATGATATATCCATTATCAGTTTTATCAAAATGAGTTTTACATATGATCATGAGTAGTTTCATGCAGCCCTCACTTACTCCTAAATGAAAGCCTCTAGACTCGACCCTTAGCCAGGCGGTTGGCGCCTCCAACACTTAGTCATCCCGTGAGCCAGGGTAAGGTCATATTGCACATGTGTACCGTATGAAATCTATAACAATCAATAATCAACCCACATATGGCCTCTCGTTACCTTTGTGTAATGTGACTGCTGGAATTGGTTATGCGGTGCATGATTATGCGTGATCTAAGTTAACTTTTCTGGTCAAATAAAATTAGGTCTTATTTATTCAGTGATTATTCCAAGTTACAAACAATCAATTCTTAGTGAATCTACTATGCAACAATTAATACATTATTGTAATTTAAAGTAAATTCACCATTATCAACAATTATCATGCATAAGCATAACCCAACTCTATACATATTTATTTATCGATCATAACTTATATTTACTAATTATAAACACAAACAAGTATGGAATCAATAGGAAAAAAACTCACTCAGTCAAAGTCGATTCAGGGGTTGTAGTAATTTGGTGGTGGCTTAGGGTCTATATCAAAATCACCTAAGAATAATAAAAATTTATAAGTTTAGGAATTTAAAGCTAAACTAGTATCGTAATTTATAAGCTTTACTTCACCTAATTACGTGAAATTGTCAATTCAAGCTTTTTATCAAATCGCATGTAACTTTTTCGTTTTAGTTTGAATTATTATGAACTTATAGTCCATTTTGATTGTTTTCGAGTGTATTTTCTTGTAACGAGATCCATTTTGGATATTGTGACTCACAGTTTGAATTGTGATATAAAAATATCACAAAATTTATTATTTTAGTTTAAAAATTATAAAATATTAATTTTAGCTTTTTCTTAATATATTTATAATTTAATAATTATTTAAATCATATAATTGATATTTTTATTATTTTAAGTATACTTTTCCTATTTTTGAAATTTTAGCCTTATTATAATAATAATTGCCATTATTATTTTTATTATTCATTATTTTCTTATTTTTCATTTATATTCCACGATATACATACACACACACACATATATATATACAGAGACTTATACTATATTTGATAAATTTTATAATTTTACTTTAATGAGTAATTCTTAATTTATGGTATTATATATATATATATATGTATATATACCTACTCCTCACATAATTATTGATTTATTTTATTTAGTAAATATTATTATATTATATATACTACTCACCTAATCTTCGGTATATATATAGTATTCAATATACAATATGTATACTATATGTTATACTCAGTATACCACATATATACACTACATGTTATACATATACTTTATGTTATATATATATACGTCATATGTAAATTATGTATATATGAATATATAACTACATATAGGAATATACAACTACATATATACTATATGACTACATATTTATATATATACATATGAAAATAAATTGGTATACATATATACATCCAAAGTGTTTCATGTGTACATATATATATATATATATATATCTAACTTATTTGTAAAAATACTTAATACATATTATATGTAATCTTATAAATACATACTACATACTCCTACCGTATATTATACCTATGTACATACATGTATACATACATATCTTTATACATACATATATATTTCAATTTTTATTACTTATGCATACATACATGTAATAGTAATGTTATATTTACTAAAATACAATACAAATACTACATATATACATGTACATATTATATAATATACATCTATACTACAAAAATAATTTTACTTACCTATTATTTTTAATTTTTTTCTTCTTCTTTTCTTCCTTCTTCTTCTTCTTTTCTGCTTTCTTCTTCACGGTTTTAGTTGTAGTTTTTCCAAAATTTTGTTTTCTTCTTTTGTTTGCAGTTTGGCTTACATTCCAAATTTTTCTTCTTCTTTTTTTTTTTTATGTTCACGTTTCAGCAATTTAAAGAAGAATAAAATAAAATAAAATAAATCCTATCCTAATCTCTTCATTTATGAGGATGGGACAAAGTAATCATATGTAATTTTTCTTCCTTTATAACTTAACACTTAGCATTGTTTTTTAGAGCATGTGGGTTACTATTTTTAACTGATTTTTCTTGTGTTTGTAGGACGTGGTAGCTAAAGGAAAAGAAGAAAAGAAAGAAAAGAGAAAAAGAAAAAGCAAGAAAACAAAAATTACAAATAAATATATGTAATTTTTCTAAACATATAAATTATAACAATACTCGTCATAAATTAATTTTGTAATTTTATGAAAATTTATCAATTTAATTGGTACTTGTTACATTTATAAATTTTTACAAGTTATTATAGCGATTTCATTAAAATTTTATGCAAATAAGCGATTTAGTTGATAATTGCAATCAACTATAATTATATCACTATTGAGTAATATTTAACTATTTTATAGGCTTATAGTTATAGTTTTAAGGTTTCGATCAAATTTGGGTTCAATTTTAATTAATGGTGCATAAACCAGTTTTAGGGTTTTAGTACGTAATTTAGGGTTTTGATTACTTTCTAGCGTTTTGATTAATTTCTAGCGTTTTGTTATCGGTGTTATATTTAATTTATTAAATTTCATAATCTTTTATTATTACTAGCCTTATCGACTTATTACACAGTTTGGGACACTTGGACTTGAATTAGGGTTCAGACTATCAATTTTCTAAGGTTTACAGTAATTGTACAAAAGTTTTCAATGAATCACTTGTAGAAAGAAGTAAGGTCATGAAAACTTCGTATTTCAGTGACATTCTTTTATGTTAGCCATTCTAAGACAACTCGGACCTTTTCCTCATTGACTTGGATTCCATCTCGAGATACTAAATACCTAAGAAAGATAACTTCACTTTGACAGTCGTTAGCCATTCTAAGACAACTTGGGCCTTTTCCTCATCGACTCGGATTCCATCTCAAGATACTAAATACCTAAGAAAGATGACTTCACTTTAACAGAACATACACTTCTTTAGGTTCCTATACAACTTCTCAGCTCATAAAATGTCAAAAATAGCTTGAAGATATTAAACATGGTTGTTCAGGTCAGTACTATACACTAGTATGTTGTTGAAGTAACGACCACACATCTCCTTATTGGAGGATGCTCTACATGGTTCATCAGCCACATAAATGTGCTCGGGGCATTTGTAAGTCTAAATGGCATAACCAATCACTTGTAGAGATCATGCTTTGTCTTGAAAGTAGTCTTCCATTCATCACCAAACCTCATACGAATTTAGTGGTAACCACTTCACAAATCAATTTTCAAGAATATCTTGATGCCATAAAGCCTGTCTAACATGTCATCAAGCTTCGGTATTAGGCATCTATACTTGATTGTAATATTGTTGATAGCGCATCTGTCAATGCACATATACCACGAACCATCCTTCTTTAGGATGAGCAAAGTTGATACAGTACAAGGACTCATGCTCTCCATCACATAACATCGCTCTATTAGCTAATCCACTTGCCTTTCAACTTAGTAGCCTGCTTAGGATTCATTCTATAGGCTGGTCGGTTTGGTAAGGTTACACCTTGTTATAGATCAATACAATGTTCTATGTCTTAGACTAGGAGTACTCCCTTAGGTAACTCCTCGAGGAAGAAGTCGAAAAATTCATCAATCAATTTTCAAATCTCATTAAGGACAACTTCTAGATTTCTCAACTCTAACAATCATTTGATTAATAAAAACATCAGCTCATCAGCCTTCTCAATAGCTCGAAGCTCTCTTCAGCTCATCACTAAAGCTTTCTTCCTGCTAGCTTGGTTGAGCTAGTTACGTGTCTCATCTACTTAGGTTGGTGTCATGGGTTATAGCACGATCTTCTTTACATCCTTAGTAAAGGAATAGGTGTTATTATATCCATTATGAGTAACACATCGATCGTATAACCAAGGTCATCCAAGTAATTGATGTAGAGCTCTCATAGGGATGACATCACATACCACTTCATCCCTATACACATTTCTAATACTAAAGGTATGGTTGCTTGTTTAGTGATGTACATGGTACCCTTATCATGAAGTCAGTATAGCTTATAAGGTTGGGAGTTCTTGGAGGTTAGTAGTCCTAACCTTTGCATAAAGGACTATGCATAACATTGGTACAACTCTGTCTACCTACAATGATGGTACATAATTGTCCTTTAATGGTACACTTGGTGTAAAACAAATTTTTGCTTTGGTTTTCCTTAGAGCTCAATAAGGAGCTCAGCACTCATCTCAATACTAATATCATCACTTCTTCTTAGTAGGCGTAGATATAGGTCTCTTCTTCCTTCTTAGCTTCAATTCTTCTAAAACTCTTCTCTTCTTCTGGCTCGCTCTGGTTGGTGCTATCCATTACATCTCCTCAAAGCACCATGGTACATTGGCTTAGACACTCAACAACCATCTGTCTAAAACCTAAGCATTTGAAGCATTTCACCTTATTATTCTTTCGTCTAGAGGTCTGTCCTTTCTCATATGTCCTCAAGATTATCCTATCTTCAACTTAGCTCTCTTGACCTACTCGGCTATCATTAGGTAGGTCATGTTTTTCCTCGGTTAAGGAAGGTCTCTTCGACTTAGCATGAGCAGGTCTATATGGAATAGGAGCTTGAGAAAAAGTTGCTAAGGTCTGCTTAAGGCATTTATCCTATACTTTCTAATCCTTTGCACTACTTTAATGGCCTCTTCCAATATATAGAACCTCTATACTTCTATAATGTTACGAATCTTATATTTGAGTCCATAAATGAATCTCGACACTATGCAAGCCTTAAGTTCATCTATGTTTGCTCAGATCATCAATATTTAAAATTCTCTCACATAGTCATTAACAAATCAACTTCCTTAGTAAAGCTCTTACAACTTGGCTAACGTATCCTATAAGTAAGTCTTGGGTATAAATCTTCCCCTCAACAATCTCTTTATATCTTCCCAAGTTTGTACACCTCGTTGTCCATGTTTGACTCTAGCCGCATTTAGATTCTTCCACCACATGGTAGCATATCTAAAAAATTTAAGTGCAGCAACCAAACTCTATCTCCTCATCAACATCCTCCTCTATCTCCTCTAACTCTAGCCTTCATCTAGCAGTTTAGTTTGCTATTCATCTATCTTAATGGGGTTGAATGGGGCAATTAGCTTAGCCACCTTAGCCATATTATGATGTGGCATCGAATTGAA
This sequence comes from Lumnitzera littorea, assembly GCA_024138015.1. Taxonomy (NCBI): domain Eukaryota; kingdom Viridiplantae; phylum Streptophyta; class Magnoliopsida; order Myrtales; family Combretaceae; genus Lumnitzera; species Lumnitzera littorea. The sequence goes on from JAMXBB010000008.1 coordinate 31,431,308, forward strand.
AGATCATAATGGGTATTCATTGATTCAAGTAGGTATGAAGAACAAGAAGTAAAACAGGAGTTTTGAGTGTGAATGTTGATGGATATTACGTACCAAGACATAAACACAATAAAGTGTTTGAGCTTGAAATAGAGTTTGATACAACTCACGAACACTAAATATTACTCGAGATTCAAATGAAGGTTAGATGACTCACTAACTGATTAAAATGAAAGGTTCACTACAATCTTAAGGTTAAGATTCATAAGAATGCGGGAAAGATTAAAGAGTTTAATCAATACTTAATAATCTGGCAAATGCAAATTGTGCTAGCTTAAGAATAGCCTTGCTTGAAAGAGGAAAGTTTCACTCTCTATATGAGAGTATCCTTTACTATGTTTGAACTCTCTATATATATTGTATCATGATTACAAATGTTAATATTTGTAGCAAGTCCTAAACCCTAGTAGTAAAACTGTAAATAATATATAAGGCCTTAAACCTTAAGGAATTGAGTCCATAAATAAAAAAAAAAAAAGAAAAACATGTACAAGAATACAAAAATTTACGTTTAATAGAAGTCAGCATGCAGTCACTCGATTTGTCTTGTAAGGAGTAAGATCTAAATTGGGCAAAGTCGGTAATTAGATGTCTGGGTTCGAAGAGGAGCTTTTAAAGTCTTGTAATACTTGGCCAAGACATAAGAAAGGTCGGCCCATAATTATTGAGTGAAAGAATCAATCAGCACTAGTCTTTCAATGTCATGTCGAGTGGATCTTAGGCCTCGAGTCCTGGGTCATATAGTCTCTCAACTTCTCGATAGACAATAGACTTGGTGCCAAGTGTCTCCTTTTCTTCTCCTTGGTCTTCTGTTATTAGATTGGCCCTAGAAAAACTTAATCGGTCTCGACTTAGGATTGGTTAGCCTTGGCTTGGATATGGTCTGAGGTTGATTCCCATCATTACGGCAAGTTCGAAAGGAAATCGTCCTTGATGTTAAACATTAAGCACAGGCCAGGATGTCGAATAAACTTCTCTTCCCCTTTCACTTCACCATGGGTGCCAAGTATCTCTGGATTTCCTCAACGGTCATGGGGGTTAAGCATTAACTCTTCCCATCCTTCTGAATAGTGTAAGTGTTGAGGAAATAGTCTTGGATCACTTTCTGATCATACTCCCATGGTCTGCTAAGAAGCAAATTTGTGGCATTCATAGAGACCACATTGAATTTAATCTCATCCTCATAAAGCCCTGCCTTAATGCTATCTAAGCTCTCTTATACATATAAACCATAACCTTATTATTAAACGACTTCAATCCATAGGGTTGGGGGTACGGGTAGGTTGGCAATTTCATCTTTTTTACTAACTTAGCAAAAACGATGTTAATGTAGCTTCCCCCATCAACAACCAAGGAACAGGTCTTCCCATTCACCAGACACCACATATGAAATAAATGTTGCCTTTGTTCGGGATCTACCTTTAGGTCAGCTCTTATCGCCATAGCTAAGAGTTCATCCAGATCCTTAGCATAGACATCTTCTATCAACTGGTCTTTTGAACTCTTATCACTTTGACTTGGAATTTGAGCCTCAGGCCCTTTACCCTTCAAGACCATGACCCTCTTATTCAAGCATTAAGATGCAATGTATCCGTAGCCTAAGTATTTAAAGCATTTCATATCTCAGGCCTTGTTGCCGGGTGCCTTTTCTTTCTTAGCAATCTTCTTCTCAACATGAACAGGTCGGCTAGTCTCTCCTTTCTCCATTTGCTTCTCTAGCCCTTTTCTTTCGGCATACCTCTTAGGCTCAAGATTGCCTTGTTGAGGTCGGTTACTCGCCCTCTGATGCCTCCTTCTCCTTTGTCTCTCCATCCTTAATGCTAAATTGATTAGCTCATCCAATGAATTAAATGGCTAGAGTTCAACTATGTCGGCAATGTTGTCTCGAAGTCCACTCGCGAACCTAGCAATGGTGCGGTCCTATGGCTCAACAATTTCATATCTTATCATTAAGGTCTTGAACTCCTACAAGTATTCCTCAATAGTGTTTTGACCTTGCCTTAGGTATTAGAATGCATGGAGCATCTCTTGCTTAAAGGAAGTTGGTACAAAGTGTTAATTCATCAGACATTTCATGAGCCTCCAAGTCCTAATTAGTTCTCCTTCAGCATCTCACTTGGCAACTAACTTACCTACTAAAGACTCACATATTCAACAAGGGATAATGAAGCTAGCTTAACCTTTGTTCAATCATCACACTCGAACAACTTCTTGACTTAGGGAACCCAATTAAGGAACTCTTCAGGTTGGCTCTTCTATTGAAGCTCGGCAACTTCTATTGAAAGTCGGTAACTTAAGGTTTATATTATCAAGTCTTCAACCAAATGCTCAGGTTCATCCTTTGCATTCCGAGTTGGTTAGTTAACCTCAGATTGACCACTTCTGTTAGAGCTCTGCTCAACCATCTCCCTTCTTGGCTTCGGCTCTCTTCTTTAGGCTACTTGATTTACTTCGAAGTCAACACTCATTTCATTTCTTTTTCTTGACAAAGGTTAGTTTTCTCTCCTTCTTAGCTTGACAACTCTTCTTAGTTGTTGCTCATTGTTGTCAAGTTCATTGAAACCACTTCTACTGGTGGGTGTTTGTTTCCTTCTTCCTTCTCAGCCATCTCATCTGCGACCTCTAACTAAACTAGTGAATTATTAGATAAAGTCAGTTAGATTCTGAATCTAATATTTCAAGTTATCAACACATCATCTCAAACTTCCACGAGGACCATCCCCAGTGTTGTTGACACTATCTTCCAACATTCTTGTCCATACAGTACTTATCTAGAAAATTGAACAAACAATAAAACACAATTACAATAACCCAAAAACAACCACTACTTTAGCTTCTATAGCTACCACTACTGACAAACACTTCTATAACAACTAGAATCAACCACTGAAATTAATGTTACTGGACTCAACTATAGTACAATACCACAATTACTAAAAACATGAACAATACACTAATGATGGAACAATGATTATCAGAAATGTTCAAACCATGAATCAACTTTGAAGAACACTAGTACGTGTGTCTCCTTAAAGTTCTGATACCAAGATGATGTGGCAGTGGATCAGAAGAGCAGAATTGGTATTCATGGATTCGAGTAGGTATGAAGAACAAGAAGTAAAACAGGGGGGTTTAAGTATGAACGTATATGGATATCACGAACCAAGACACAAACACAATCAGGGGTTTAAGCTTAAAATAGGGTTCGATACAGCTCATGAACACTAAATGTTGCTTGGGATTCAAATAAGAGTTAGATGCAACTCACTAACCAACTCAAAGAGAGTTTACCACAATCTTAAGGTCAAGATTGATAAGAACACGGGAAAGATTAAAGAGCTTAATCAATACTCAATAATCTGGCAAATGCAAGCTCTATTAGTTTAAGTATAGCCTTTGCTTGAAAGAGGAAAGTTTTACTCTCTGTATGGGAATATCCTTTACTATGTCTGAACTCTCTATGTATATTGTGTCATGATTACAAATGTTGTTATTTATAACAAGTCCTAAACCCTAGTGGCAAAACTATAAATAATGTATAACGCCTTAAACCTTAAATAATTGGGCCCATAAATAAAATAAAGAAAAACATGTACAAGAATACAAAATTGTGCATTTAATAGAAGTCGACATGTAGTCATTCAACCTGTACTAGAAGGAGCAAGATCCAAACTAGGCAAGGTCGGTAGTTAGATGTTTAGGTCTGACAAAGAGCTTTTAAAGTCTCATAGCACTTGACCGAGACACTAGAAGGGTTAGCCCATAATTGTCGAGTGATATAATTAGTTGACACTAATCACTCGATACCATGTCGAATGGATCTTTAGCCTTAAGTCCTCGATTGTGTAATCTCTTGACTTCTCGGTTGATGATAGGCTTACTGCTGTATGTCTCCTTTTCTTCCCTTCGATCTTTTGTTATTAGATTAGCCTTGGTAAAACTTGATCAGTTTCGGCTTGGGATTGGTCAGCCTCGGCTTGGATATGATTGGAGGCTGATTCCCATCACTCATCACTACTATTTGCTAAAGAGAATAGATAAAAGTCAAGAGATAAACGAGAACACTAAGATTACTTAGGAAAGAAAATTGAGAATTGATCAATAATGTAATAATGTGTTGTTTGTGTATAAAGAAGTGAGGTACTTATATAACCTTAAGTAGGGTTATACTAAATAAGGAAAAGATAAAATTGATAATGTACAAAAAATTCCTAAAACATTCTTAAAGGGAAAAAAAGGGTAAATAATATACTATATGGAAAGGTGGAGAATCATTCTAGAATAATGTGCTAGAAGATACGTGTCAAGAGGCAACTAAAGGCTTGTAGTGCAGTTGGCTAAGCTAAAATAAATTCTAAGGTCACTTTGTAGTTGTCGAATCCTGTTTAGATGAGGTTAGAAGAAAGTCAACAATTAGAGCTGACCTAGCTTAATTCAAGTTAGAGCTTGAGTACTAAAGGGCACTCTAATCCTCTTTAGGTTGGGTGTCTCGAAAGCTTAGCTCAAACAAAGGTTTGATGCTAGTCGGCTTAAGAGCTACCTAGATTATAGTATATGCTTGGCAATAGGTATGGCTATTTGGCTAGTTGGCATGCATGCTTAGTAGGTTAGTATGACTACTAAGCAGCTTAGAAACTGTTTTGGTACTTATGAGTGTTGGGCACTTAGGTCGGTAGTAGTGTAAAAGATAAAGATAAAAAAAAAAAAAAAAGACTCCTCATCTTAAATGGGATTATGAGCTACTATTTTCCATGCGAGTCCTTATAGTTCTTTAGTTCGATTGAATATGACTATAGTCCAAGGAGTTGATTCCTATAAATTACAATCCTACAATCAATCACACCCTTGGGAAATGAAAACACATTCTTTTGAATCGACCCAACTCTAAGATTCAAAATGACTAAAATACTTGCCAATGATCTATCTAGAGTTAGTTAAAAATCTTTTGGTTTAACCTTTCTTACATTTCTCCTCTCATTATGAGTAATATCGCGATTAGGATTGTGGCTATCCATCAAAACCAATAAAGTCTTATTGTCACGAGTTCACCAAAAGCTCTATAATCGAGTCCACTTCTATAATAAGAGGAGTCTAAGTGAGTTATAGGTTAGAATGAGTTTTTTGAGAAAAAGGTTAAGACTTTTGTATAGTTTAGGCTTGCCCCTTATTAACTTTTGTAATTCCCAGGTCACCCTTTTGTAAAAATAAATCCCTTTTTAACAAAATGACCTATCTTATTTTCTATATTTTATTTTTATGCTGGGTATTATAACTTCTAATTGTTCATTATCGAATTTTTGTGAATTTGTGTACTTCCCAATAAATTTGTCGAATTAGACTTTTGTTAGTGTTTAGAGTTTAACTTAGCATTTCGCAACTCTAGGGTTTCAACTTTTAGGTTTATATTAGATTTAGGGTTTTTGTTTATGCTCATGTGTATTTAAGGTTTAGGATTTTTGTACATAATCAAAGTTTCCAAAGTTCTAAAGTTTTAGTAGCTTTAAATTTATTTGACCTTGTTGATTCCAGGGAATAACTTTTAATATTTGAGCTTGACTTTAGGCCCTATTTGCAAAAATTTGCAGGGTTTCTATAGGTTTAGTGGACTTATAGGAACTAAAAGACTCAAACAATGATGGATACGTTGTCATAAAAGGTTTCTCACTTGATTTTCCTTCTTGACTATAGTCGTAATACTTATTTTGCAAGGTAGAGTAGAGTAATAAAGATATTAAGCAAGTCTCTAGCTACTATAATCGAATGTCCAATGTCTTCCTCCTGCTCCCCATTCACCATGACATATAAACTCAATTAGGTATCATCTAAAAACTCCTTTTATAATACACTACAATGACATGCATTTATAGTAAATAACATTGATAAATAAAAAAAGAGATCAAGACACTCATTTAAAGCATGTTTATCCAATACATTGAAATTCGACACTTCAAGCCCCTCTACAACATCTTAGATCTAGCATCGACCATTTTTTAGTGAGGCTTTGTTAAGGACTATGCGTTGCAAAGATTAGTGGGATTGCTCCTTAGGGATCTACTACTCTAGGCCATTAGGTTGAACTACATACGAGCAACAAGCAAAAAAAATTTAAGTTAGATATTTGAGTAGTCATTTTAAGTGTATATACAAGTGTAAAATCTTACATAGCAATCATAAGCAACACACAAGTGTCACATACCTAAAATCTGTTGAAAAAACTTGATCTACTATATCTTAGAAATATAAATCTATATAAGAAACAATATATAGACATCATTTTAGTAATACTCTATAACTTCCTATAGACTTTCTAAGGGTTCTAAATGGGAATCCTGGGATGAAAATAAATGAACTTAGATTAGAAAGACGGAAAGAAGCAACTATAGTGATCACTATTGGGAATCATGCCCATAATCCTTCATAAAAAGCAAGGCTAAAGTTCATACCCTAAATCACAATAGTTAACTTGGCCGTAGTTCCCCATAGAATGGCCATGCCTTAGATCATGGCCTTAATCCTTAGTCGTAGTCCTCTCGACCTCAATTTTCCTTCAAAATTTCTTACATCCAACTCCCCAAAGAGGATCATGATTAAGACCACTCCTATGGCCTTTGACCATATTCTTGCCTCTTCAAAATTCCTCCTCATTTTTCACTGAAGACATAACCATACACCTTAGGTCCAACATCCAATCTTAACCTTAACTTGAAAACATTGAAATCCGTGCTCTTTTTGACAATAAAACATCCCCACAACACTTCTTAATCTAAAAACTTTCATGAAAGGTAAATAGTTGTAATGGTGGGAAATGTATTTCCATAGTCATTTGAGGAATTCCTAATGCGACTTCTATTCTTCTAATCCCACAATTGATCATACCCTTGAGAAACAAAAGCATATTCTTTAGAATCAACCTATTGCTAAGACTTAAAATCACCAAAACACTTACCAATGATCATTCTAAGGTTTGCAAAAAAATTTTGGTTTCACCTTTCCCACACTTCTCCTTATATTATGAGTAATATAGCAATTGGGATTGTGGTTATCCATCAAAACCAATAAAGTCTTACTGTTATGGGTTCACCAAAAGCTTTATAGTCAAGTCCACTTCTATGACAAAGAGGAGTGTAGGCGACTTTTAGGTTATAATGAGTTTTTTTTGTGAAAATGGTTAAGACTTTTGCATATTCCAAGCTTACCCCATATTAACTTTTGTAACTCCCTTTTTAGCAATCTCTATTATTTGTTATCGAATTTACATGACTTCCCGTATTTCACAATAATTTTATAGAATTACAGTTTTATTAGTGTTTAGGGTTTAACTTAGGGTTTCACAACTCTAGGGTTTATGTTATAAGGTTTTTATTAGATCTAAGGTTTTTGTTTATGTTCGTCTAACGTTTTCATACATGAGCAAAGTTTCCAAAGTTCTACTACCTTCAAATTTATTTAGCGTTGTTGATTGTAAGGAAAAACTATCAATATTTGAGCTTGACTCTAGGCCTTATTTGCAAAAATTTACGGGGTTTACATTGAATGATCAAGGAATTTTTCCTCTTCAAAGCTCTAGGAGTAATGTGATAGAATGTTCAAGGTTTATATAGGTTCACTGGACTTATGGGAACTAAAACATTTAAACTTTAATTGTTACATTGTCCTAAAAGGTTCCTCGCTCGATTTTGCTTCTTGACTATAGTATTAATACGTATTTTTCAAGGTGGAAGTAGAATAATAAAGATATTAAGTAGGTTTCCTGCTACTATAATCAAATGTCTATTGTCTTTGTCCTACTCCCTACACCCCATGCCATCTAAGCTCATTAGGGTGTCATTTAAAAACTCCTTATACAATACACTAGAATGACATGCATTTATGGTAAATAGGATTGATAAATGATAATAGAGATCAAGACACTCATTTGAAGCATGTCCATCTAATAAACTAAACTTTGCAACTTCAAACCCCTCTACAACAACCTAAATATGCCCTAAATTATTTCTAAGCAAGACTCCACTAGGAAAAACATGTCACAAAGATCATTGAGATTGTCCCCTTAGGATCTACTACTTTAGGCCCTTAAGTTGGCAATAAGAAAAGATAATTTAAGCCAAATATTCAATTTGTCATTTTGAGCATATATATGAATGTAAAATCTAACATAGCAATCACAAGTAACACAAAAGTGTTACATACTCAGAATCCATTGAAAGAACTTGATCTACTCTCTCTCAAGTTGATAAATTAGTAAAAGAAACAATATATAGATTGATTTACTAACACTCTAAGGGTTATAGATGAAAATCCTAAGATGAAAGTAACTAAACTTAAATTAGAAAGATGGAATGAAGCAACAACAAGGAACATGACTAGGAATAATGCTAGTGAACCTTTGTAAAAGGCAAAGCACAAGTTTACACCCCAAATCATGGCCGTGAACATGGCCATGGTTCTCTATAGAATGACTACGCCTTAGATCATGACCGCGATCTTCTTAACCTTAATTATCTTTCAAAATTCCTTGCATTAAACTCTCAAAAGAAGATTACGGTCAGGACCACACTTGTAGCCTTTGATTGTATTCTTGCCTCTTTAGAATTCCTCCTCCTTTTTCACCAAAAGCATAACTATACACCTTAAATCCAACATCCAATCTCAATCTTAACCTGAAAATATCAAAATCCTTGCTATTTTTGATAATAAACATTCGTACAACACTTCTTAATCTAAAAGCTTTCATAAAAGGTAAATAGTCGTAATGGTGCGACATGTATAACCTTAGTCATTTGAAGAATCCCTGATGCAACTCCTTACATTCTTCTAATCTCACAATCAATCACACTTTCGGGAAACGAAAACACATTCTTTAGAATCAACCCATTGCTAAGACTTAAAATCACCAAAATACATATCAATGATCATTCTAGCATTTGTTAAAAATTTTTTAGTTCCACCTTTCCAACACTTCTCTTAGTACTATGAGTAATTTCGCAAGTAAGATTGTAGTTTTCCATCGAAACCAATAAATTCTTGCAAAATAATGTCTTACTATCACAAGTTGACCAAAAGCTCTGTAGTTGAGTCCACTTCTAGAATGAAGAGGGTTTAGGTGTGTTCTAAGTTAGAATGAGTTTTTTGTAAAAAGGGTTAGGACTTATGTATATTCTAAGCTTTCCCCTTACTAACTTTTGTAATTTCCCAATCACCCTTTTGTAAAAATAACTTCCTTTTTAACAATCTCTTATTGTTCATTGTCAAATTTGCATGATTTCACATAGTATACAATAAATTTATTGAATTAGAGTTTTATTAGAGTTTAGGGCTTAACTTAACATTTCGCAACTCTAAGGTTTAAGCTCTTGGGTTTATATTAGATTTTGGGTTTTGGTTTATACTCATGTGTATTTAAGGTTTAGGATTTTTATGCATGATCAAAGTTTTTGAAGTTCTAAAGTTTTACTAACTTTAAATTTATTTGTCCTTATTGATTCTAGGAAATAACTTTCGATCTTTAAGCTTGACTTTAGTTACTATTTGCAAAAATTTATAGGGTTTACATTAAAAGCTCACAATGTTTTTCCTTTTCAAAGCTCTAGGAGTAATGTGATAGGATGTTTAGGGTTTGTATAGGTTCACAGAACTTATAGGAGCTAAAAGATTCAAACTTTGATGGTTACTTTGTCCTAAAAGGTTTCTCACTTGATTTTGCTCTTGACCAATACGTATTTTGTGAGGTAGAAGTAGAGTAATAAAGATATTAAGCAGATCTCCTATTGCTATAATCTAGTGTCTAATGTTTTCCTCCTGCTCCCTACATACCATGCCTTCTAAGCTCATTCAGCTATCATCTAAAAGCCCCTTACATGATACACTAAGATGACATGCATCTATGGTAAATAGGATTGATAATTAACAATAAAGGTCAAGGTACTTGTTTGAAGCATGTTCATCTAATACATAGAACTTTGCTACTTTAAGCCCCTTTACAAAAATCTAGATCTACCCTAAATCATTTCTAATCGAGACTCCCTTAGAAACAATGCGTCATAAAAATAATCGGGTTTGCCTCCTAAGGATTTACTACCTGAGCCCTTAGGTCAAACCATACACAAGCAGTAAGCAAAGATGATTTAAGCTGAATATTCAATCGATCATTTTGAGCATATTTGCAAATGTAAAATCTAACCTAGCAATTGCAAGCAACATATAAGTGTAATGTACTTAGAATCCGTTGAAAGAACTTGATCTACTCAATCTCAGGTTGATATATTGGTAAAAGAAACAATATATAGATCACTTTAGTAACACTTTACAACTTTCTATAGACTTTCTAAGGGTTCTAGATGAGAATCCAAGGATGAAAGTAACTAAACTTAGATTGGAAAGACGGAATGAAGCAACTACAGGGATCATGGCATAAAATTACGCCCGTGATCCTTTGTAAAAGCCAAAGCACAAGTTTACGCCCCAAATCATGGCCATAAACATGGTCATGGTTCTCTATAGAATAACCACGCCTTGGATCATGACCGTAAGTTTTGGTAATGTTCCTCTTGGCCTGAATTTTCCTTCAAAATTCTTTACATCTAACTCCCAAAATAGGATTACGGTTAGGACCACACCCATAGCCTTTGATCGTATTCTTGCCTCTTCAGAATTCCTCCTCCTTTTTCACCAAAAACATAGCCATACACCTTAGATCCAACTTTTAATATTAACCATAACCCAAAATAACAAAATCCTTACTCTTTTCAACAACAAAATATCCACATAACACTTCTTAATCCAAAAACTTTTATAAAAGGTAAATAGTTGTAATGGTGGGAAATGTAGTACCTTAGTCATTTAAGGAATCCCTGATGCAACCCCTTGCATTCTTTTAATCCCACAATTAATCACACCATTGTGAAATGAAAACACATTTGTTAGAATCAACATATCACTAAAACTTAAAAACCACTAAATACTTACTAATGATCCTTTTAAGGTTTGCTAAAAATTTTTTAGTTTCACCATTCTTGCACTTCTCCTTGCACAATGAGTAATAACACAATTAAGAATGTGGTTATCCATCAAAACCAATAGTCATACTATCACGAGTTCACCAAAAGCTCTGTAGTCATGTCCACTTCTATAATAAAGAGGGTCTTAGTGAGTTCTAGGTCAGAATGAGATTTTTATGAAAAGGGTTAAGAATTCTGTGTATTCTAAGCCTACCCCTTACCAACTTTTCTAATTCCCAGGCAACCCTTTCGGAAAAATAATTCTCCTTTCAACAATATGACTTTATCTTATTTTCTGTATTTTATTTTTATGCATGGTGTTACAATCTCTATCTGTTCATTATCAAATTTACATGATTTCACGTAGTTGGTAATAAACTCATCGAATTAGAGTTTCATTAGCATTTAAGGTCTAACTTAGGGTTTCACAACTCTAAGGTTTAGGTTTTAGGGTTTCATTTGATTTGGGGTTTTAGTTTGTGCTTACGCGTATTTAGAGTTTAAGGTTTTCATATATAATCAAAGTTTCCAAAGTTCTAAAGTTTTACTAGCTTTAAATATTCCTGAGAATTACTATCAATATTTGAGCTTGACTTTAGGCCTTATTTGTAAAATTTTTGTGGGGTTTACATTAAAAGCTCAAGGAGTTTTCCCTCTTCAAAGCTCTACGATTGATGTGATAGGGTGTTTTGGGTTTATATAGGTTCATTAGACTTATAGGAACTAAAAGATTCAAACTTTGATGGGTACGTTGTCCTAAGAGGTTTATCACTCGATTTTGCTTCTTTACTATAGTAGTAATATGTATTTGTGAGGTAAAAGTAGAGTAATAAAGATATTAAGCAGGTCTCTTGCTACTATGATTAAATGCCTAATGTCTTTCTCTTGCTCCCTATACATCATGCCATCTAGGCTCATTAGGGTATTATCTAAAAACTTCTTATATAATACACTAAGATGACATCCATTTATGGTAAATATGATTGATAAATAACAATAGAGATCAAGACACCAATTTGAAGAATGTTCATTCAATACACTGAACTTCTATCTCATAACGTAAACAACTACATATAATCAAGAACACAAACAATCACACATAAAATTACGTAAAGAAATTTTCAAAAATATGTTTCTTTTGTACTAATTTTTTTTTTTAAATTTTAAATAAAATGCACAATCTCAAAGCCAAACACAAATCCAATATTAATTACTGATGCTCACCACCAAATTTGCTTATCTGTTTGATTATGCTATTAAAGGTGTTAACCATGTATGCTTATACCTTTTTTCAAAATAAATCAGTTTGCTTGTGAAAGACCTCCTGGTAGATGCACCAATCATACAAGCGTAGTATAGTGGCATTAGAAGATTGATATCAATAAGAAGTGTGATCTAAGTACTAGATAATGGTTAAATCCTTCTTTAAGTTTAGTGAATAAATTTTTGGACTTTTGGAAGCTACAAATATAAAACGAAATAAGTACTGAATCAAATGTTGTAGCAACTTACTTAAGCAAAAGGTAATGAATATCTTCTTAATTGAATCATTTAATATGACTTGAATTAAAGGTGAAAATAGCTACATCGAAGTTAACCAAACTCACCTATCTCTTAAAGTGGGGAAACTCTAACTATAGCATAAAGTATCTTTGCTAATGTGATTTATCTATGATTATCGGCTAAATAATAACATGCTCATATCAAAGATTACTGTTTTTATTGGAATTATGAATCAAGTATGAATAAGTGTCCCAACTCATATTTCTAAGTGTATTAAGAGTGTGTGTGCATGAGTTTTAATAATAACTTGCAAATCCCTATCACAAGTTCTTTAAGTAACTCGCTCCATTATCACTTAAAAAACTTTTAACATCTCTAAAGCATCCAAGACTTATAATTTACCTAAATGATCATGGTCAAATAATAAATAGATAGATGATAAACAATGATAATTAAAAACACAAGCATTCAAAATCAACATCAAAGTAAATTGTAGATGCAATAATTCATCAAAATCATCATGATATCCCATGACAATATTAAATTTGATATTTCAAAACATCAAAATCGATAACTTGCGTAATCTAACAAAAAACTCAACTAATAGAAAACACGTAGGAAAAAATGAAAGAAAAACCCCTCTTATGAAAACCCTAAAATTTAAGAAAATTAAATAAAATGTGAATCATGAATTAACTATAATACTAATAGTTATAAAGAAAATCGACTCGCAGATTTTAATATTACCAATAGAATACTAAGCAAACGACTTTGTACCTTCGAAACTTCCTCCTCCAGCTACCATTGCTTTGACCATCACCACCACTCGACTTAAGACACGGAGAAGACCTCTTAGTGCCAACCCTTCCTCTAGAAGACCATGGCTTAGTAAGAAAACTTACCTTAAAATGTAAGAAAAACCATTCTCAACCATACTTTATAAAATAACGGCTCACATATACATGCTTATACATATTATTCACGACCTTTACATAGAAACATTTGAACAATCTTGAACAGAATGAAAGTTTACAAACCTTATAGTATTTATTAACCAAATTTCTTGACTAAAAATATTTTAAGAGCAAAGATTTTGACTTGAAAAGCAAGGGAAAAGCCTAGAAATTTAGTTTTAGGAAAATAAATTAGTTTATGAGTTAAATAGTGACTACAGTTTCAATTATCTTTTGTTAGGATTTTTTATGAACACGAGCTATCTCTAGGCTATTACAAACCATGAGTAAGCAACCACAGTGAGTGAGAGAAGCTCTTGAACTCTTTTGTGCATTTGGTTATTGTTTGGTTGTGTGTTGTTGACAATGGAAATGAGAAGTGAAAAGATTATGATTATTGATGGCTTTATGGTGTTATCAATGGTGATTTGAGCATAATCTTGTGATATAAATGTAATATAATCATTTGATGATGATATAAACAAGTAATAGGAGGAGAAATCGCATCATAAAGTCACATGGAGTGGGGATGTTGCTGCTGCAATTAAAACAATAAATAGCGGAAGATTTTTTTTTTTTTTTTCCCTGCGTTACTCATCTTAAATATCATGTTCCTATCGTGTCTATGAGGTATTTCAAGAGATCCTTCATGTTTTCATGATCTATGTTGAGTAAATGCCACGAATAAGTGCTTCTTTAATGTGATAAGTGATTAAATGAGAAATCGGGTTGACATTGGATTCGCTGCTGAAATTTGTTTTGAATCCTATGTCCTCCTAGAATGGAAAAAATACTTAATAAGTAATATACATTACGTGTAAATACATATAATATATAACTACCAATTATATTTAGACATGTAATAATATGGATGGTAAAGTTTTTAAGTAACCACCTATTATCAATCCATGCATTCGAATTTGATTAATAGTCATATACTACGTGTACTTACATATAACTTGTACCACCCATTAAATCTCTTCTCATTGGAAAGATATGTCACATATTCCCTTCCATATATATGTTGTTTTAGGTCTACATTGTTGGAAAAAAGAATTGAGGAAATTGTGGTGTTATAGTCTAACTTATGTAGTAAGGTATTTGCGTTTTATTTTACTGATAATTAAAGAAGAAGAAGAAGAGAGAAAATGAAAACTATGATGGCTATAGTAACAACAATAGTAGCAATGCCTGCAATTATAGTTGAAAAGAAAGAGAAATAATTACCAATGAGTATGGAATAACACTTAAAAGGAAATTATATAATAAATACCTACAATAAAAGTAAATATTAGTACTAGTTTTAGTACACAAACAGGTATAAAGGAACATTTCTAATGGTACGCATAATAATAGGAGTGAGTAATAATATCAATTATGGTATTTGATAGGGAAGTCTCTTATTTATAAGCAGTTGGGTTTCTCCGTAGCCTAAGAACAACAATAATATGTAACACTAGCATATAATAATGAGACGCGCACTTGAGTAAAAATGTATATTCACATAGTATTGGGATTGGATTAGAATGATAATTACAAAGTTAAACTTTCTTGAGAAATTTTAAAATAGCACTTATGATCTCTTTCAATTTATTAAAGTATAACCAAAGCAAGTTGACTTTTTTGAATATTTATATATAAAAAAGGGGGAGAGTTTATATGATTATAGGAATGTAAGTATTTCTTAACTCGTTGATTTTATGGTATACCCATATATTTATATATAAATATGTAGTGATAATATATATATATATATTAACTGTTTTACCTATGTGAAATCCTTGGGGGATAGACCAAACTTTAAATCTGTTATAATAATATATACACATAGAGGTAAAATCCACTTATTAACAATGCTACGAATATTAATGAAGCTATAAATAAATGGAATTGCAAGCATACCGACACCACCAATAATTAAGATATTCGTAGGATAGAGATTACTAGACAAAAAGTAAAAAGAGGTAATTATGATACTGCTGCTATGTTTCATTGCTTGATATGTTATGAGTGTTTTATTGGATGTTTATTACTTGAAGAGATTCTATTTAATTGATTGATCACCCATAACCAGACTAAGTACATACTTAAGTATTAACTAAAATCGGACATGCATTGTACGGTGTCCCGCATAATTGAAAGCCATCACTTCTACACAGTGGCGGGAGAGCTTGGGAGAGACTTAGCTTCGCCATAAACTAAATGACTCAGGGTTTATCATGTATGATGACGGAGACGATGGCCACGTCACTGTTTAGGGCAAGTTGCTTAGCTCCTACAAAAGTTGTATAGCATGAAAGTTTACAGACATTTGAGGAATCAATTTGGGTGCAAGTAGCCTGCGAATTGATAGTGGATTTTAAATCCCCAATTCAAAGTCAAGGGGGGTTATACCTTAAACTTCACACTAGTTAATGGAAGATCACGCACAATATTTGCATTCATGTGATTGTTCATGCATAGCATATGTTTAAAATCTTGTTTTTATTTTCATGTTTGAGAGTGTATCCTACTTCATTGAGCAGTGGTTGCTCACTCCTCTACAGTATTATCTACCTTTCAAGTCCATTGATTTATATCACAGCAAGTAGATTACCCATTGTAAGTTATCAAAAGACTTTCATTTTGGGTTTGGTCTAAGGAGTATGTTGTAAGATATAACTTGATATTAGCTTCAATATATTTTCTTTTAGCTACCATGTTATTTATCTTAATTGTACTTGGAAGACTGTATTAAATTAAACATTTTGTAGTCCCTTTTGTAGAGACCTAATGCAATATGTAAGTCATGTTAGTTTGTTTCATCTTGGCGTTTTATGTTTCATTTTCCTCTTTTATATTATGTAAACTTGTTGTATTACTTTGATTTCCTAATTCGCTATTTCTTTTTTATTTTGCTTTATTTCGTTACAGCCGTTGTATTATATATTTACGTGTATGTGTGTATATGGGTATCTTTGGCACATATAGGTACGTCCACATTAGATTTGTTCTCCTATAACAATTTACTTTCATTTCTACCAAATACAAAATTACGTAAATTTCGAATGAGGACATAAAAATATATAATGAGGATAATTTAAGAAGCATAACATGTTTTAAAGGTAAGGGATTGGCTTGAATTATCTTGAAATCATTAGTCGATACACATATATTCCCAGACTCCGCAGATGTGCTTTTGTCTTCCCCTGAACTAAGGTTATGCACTTACTTTTCTAAGCATAAACTTTTAAGCTGTCATTAAAAGGCTTATGATAGTTATGATGTTAGAATTTTTAACACTCGTTTGGGATATAAGTGTATATTTCACTTTTGTTTTGTTGTTGTTGTTGGGTGGGGGGGGGGGGGGGGG